>OX637391.1:7722050-8184550 GCA_951799425.1 Ilex aquifolium
GTCTCTCAAAACGACACACACTGACACACATACACATTCTTCTTGTTGAAATCTCGAATGAATTTTCGATTCTGGTGCTTACAATCGCTAGTGTCATATGGCAGGAGGAGAGTGCTGAAATTGAAATGTCGACGTATGAATCCGATAGCAGAGGAAGAGAAAGGTATACATCTCTCTCTTAGTATATTTAATTTTCATTTACTTCTGTATATTAATGTGATCTTCTTTGTCACGTCTCTTCAATTCAAAATTTAAAACGAGCGATCCTTAACGCCTTCTTATTTAATTTAATATTTCCGTTCAAAGTCTGTCTCTCTGTGTCCCCCTCATTTCTTCAATTCTTCACAACAAGCGTTAATTCGCAGGAGAGAAGCAACACCGGCAAGCGAGCTTCAAGCGGAATCAGGCGAACTGGAGTCAACGGCGACACCTTCAGAGGCGAATTCTCGCCGCCGGTTAACCGTCGAGAAGATGCCTTCAGAGGCTGAACTCGAAGAATTCTTCGCCACAGCAGAGAAAGACATCCAAAAACGTTTCACAGAAAAGTAATTCACATTCTGCTTCAGCTTCAATTACTCCAAAAGTTAGCCCTAATTTCGCCGCAATTTGTTTTTCATCATAAAAAGGAACTGGAAACTTATGGTTTTGCAGGTATAACTATGACATCGTGAAGGACGTGCCTCTGGAAGGACGCTACGAGTGGGTTCAAGTTCAACTAAAGCAGTGAAGGAGAACCTCAATGCTGATTGCTACAACAGCGACAAGAATTTTCTAGCTGCTTTTGGGAATCATCAAAAAAGTAGTACCACTAATTTAATTTCAGATAGCTCTTTTTCATGACTTTTCTAGTTTTTGGTATATCTTGTACAGGACATTAGTTCTGTTAGCTTGTGGGTACGGGATGTATGCGGAGAAAGCTAGCTTCTGCAAAATCGAACCCTGTGGGTGGAAGAACGAACCGTTAAATAAAAGCTCTTTGGTCAGTTTTTAGCCGTAAATTTCTGGTGTCTACTTCGATAGACCAACGTTTCAGTTAACTTACATATATATGCTAGTTTTCTCTTTCTCTTTTGCACTCTCTTAATTCTTCCTATATATATATATATATTTTTGTTGTTGCAATTATCATCACTCCCCAGATAGATAGAAATAATCAAGAAAGAAAAAAGTGTGTATTTGTTGATTAGTTGGTAGTCCTTTCTTATTTAATTCTGAATTTCTTGTCTTTTTTTGTTTTTCGGTTGTGATTGTTTTGTGAAAATCAAAACAGTAGAAAGGGTGGTGGCCTGGGAGATCCGGGGGGGGGGGGGGGGGGGAGAGAGAGAGAGAGTTCTGGCTATTTCCCTCCTCTAGGCTTAACCTCACTTTGATGCATTAGAGCATCTCCAACCACACTCAATAAAATAGCTACTCAAAATATATTTAAATATTCAATTCACTTTTTGAGTTAACAACTTTTTAAAATACACTACAATTACACTCTCTATTTTAACTAACTATTACACCTAACTTTCACTAACTTCTAATAATTTAAAAAAAGTAAAACATATATATAGAAAGAGATAGAGAGAAAAAAAGGTAGAAAGAGAATTTAGAGAGCTCAAATGGCTCACCACATTTGCTGAGCCATTTGGGTTAACTAGGAAATAGAGAGTAGAATAGAGAGTGGGTTGGAGAGATTTTTTTGTGTTTAGCTAGCTAAAATAGTTAAAGAGAAAAAATAAAGAGTAGGTTGAAGATGCTCTTACAAAGTACACCACTATGTACGGAGTAGCTCACCCAGCAATAATCACTTTCATCCTTTTATTGTTTCTTTTTCTTTCCTGATACAAGTTATACCTGTATGGTTGCAAATATCAGTTGTATATTCGTTCGTGTGTGTGTGAGTGAGAGAGAGAGAGAGATTGGGCAAGTTGGCACTGGCAGGTGCTATGGAGGTGTGGTGGCCCACTTACTTTGCTTTTTTGTGTGTTATTTTGCTCAAGTGTCAGGCCGTCATTTAAATTTGATATTTTTACAATTATCCATATTTATTACTGAATACCTTCAATAGCGGGGGGGTGCTCTTGTTCAAAATACTATGGCAATGATTACGAATCGTAACAGAAAGATAGGCGAAAACACGAGCACATGCTTCGCAGCATCCTGTATTTATTCTGCACCGCTCGTGGTACTTCCCACCATGTTGTTATACACTATCCACCCTAATATTTTATACCCCTTCGCAATTTGATTTACTGCTTTATCCTGATTTGAGAGAGAGATAGAGAGAGAGATGGGTCGGGAAAAGCGTAGTAAGTTTGTTTTTTTTTTTTTTGAATGTAGGGTAGATTTCACAGTCATTAGCATTATTATTCCATAAGATAAGATAAGAGAGTCCTTTCAGCAATGTCTTTATCTGCCGTCAATTTTAGGAGACATCCATGACATCGTTTACCAAAACATCATCTCTTTACTTTATTTACCACGCATGCCTTTGAACAGTTTAGCCTACCACGTTCAATGAATATTAAGGTTTGAAAGAAAGAGCATGCCTTGAAAATTGAGACAATGGGTTTGGATTTATTTCAGCAGAGAATCTGAATCTCAATCATAATCAAAATGGAGATTTTCAGATAATATTTTGAGTCTCTATTCATAACAACACTTAATCGACTATACTATGTCACTCCAAAATAACACAAACCCGTGAGTTCTTCAGGGTTGTAGTACATTTCATTCCCTTCAGTATAAATTGGGGTTCAATTATGGTGACGCGTGTAAATTATTTTATTTTTATTATTTTTTTGATTAACGGTCCGAACTTAATTTTGACATGATATTATATCTGTTTTATACTCAAAAATAACAAAATTTGAAGGTGATATGTGAAAATAATTCAAGAAAGTTAAGGAAGTGTTGGATTCTAATAATCCCTATAAATGGAGAGACGTGACATTATGAGTTGTCAATTGGTGAGGCACGTCTACATTTCTTGAGAGAACCTATCATGATATTACAATTATGGTTAAAAAGGATGACTTTGACGGTTGAATGTTATTTCTATAAATAACAAGGACAAAGCTATAGAAAAAGAGATTCACGATCAAATATAACAAACTTTATACAGAGTCAGCCTCTTTCATACTTATTTGTTTTTACTTCCAAACAACTTTATTTTTCTTGTAATCAATCACTCTGGTGATCTTTATTGATTTCATTTAATGTTAAATACACTACTTGTTTTGTCTTTCAAACTTAATTTATCTGCTATTTTACATTCTAGTTTTCTTTCTACGTTTTAGTCTATTACGTTGTTAGTTAAAAAATTATTTAAAGTCCTTAAACCGGAAAGCATAGAAAAGAATTTAGAGGTAACCTTATATCTCGTTACAATTGCCTAAACAATCACAATTTTATAACCTCACACCCGTTCGAATAAATAAGGAGGTACGAGTTTAGAACAGAGGACTGTGTCGTTTGTAAGAGATGTGAATCTGACTGCCCAACATATTTCTTGAGTGTTAGAGTTTATTTAGAGAATGAAACAACTTGTAGTATGGGTCTAATTTATTGATACGTTCCAAAAAATTTTACTTGAATTCATTTGATTTTTTTTACCGATAAAATCCGTACTCTTAAATCCTATCAAACTTTAACACGTTCACAATTTAAAAATACACCAAACAATATCATACTCGTATTGCATGAAATATGTTGGAGTATTTATGATTTGCAAGTTTAGTAAAATTTGTTGGCAATCTTATGATTTTTAAGTGGAACCCTCTTGAGAATTGAGAAGACTAATAATTATGGTGGGGATATATAAATATAATTTAGTTATGGTGGTGTGTTGTGCTTTAGAATCCGATGAAGTTTAAGTAAAGTAAAAGCATAATTAATTAATTAATTATTATATACTAGTTTAATAGCATTAAACCCGTAGGAATGAAGCAAAACGGCTGGTGATGCCGTCACTGTTTACGATAGCATTATATTCCTCTTGGATCTCGAGCCTTAACCCCCCTCACTTTTATAGTGTAGTGGGACCCACGTATCTGGTTGAATTTGGAAGTATGGTAAAACTTGGTTTCGAATGATCTTTCTTGGTTATGGTGATCGTATTGAAAGTCTTTTAAAGGTAAATATATAATTGAAAATACTTTACAATACAAATACAACTCAAAAATTAAAATTTAAATGTATAATATTCCTTGAATAAATGTTAAATAAATGAGTTTTATTGAAAAAATTGATAAGAACCATTTATCCAAGGAATAATATCCATTATGAGTTACAATTTTTTGAATTTCATTTGAGTTTTATAGCATTACTCGTATATAATTCATTAAAATTACTGATAATTGATTATAAATTGTTATGTTGTGATTATTGAATAATATTATGGGAAAAATCTCATTTTGTCCCTGAAATATATAAAAATTCTCAGTTTATCTTCATGAATGATTAATTTTCTCACATTGCCCATCAAAAAAATAAAAACATTACAATGTAGTTCACAATTTTATTTTTTATTTGGTCGTCTGTCTGTTTTGTATCAAATCAACCAATCAAGAATCACAAAACAGACGGACGACCAAACAAAAATAAGATGGTGAACTAAATTACAACGTTTTTATTTCTTTGAAGGGGACAATGTGAAAAAATTAATCATTCAGGCGGTAAACTAAAATTTTTTATATCTATGAGGGGACAAAATGAGATTTACCCTATATTAATTAATTATCACTTCACTTCTAAAAATTGAAATTTAACATTTTAAAATTATAACTTGTTTTTTAGAAGTTGTAGTACCTTACATGATCGAACATAATATATTAGAATCGAGTATGCAATTGTAATCTTACAAGCATAAAATGTGTAACTTAATCTTACATAATTGTAATTTTTAGTACAATACTTTCTTTGGTACTATAACCTTCCTCGTGGTTTATTTTCACCGAACTTGATTTTTTTTGTTATCCTTTTCGGTCTGTGAATTGCCCGTCTTTGATTTAATATTTTTTTAATGACAGATTACTTGTCATGACACAACGTGTAATTTATGGTGGGGAAAAATTGCACTGAAGGGAATGTAAATCCTTCACCTTCTACTTGAGATTGAAAATGTAGTCGAATGGGATCATGGAATGGAGAGCAGCACAAGATTAACTTGGAGAAGGTACAAGTACTAGTACCCAAACATCTCTCTAAGCAAAACTATTTCATCAATTGTTTTGTTTTGTTTTTTTTATTTTATTTTATTTTTGGGAGTCGAGCTCATGAATGCTACAAGTAGCAAAACTAATTCATCAATGCCATCGGTCTCGGTTTGCAAAAGGGTCGGTTTCTGTAGCTTTGGAAATATTTATATCTAATTCAAAACCCCAAGTCTAATTTAAGATTGAAGAACTCTAGCAGAGTTCGTGCATGTTAACCCAGCCTAGTAGCTGGTTTAGGGTAGATAATCAAGTCGAGATTTGTGAGTTCGAGTTGAACTCGTTTTTTTAAATGAGTCACAAAAATTATTCAATCTCGGTTTGTTCAGAAAAACAGTCGAGTCCAAAACGAGTTCAAAACGAGCCAAACCCGAATAATTCGACTATTTTATATATAAACTAGCCGAATTTTGCGAGCTCGAACCATGTTTTTTTTAGACTAATTTTTTTCTAAATGAGCCTAAAAAATTGTTTAAGTTAAACGAATCGAACTCGAGCCAAGCCAAAATAACTTGATTTGATTATCAGCTGGTTAGTCAAGAGTTGAAGTTTGTTCTTGCATTTTTCATGCCTCCCAACTTTTCTTTCTTGCATTCTCATGACATTTTAAAGCTTTTTTTATTTAAGGGTGGGGTTTCTTATCAAAAAGATTGAGATTGACCTATGAATTAATATATTCCTCCTTTTTATAATGGGTGAGAAAGCACAAACAAAGTATACCAAAAAATAAGTGTTTTTCTTTTGGTATCCGCCTTGTTAATCTTTGCGTTTGAGACAGTGATGCGGCTAGATGATGATCTAGCCCAATAACTTTTGAGTCTTACCTTAGAGGCTACTCTTTCATAAAGGAACATTTTTTTCTCTTTAGAGTTCATTACGTTATGTGGAATGAAGTATAGCATTTTCATGGGTCACATCATATAACGAATTCTTCATTTTCTGAAATACTCTTTGTTAAATTTGATAAAGGATGTACCAAGTGCACGAGACTCCTATCATTGTGGGATTTGAAGAGGATTAGATGTACACAATCTTTCTCCTGCGAACAAAAAGATTGTTTTCGTAACTCTTTGTTACAGCTGATATGATTGGCAAA
Organism: Ilex aquifolium; assembly: GCA_951799425.1. Taxonomy (NCBI): domain Eukaryota; kingdom Viridiplantae; phylum Streptophyta; class Magnoliopsida; order Aquifoliales; family Aquifoliaceae; genus Ilex; species Ilex aquifolium. Next base: position 7,728,345 of record OX637391.1, read on the forward strand.
CAAACCCAAGACCCCAACGAAGGTGTGTATTCAGTCCATATATAATTCTGGCTGAATCCCACGGTAGTGACACTTCAAGGAAAACGACCTGCTTTGCAAACCATGAGTCTCATTAACGAAAGAGAAAAAGTCACTGAGGGCCCAACATGAGATTCGTCTAAAGCTTGACTAGGGGATGGTTGAGTACACAAGATAGAAACTAAAGCACGAACCATACTGATTTATCAATCAAATCAGTGAAAAACGCTCTCAAAAGACTTATACAAACCAAATCAGTGGGAAAAAAAAAAAAGATAGCATTTCGACAAGACTAAATGCACCAAGTGAAGCAAGTGTCGCGTGCAAGCGTAGACTAGTACTGTTCTGCACTTCCCTTCCTACATTCAAACACCACATATTGAAAGCAGAGCTGATGAAGATGATTTTCCAAGCATTTCCACTGTATCCATGAGGATATAGGAAGAATTTTGTGAAGTGCTTACTCAAACTCAAACCTATTTCAGCCTTGAATATACCTACGTTATCAACAACTTACCGGAGCCTTGATCAAGAAATAATTTACAGATTGCCATTAGCAAGTCATTATAAACTAGAGGGTTCAATACAATATACAAATATTTGTGTAACCCTGATACTAAGTTAGAGCAGTTTTTAAACTTCTTCAACAGAAGCAACTGATCTCATAGACATGGATCTCGTCGATCCCTCCTTTGCCAATGAATTAGAAACCGATCTGGTTGATTCCTCCTTTGTTATGGAATATACTATTAAGGCTTTCACAACATGTCGAAATTTCCTTCTGTAAGTAGGGAATTTTGATACACTTCTGACAATTCCCACCATCCTGCAAAAGCAAAATCCAGTTGAACGTTGAGACAACGAATTATTATCAATCATGAACCATAAAGGAACGAGAAGAAATGAAGAATATTTGATTGTCTACAATCAATAGCCAACGTAAACAACACATTTTGCATACTCAGATCAGGTTGTGAAAAAAGGATCAGTTTTGACACCTGTCACAAATGAGATATCCTAGTAATTTATGTTGCAATATGAAGTTGGTTTTTCTTGCTATTGTTATAGTGAATAAGAAAGATTAGATTTACTACCCATGATGCACAAACACCTCGACTGTTCTGTTCTAGTTTATAAATTTATAACCAATGTCTATCAGGTTTTCTTTCTCCATGTTAGCCCAAAGCAAATTCTCTGAAGATAAACTCCTGTAGTCCGACAAACATAATTGAAAAAGCTAGTCAAAAACAGAGCTGCTATGAAATTCTTTGAAGTTCTTACCGTCTACTAATGCCCTCGATTTGAGCCATTCTAAGAGCATCCTGGGGTGCAAAACTGCCATTACCCCAACTCTTCATGCGTTGAGTATTGCTTCCCAGAAGAACTACTTTTTCCAAGAACCTCGTTTCACCATCTCCCAATTCGATGACCTTGATCTGTTCCTTGAGGACCATCAACGGTTGAAAGAACCAGTCCAATAGTATGTCATGGGGTCTATTCAAATGGGTGATCTCAAGATTATCGATCAGCAATAAACCATCTGATCCAACTTTAATGGAGTTAAGGAAAGTTTGCAACAATGAGTAACAAGGCAATCCAATGCCAGCAATGGGTGCTTCATTACCATTCTTTGCTTTCAACCAATCATAAAGGTCAGTTGGTGCTATTGCATTGGCATCCAATAATTCCTTGCCCCTCATTTCACATGACCTCATCATGCTTCCCCATACCTGTTGCATTTGGAGTCAAAACATAAGCTACACTTTTTTTCATCTCAAAGAGACCAATAAAGGAGGTTGTACAATGAATAATCACAATAAGGTTTGAAAAAGGTATCTAGTGGTGGTGTGTTTTAATCTACTATAATTATAGTTTGATCCTGGATATACTATTTAACCATTGTCATAATTATATTTTACCTACTTGTTACTGTGACTTCTCTACCTTAGTTGATATGTTCTTGTGCAATTCTTACAATCATATCTCTCTGTAGACAAATTATTTGATCAATTTGCAATCAAGCTTTGCCAAAACCAACAAATAAGCATCTAACGAAACAGATAATGAATATATTTCATACCATGCCCATACACTATGACCAGATGCATGCTCAGTCCACAACTTCCAATTGAAAAGCTGGATTTGTGGATAAGGGACTAACTCCGAGTTCTCAAATCCACCATACAAATTCTCAAGTTAAACCATTAGTCTACAACTTAAACCTGAACAGCAAGGCATTTCTGCTAACTCTCCCATGTTTGATATCTTGCAAATGTCTAAAGTGTCTTGAATTGGTAAGCAAACCTACATTTGACTAAGCATGCAAAGAAAAAGAAAAACAAACCTGAACCATTTTCACTTCTTGGATTTGCTCCCTAACCGATCTCGATGATGATAAGGCTGGCATAAGCATGTCAGGTGCTTCTGTAAAAATAGAGCCGACTTGCCCCTGTCTTGGATGATGTCCTCCAACAGAGAGCTCTGATGAGTGAGAGACTTTTTTCTTTCTGTACCGCGGCCTGGTTGTGAAAAAGATGTTTGTTAGTGTTAAAGATTAATAAACTTGTAAAGGGGTCAGAGCCAGAGAGAAATGATTGGGATAATGATTACTTTGGGAGGATAGATCCTTCTCGAAGATAAAGCCAATCGTTTGTGTACTCATCAAATTCTGCAACCATTGCGATTACATATTTAAGACCTCTCTGGAAAGACCTTTCCTGCATTTAGATGAAGGTTTACCAGTAAATTCAATTCTAACACAGCACAAAATAACAAGAGTGAGTCTTTTCTAAGGATTCATTTATACCTGATATACTACTATTGATCCATACAATCCTATGAAAAAACTTGAGAAAACAGCCAGTATTATGCTCCCAACAACGATCAGTGGCCACATAAGTATTGTTAAACCAGCAATAGGGATACAAGCCGTTTCTAGGAATGGGCCTTCTCGGCTTATTAGATCATGTATCAGTCGTTGCCAACCCTTAAATAGCATGTATGGACTTTTCAAAATGGCAATAGCTGTGTAAATAGGAATTTCCACAATGAGCCCCATCAAACCAACAATGATACACCCCGGCACATGAATGAACCTGCAAATCAGGTCAGGGGAATCACTTCTATTATGAGTTCGTAGCTCTGTTATTATGAATTCGTGTACAAATTTGCTTGAAGCCAACATTATATCTTGGAACTATGTGACTTTCTTTTCTAAAAATGGTTGTACTTGTCAATCACTGATCAAGAAACATTACCTAAGAGGTTGAACCTCATTTGAACTGGGGGATTCACGTAGCTCTTTCAAGTAGAGCGGGTAAGAATGATAGCAAATATCAGCGAAATCTCGAACCACAGTGCAGCTATCTTTGATAGTTCCCAAGGTTCCATCCTAAATGTTCATACATGGCAGAAAAAATTAAAAAGCAATTAATTATTGTAATCATATAACTGAAAGGGCTGCAATAGAAATGAGGATATAACAGAATTCAAATAAAAGTTTACCACAATGCAGTGGAAGAACTTCTTGGATTCATTGCCATGTCTGAAGGCCTCAAAAGTTGAAATCCAGGGAGTGAAGAACCCATATCCCACTCCCACAAGAACACTACCAGCTATGCTTAGACCCAACCAAATACCAAATAAAGCAGGCAAAGCAAAAAGGAGAGCTACTTTAAGTGGTCCATCAAACCTATTAGTCCTGTGAGTCAAAATTTGTGCAACAAATTAAAATCCCTCATAACAATCAAGCTCACCACACAGAAAGACCTTCACTGAAGGAATTGAAAATGGAAGTTTTAAGAAATATTTACTTGACAAGGGTATATACTGTCCAGACAACATGTGCTGGGAAGAGACCCAAAATCACCCCAACATTCCCTATTATCACTATCAGAGCAGCAATTGGACCCACCAGTAAACCTGCAACAAGTGATTGAAACTTAAATTTTATTTCACAACCCATAAATACATAACCAAGAACAGTGAACAACATGGGTATAACATAGCAATCACAGAACAAAAAAAAAAAAAAAAAAACCCATACTCGAACTGTATTGCAAACTGCAAAGAAATTCAAAGCAAGAGAGAGAAAAATACAAACTTTTGAGAGCACCCAAACAGAGGGCTAAGCAAAATACAAAAACCACATAGATGACCTTCAACCAATCTTTCAAGTTGTCTGGCATGTTTCATACAGAATATCTTGTAGGAACTTGAAGACAATAAGGATATAACCCTAAAAACTTTATAGCTCCCAGCAAGTTTGGACACAAATTATATGAGAGAGAAATAGAGAAGGGTGTTGGAGGAGAGAGAAACGTCAGACTTGGGCTGCAAGAAGAAGATAAAAAAATAGAACAAAAGACTGGCAACCTAAACACATTCGAACAAGGAGACAACAGGTAAAAAGAAGTATTCCCAAGAAAATTGGGTCTTTATTTGTGTTTATGTCGCACAGATATCAGAGAGAGAGAGAGACAGAGAGAGAGGAACATTCATATTCATATGCAATGATCAGATTCTTATTCTAAAAGCGGTTTGATTGCAATAACTCTTGCGTTCACGGTTCATTTCCTAGGTTGTACCTACACTCTTATTCATTTGAATCCTTTGCTTCATGGGTATGATACAATCAATGATCAAGCGGAACCTATTGGAGCTATAATTTAATGGGTTCACAGGGGATTACTTTAACATTTTGGCCAACAGGTAATAAAGGGCTTAAATTATGCAGAGGCGTGGTTCTCAAGTAGAGTTGCTTGTGCTGCTGGCCATGTGATTTCTACCCACTCTTTGGTCAAACCATCTTATATTAATGATTTTTAAATTTCTTTGATTTTTTATAGCCATCAAGGTGTTGCGATGTTATTGTTTTGATGTGGTCAACATCCGGCCCAAACAAAATGGCAATGCATCAAGCCGTTAGGGTAATTCAGCGATGTGGGATTAAATTTGGATGAAGTGTAGACCTGCATATAACGAGTTCAACACTAATTGATATCTTGAGCTCTATTCATACTTGTGATTTATGGATGATTGTAATTATACGAGATCTACTCTTACAGGAATTAATTCAAAGTAACTTTGACTTGAAGAGTTTCATCACAGGTTTGAAAATCACCAAATTAAACATATGACACACACACACACACAGATATATATATATCAATATGAAACACTTCAAGGCTATATAGACATGTCAGTATATGAAGTTCGGATTGAATTTTTCGATTTAAATATGAAACTAAAGTAAAATTTTGATTCAAAACTAATCAAATATTGTACTTGTATTATTTTTCTAGTTTATATCAAAATAAATTGAAAATAAAAAATTCAACCTAACTATACAATTTGACTTGAATAACTCTAATCATGATTAAAAAACTCTAACAAATTTTTATCACATAACTTTCAAAATTTGGTTAATTTTATCACACAATTACTCAATTATATATATATATATATATATATATATATATATTAATTCAAATTACAAAATTGGTTATTATTGTATTTAAATTCGAATCCATTTAATATATGATAGCATAGTTGAATAATCAATAAAAATATGTGAATCGATTGTGTATTCGGACAACATTTGATTAATTAATTATAATACTTACATCTATGGCCCCACCCATGAAGCGAATGGTTGATGATAGTTTTGCAGCTTTTGCTTAAACGGTACAACTAATCATGGATAATTAATGCATTATTATATCATTAATCTTAATTTCTAATCACATAGTCGTATTCAAGATAATTGATAATTAGGGGAGATATTTTATAATTTTCGTGGACAGAGAGTGGTCAACGCCAATATAATAGGACTTTTTGACGGGCATATTTGCCACGTCAGCTAATATATATATGGCCTTTCAACATCATGGCATGTGTCATACACATAGACTTAGATGCAAACTTGAAAACCTTCTACAAGAAACTAGTTGACAACGTTGAACTTGTTACACACAATTTTTAAATTTGGCCAAAAACTCAACCCGAAGAGACATCAACTTAATATGCTATTGATTTATATATATATATGGCCTTTCAGCATCATGGCATGTGTCATAAACATAGAATTAGATGCAAACTTGAAAACGTTGTACAAGAAACTAATTGAGACAACGTTGAACTTGTTACACACAATTATTAAACCTGGCCAGAAAATCAACCCGAAGAGACATCAGCTTAATATGCTACTGATCCAATCGTTGGATTACGGAGTGAGATCAGTTATTGTGATAAAAAGTAATTATACATAAAAATAATTATATTATAAGCAATAAATTATATGTTCGCTACATCAAATAAAATGCATTGAAAATGCTAAACATGTTTATAATGCATTTAGGACAAGTTGTTAGGGTAAAAGTCAAATTTTTAGTTTTAAACTTTGCATGAGGCCATTGGGTTAGTAATTCAACCACTTGGGTAGACATGACCATAAGTCAGAGGAAGAACTTAGCCAAAAAGAATGGATTAGTTTTGTAGCAGAACACTTGACTCCTGCAAGCTTACATTCTAATAGTGACGGAGACAAGTAACTACCACAAGGTAAAAGACAAGTCTAATGGTATGACCCGACATGACCTAGCTATGACAACATAATATCAAGGATATGACAACATTAGTTTTTACAAGAAAAATAAAAGACAAGCTTCTCAGCCAGTCGCCTCCTCAACCTAGGCACCTTGGTAGTATTCTCAGCCTATTGCTCTCCCTCTTTCTCAGTTGCGTCCCTCTCCTTCTTGGCCTCATGCTTAATGTTCCGTTTGGTAGGAATGATGGAAAGTAGGAAAGATGAAAAATAAGAGAGATATACTTTCTATTTTTCAAGGAAGGAAAGTAGGAATGATACACTTTCTTTCCTTTGTGTTTGGTTGGATGGATGGAAAATAAAAATAACTAATTTTTTTTTTTTGTTCTGGCTAAAATTAGGGGTGACAATCGAGTTGTGTCGTGTCATATTCGTGTTGAGTCATTACTGGTTTGTGTTGAACATTAGTCAAACATAACTCAACTCATTTAACTAATTGTGTTGTGTCGAGTTGCGAGTTTGACCTGTTTATTTTTATTTTTTATTTTTTATTTTTAAATTTTTTTAAAAAATATATATATATAAATACATATTTTATCATTGTATTTTTATATGAAATTAATGTATATATTAAAAGATATATAGATAAATAAAATACATCTCAATACAAATAATTAACTTTCCATCCACTTTCCTTTCGATTTTGGAGGGATTGATTTTGGTGAGTTGGAAGGAAAGTTAATCCATCAACTTTTCCATCTTTCCTACTTTCCTTCCTTACCAAACATGATGTTTTATCAATCCCTCCTACTTTCCATCCTTCTATTTTTTCATCATACCAAACGGAGCATAAATGAAGGCTTGAAGGAGTCAAAGTCAAGATTAGGGAATTTTTCCTTGGCCTTGTCTTTGAAATGATAAAAAAGATCCAAGAAACTCTCCGCAACCTCCTTCTTCTGCCCAACCACAACTTCATCTTTGGTCCTTACAACGACCTCCAGCTTAGAACATCTTTTGGTTGTCTCAGCCATTTTTAGCAAGGTATTATTTTCCTCAACTCCGGCCTTTTCAGTTCGAGCTGTCTCTATAGCCTCAAGTGCCTCCATAGATTTGGCCTCAGCCACTGAAAGGAGAACCAGTTGAGTTGTCAACTTGTCATTCATAGACTACTCAGAAGCCTGAAGAAGGTTAGCTTGAGAGATCAGGTAGTTCAGTGATTCCTTGAGTGTATTGAGCTCAGTGGTCTTATCATTTAGTTGTTTCTCTAGTAATTGAGCTTGTATGGCCAAAGAATTGACATGGGCAACAACTTATTACAAATAAAACACTTAGAAAAATTTATTCATAAAAGCAAGTAAAGTAACAAGCAAACCGAAGCAATATCATAACAAGGCTGTGAAGGACATTTGCAGCCTTCTTATGAATCTTGAGCTTTCCCACCTCTCGTAGGTTAGCCTTAGGTTTAACAACAGAAAGTGTCCTAGCAGACATAACCGCACTGTGCAGAAGGCTTTGCATCATAGAAGGCTGATAAGGAAGACTAGAACTGCTGCTGGCTAGCTGTTGAGATGTGAGGACTAGAGGAACCAAAAGATCAGGATCCTTCTTAGCAGAGACTTGCCTCCTCAAGAGAAGTGACCCCCAAGCCTTTTTGCCCCTCACCAAAGACAACCTTTTCGACCTTTTTTTAAGATGGAGGGAGGTCTATGGTCATGGACTCCTTGGGATCAAGTAGGTCATTCATAGAAGTAGTCACCTCGGGTTTCTTCACTAGTCATATTAGACACCATTGCAACAGGATTTGTAGGGAACACAAAAAGAGGGGGGGTCAACCAAGAGAAAATAGGAACTCATAGTAAAGAGAGAACAAGAGCTATTTACTAGTAGCAGCTTCCTTAGTTGGGGTTGCTTCACCTTCCTCAATCGGGACCACTTCTTCAATTGGGAGACCGAGCTAGTACTTGGCTAAGTTCTCAACTGTCACCAAGTCCTTATAAAATTTGGGGTCGTAAGCTTCAGCCTGGGCATCATGAATCGGCTCAGACATGTTCAAATCTTTCTTGTATCTTGAGATGGCAACAAGAACGATCGAACGAGTTAGGTCAGGAAATTACATACTCTACCAAAAGAAAAATAGTGACAAGACCAACTTACCCGTATTTTTAGAGGCTTCCCAAAGCCGAGGAATTCAAGGAATTCATTGACCCCTCCTTCGAATTTCTAAGGATCCCTAGACACAAAAGAAAAAGTAGTCCTACCAGCCCTTGTGAAAGGAAGTGGGTCAACTAGCTCTGTCGCCTTGGCCCTCCTCACAAAATAATAGAAGCTCTTGGAAGGAGAAGACTTTCAAATGGAAGAAATAAAGGAATTCGGGGTTAGTTGGGAAAGACCTTATATCGCTCTAATGCCAAAAAACAAGTAAAACCACTAACAAGCCCCATCAGTTGGGGAATATTGAAGAAGGACACAAGTTAAAGTGACGAAGGATAACTCGGATAAAATGGTGCATGAGAAATCTCAAGCCAACCCTAAAGGCAGCCTAAAAAAAATTGACTTTTTTTAGAATAGTAAAAGTTACAACCCTCGTCTCGAGTAGGAAGATGGATACGCATGCCATCAAGGAGCCCATATTGTTTCCTAATGACCTAAGCTTGGGCTTCAGTAACTCTATTGCGCACCATGGTGGCAACGTAGGTCAAGTCATCAAGGTCACAAGCAGAATTTTTTTTTTTTTTTTTTTCCTTTTTTTGAAGGACTGGCCCCAGACAATGAGGGGATATCACTCGAAGACCTTCTCAGCGTTCTTCCGATACCTCTCTTTGGAGCCTTCTTGGGGACCGATTCCAAGGGAAGGACCTCCTCAGACATCACTTCCTGAAGAATGGCCTCCTTAGGCATCACTTCCTTAGCATCCTCCTCAAGATTAACGACAACCAAGGGATTTTCATCCCTCGGGACCTCATCAAGCTCAAGGTCATAATCCCTATTGGAGTCGCTAAGAGGAAATAGAAGACGCATAAGACAAAATCAAACCATGGGGGAAAATAATTAAGCCTAAAGTATAACCTCGAGAAGTTCAAGGAGCAATCTTTAATAGCTTGAGGATCATGACACCAATCACGAACTAAGGAAATCCTAACTACGAAGACTTGGTCAATAAAGAAAGGGAAGAAATCTAGAGACCTATTAAGACTTCTAAGGCAACAAAATCTAAGAACAAGGAAATGGAGTCCATGCGACCACCATCAGGGATCAAATAGATCCAGATTGAAGGCAAAAGAAAGAAGATGTACTTAAGGGAAGGTTGACCCTATGAAGGAGACGATGGGAATGCTAAACACTAGCATATGGAAAAACAATGGCAAACTCTCTCTCTCAATCCCTCTCTGAGACTCTCTATCTCTAGAACTCTAAAGAAGGTAGAAGAAGAAGAGAAGGCTTCAGTGGAAGGGGGAAGAATTTAAATAGCTTTGGAAATTTTGGGCCTTGTTTTAGCATCAACTGCATTTAATGCGCTTGAACAACGTGACCACGTGTCACCGTGCAAGAGGCACATGCTGAGATTCAAGGCGTAAAAAGTGCACCACACCTGCACAACTATGCTAAAATAGGAAAATGGTCCCATCACGCCTCATCGGTTACGTGCAATCCCAGAAGCACGATAGGCATGCCAGAATAACTCAGTATGCCAGAAACTCCAAATGGCCCAACCCCAACCAACGAACAGCTCATGACAGTCCCTGCTCGGGGCTAAGGACAACTAATGATACCAAGAGGAAATATGTGGTGCAAACGAGTTAGTGACAAAGTGGATGAATTAGCTGACTTGAAAAAGCCTGGCTGACCTAACGTATCAGGATCTAGATTAGCCAAGACATGAGTCAGCTAGGCAGTCATCAAAGCAACTCGATAGATATTGAAATAGCTCAACAAACGCTAGAAAAAGGATAAAAGTTGAATTACACTACTAAACCCTACTTTTAGCAAAAAAGTCACTATCTCTAGAATGTCACGTCATAACTTCTAGGATGCCACTTCATACCAAGGGAAGAGAGCTCCTAACGGCTAAATATTTTCTGAAATATTTTAACAAATTAAGGGACCACACCATCATTCCTTGATGATCACATCACCCTAGTGTATCAAAGAGATATATGTGGCTACATACTCCAAGTGTAATGGTCTCCTTCCCTAAGTAACACAAACTAGAGGAGCAAAAGACTCTATATAGTGGACTAGTCTAGCTCTTCAGTTTGGTGAACCATTTATTCCCTTGTATTCGTGTTTACTGTTATATTATTCTCACGCATACAACTTGTCCATCTCTTCGAATTCATAACATTCATGTTATAATGGAATAACATTAACAGTTTGCAAAGGGGTTCCTTCATTTATCGATGTCATAGTAGTTAAAATCCATAATGATATTTTGCATACAAAATTAGTTAAATCAAGACAATTTCTAAAACATAGATTAGCTAGAGGAATAGTATGTAGATCAGTTATCGAATTAAGAACTAATGGAGATTAGCATGAAGCCACATCAAATACAATGATTGGCCCTTTCTGTGCTAACCAGTAAATATGTGTGTATGTGCTAGGTTGGGACAATTCTTTTCCTGAGGTATTGAGACAATTAAAGATGTTGACTTTGTAGTGATGTTCTAGTTTGTTGCATTAGAGTAATTTGCTCATCTAATGATATGGTTTCATTATAAGTAATGGATTAACATCAAATTCCTATGTTTGATAGGACCTACAATTAATTCAAGGTATTCGATACATCGACCATACAATCTACCACCCATCTAAACATTGCGAGTTGGGTTGTGGACCTCTAAACTAGGATTATATAAATTATTATTTTTTCGAACTAGGCTTGTTTAATTCTTAGAATAGAATTCTATGAAAATAAATTTCCAAAACTCACCTATGAATACTAGAGGTGATGTGATGCCTCTTAATGGATTTTGTCGGGTTATAATTGTATTTTGTCTAGATCTAATCAATTTAAAATTAGTTCAACTAACACGCGGCTTATTTATATTAACATATAATCGTGTTTGTTTTTTATGGCATAAAAATTGAGAAATGTGAGGTATATTAAGTTGGATGAGCTCTAGGTTATGGGTGTTGGGTGTGTGATGTAAAACAAGTAAAGAATGCACTGGAAGTAGAATGGTTTGCCTAGCTGAAGAGTTGAGTTAGTCCATTATAATAGAGACTTTTGCTCTATAGAGTGTATTGCATAAGAAAGAAGATAGTATATTTATCTTCCCTTTTGGGTAACATATTGACACCTTTTTTATACATTGGTAATCACTGTGATCTATAACCGAATTGTCAAAGAATATTTGACCGTTGAGGCTCTTTCCCCAAGGTGATGATGCAACTTTCTAGAGGTAATGACTTTTTGTCGATGGTAGGGTTTGCTGGTGAGATCCATCTTTTACCCCTTCTGGTAATTCTCGAGTTGGTAGTTGTCCTCGAGGTATTGATGATTGACCTACACTCTTCCAGGTCAGCTTGGCATATGATGAACTGTACTGTTGTCGTGACATGTCCCTAATCCGAGCTCATGACATAACCTTCTATAGGTTATGATTTTTTGTTCAAGGTAGGATTTGCTAGTGAAATCCCTCTTTTATCCTCTCTGATAATTCCCTAATTGTTAGTCGTCCTCGAGGTATTGATGATTGACCTACACTCTTCCAGGTCAGCTTGACATATGATGACTTGTACTGTTGTCGTGACATGTCCCTAATCCGAGTTCATGACATAACCTTCTATATGTGATGACTTTTTGTCCAAGGTAGGATTTGCTAGTGAAATCCCTCTTTTATCCTCTCTGATAATTTCCTAATTGTTAGTCATCCTCGGGATATTGATAGGTGACCTACACTCTTCCAGGTTAGTTCGGTATATGGTGACCTAGAATACTGTCTTCACCAGTCCCTAATCCGAACTGGACTTTCTCTTTTGATATTATCAATTTTCTATATAAAATGTGTATGATCGAGTTCTTTTTGTGCATAGTGTAAGTCGTGTCAATCTATTTATAAAATGGGTTCAGTGGATTAACTTGATTATGATCCAAACATATTAAAATTACACTCATACTCAATAACTTTGAGTGGATCTCGCATTCAATTGAAGGATCATGTAAAATGACAATTGACTGATAGCTACCTCCCTAGCAAATGCATAAAGCTTTGCCACCTGGAATGTTAGATGCTAAAATGAAATGTGTGGGATAGAGCTGGCTATGTTGTTAGGATTGGACACACAGCCCATTGGACTCAAGTGTGCTTAGCACTAATTTTGGATTCAATCAGACAAAAACACTATGCAAGTCAGGCCCATGGGCCTTGGCTCAACTACTTACATGATGAAAGGGTAGAGGCTGATCCCCAAGGTAGCCGGAGTGATTTACATTTTCGGGGGTGAGGGGGGTTGTTGTCTCTCTCTAGAGAGAGAGGGAGAGAGAGAGGGAGAGGGAGAGGGAGAGAGTAAGAAAGTCATGTGCACATAGGAAAAATCAGAAAGATATGGGGAAAAGTTACTGGTGGTTAATTGTGGGTCTCAATGTTGATCCGACGATTATAGAAGATTTGGTGCACATAATTTTATCTTAAAAATAATAGGGGCATCTTTGAAATATCGTTAAACAACGAGTACAATGTAATTAATCCATCAACGTATTATGTAAATTTGTTTCGACAAAATTGGACATTTTATTTCATATAATTGAGGCTTGGGATTTAGTTTGATTTTGGCTTAAATAGAAACAACATATATAATATATATATATATTTTTTATCTCTATCCCTTTTTTCTTTTCCATCATCCACACTCCAATCCAATGTCACAAGTAAATGCCTTAGCACCCCACCTTTTATTTTTCAAATTATTTTGCTCTTAAAAATTAATTTTCTCATATTGTATCCTCAACATCATAAAATGGTTGTCATGTGACTCTCACATTAACTTTTGTTGTTGTTTATGTCAAATTCACATGCATCGCGTTGAGCAAAATTTGACGACAACAACAATGAAAGTTAGTGTAATGGCCACACTTAAATCATTTTATGACTTTGAGGGTGTTTTGTGAAAAAAAATAAGATTTAAGGGTGTAAATTAAGATTTCTAAAATCTTTTGGAATTCAAAATATGATCATATATGAAAGATCTCTAAAATAACTAAAATTTAAAGCTCGTTTAACATTTAAATTGAGTTAAAAAATGTACCGCTAAAACTCAATTCATCTATATAATAATACACATAATCCTTCTTACATAAAATACAACAACGACTCAAATCGTATAGATCCGACGATTTATATTTTAATCACAATAACTCATTTCAATTTTAACTTTTTAACCATAGTAACTCAATTCATGTATTAAAAAAATCGTCTTTTGCACGAAGACACTCTAGTTCATAATAATATAAGTAATTTTTTTAAAAAAAAATAAAATAATATTGCATTTAATATTAAAAAAGTTAATATGAATTCAACTTAACAATGCACAAATCCAATTAAGCATGATTACAAATGAATCAATTATAGATTGAACAAAATCTGACACAACAATATTTAAAAATGATACAAATTTAATATGATACGACATGGTTAATTGACATCTAATTTAAAAAAAAAAAAAAAAAACCATTCTTTAAACCCTAAAAAATTTTAAAATTTTAATTTATACCCTCAAATTCTATTTTCTCATATTACATTCTCAATGTTATAATAGTTGCAATGTGATTTTTATACTAATTTTCATTGCCAAATTCATGTACATGTGTGTAACAAGATTTGAGTCGCGGGTAGCAAAATTTGAATATAGGGGCCACTCTACAATTATTTGGACTAATTTTATTTTGCATCTCGAAAGATATTTTGATTTTTAATTTATAACCTCAAAATATTAGAAATTTTAATTTGCACCTTCAATATTATAAATTGATAATAATGTGCACCTCGTCCATTCTTGTAGTTTTTTCGTCATAAATTGAAGCAAGTGAATTGTAAGTACTTGGGGTATGAGCCAGGCCGGCCCAACAGTATTAAAAAAAAAAGTCTAGGCTTTAGGCCCCATAATTTTAGGTACATCACTAACCCATAAAAAAAATTAAATTTATTAAATTTTAAGCCCTACAAAAAAATCCAAAAAAATTAAATCCAATCAAAATTTTTATTGTAATAATTTGGGTCTATAATCCACTCCATAACATTAAAAACTTAGAAATTAAAAAAATAAAAAAATACTCAAAAGTCAATTCATATTTACTTCTACCCACTTTTTCTCTCTCTCACTCTCTCTCTCTGGTAAAAAAAATAAAAAACAAAAATAAAAGTTGAAATTAAACACTCTCTCTCCCTCTCTGTGGTAAAAAATAAAAATAAAAATTGAAATATATTTCTCGACAATATTAACACATATTTTTATTGCATCCCTCTCAAATAGAAAATTAAAAATAAATTAATTTTTTTTTAAAAATAATACAAAAAATAAAAAAGGCCTCCATTTAATATTTCCGTTTTAAGCCTTAAATTGGCTTGAACCGCCCATGGGTATGAGCTTATGTAAAAATTTACAGACTATAGGTGTCTCATGTGAGTTACACATGATAAGATTAACTTCTATTTAATTAATAAAATCTAATTTTCGATACACAAAATGGTGTCAAATTGATCGCATACGAAGGTATGCAGTAATAGGTATACCTCATTTCTATGCTCGAAGCACATACACCTCACTTGCTTCAATTTATAATGGAAATCGAACGATAATCTGAGTTAAATTTACATTATTATCGATTTATAACATTGAAAATATAAATTAAAATTTTTAATATTTAAAAATACAAATTAAGAGTCGAATAAAGTATCAGAATACAAAGTGAGATTAGCCCATGATTTTATGACACAACGCGTGTGTACCAGGTGGCCGCAGCTGGTTCTATCAATGATTCAATGTGGAGAATGTAAAAGCTTTTTGTGCCACTGAAGGATTTGGGTGTGCAAGTGGAGTGTGCTGCGTGCGCCACATCAAATATCATAGCAATTAACCAACTGGGTAACCCAGTTGACTAGGGTCTCTCGCTTCTCAGTGAGAGACTAGGGATTTGAAGTTCTCTAGCGTGATTGTTTGATAGGACAAGACCTCAATTGTTTAAATAAATCGTATCTAAGTCTCTGGTGTGAGTCTTGAGTCTTCGGTGAAACGTTAGTCTTAATTTAAATGGTATATGAGTTGAGAGACCGGTTTATACTCCGAGTTTTGTCCTTGGTTCTACTCAGAGTTACGAGTTTGAGCGATATAAGCGCGCCTCTACTCGCTAATAACAGACTATGAAATTTTCCCGTTTTAAAAAAAAAATAAAAATTATCATAGTAATTGATAATTCTTTTGTTGTTTAAGTGATGAGAAATTTATTTTTAATAAATTTTTAAGGTCCAATGTGAATGTAAAACATAGCATGCGAATCCCCCATATTTGTAACCGTTAAAGCAAACAACCATTTTTGTCTACCTAACTCATCCATTAAAAAAAAACTCCAAACACCTGTCCCCCCCCCCCCCCCCCCCCCAAATAAGGGTGTTCAAATTTTCGACTGACCGCAAGTTCCTACCTTACCTTACTCTATTGAATGGTTAGCCGCAAAAAGCGGGTAGGAATGCGGAATAGCCATCCATTTCCGCATTCCTACTCTACCCGCATTAATTAATTAATTAATATATATATAAACTAAAAAAACCCTAATCTACTGAGTCCCGAGAGCACCTGCGCCTCACACCTCACTCCACTACTCACTCTACCGCGCCTCACACCTCACTCCACTGCTCCTCCTAAAAAAAAACCTAAGCAAACGTGCTTTGTTGTCTTGTATGCTGGACAGACTAACCTTAAACATGCACATATTATGTTTGATAAAATATCTAAACCATGTATTGTATCTAATAACGCAATGCTCGATGCGTTTGGGAAAAATAGGGACATGGGTTCTTCTGTTTTGCTCTTTGAACGTATGCATTTGGAAAAATAATTCAATTATGGTGGATTTATGTTCATACTTTCTTGTGTTTTATTATAATTCTTATTGTAGTTGTTTTAAATTTTAGTGTTATTGATTTATTGTGTTGTTAAATTGGTGCATGTTATTTAACTAAATTGTTAAAATGATTCAAAAATTAATAGTTACAAAAGTATTTACCTGACTTCCTACCCGATTTTTTACCCGATTAATCGGGTAGGAAGTCGGGTAGGAATACCACACTTGTTGGGTAGGGTATGCCAAAAAAAAATTCTTTCACAAAATATCAGGTATGAAGACGGAAAAACATATTTACTACCCATAGTTAGGGTAAACACGCCTACCCCCAAAGACCCACCCTTCAAGACTCCCGCAGAGTTCAGAAGCCCCCCTTTTTTGAAGTCTTTATTCTTTCCTTTAATTTTCTTTCATAGACGAGCCTGTGTCTGAATCTCTGGACGACCAAGCAGTCTTTTTTGAGCCCTTGAAGAGAAAGATGAGGATGAAGGCAGTGAAGCTAGTTGAAGGGCTTGATCAGGACCTTCATGGTGCTGAACAGGTGGCTAAGAAGGAACTTGAGGAAGAAGAAGAAGGAGAGAAAGTGAACGGACGGCCTACGCTAAAGAAGAGTCCCAAATCCATGGAAGACAATTTGACACTGACCCAATTGTCTAACACCCTTCAAACCACATCTCAGATCACTACTTTCCCTTCTTCCCTGGTCTGCTCTCTCTCTCTCTCTCTCCCTCCCTCCCTCCCTGGTATTCTTGAATTATGGACTACTATCAGATCTGGTTCGTTGTTGCAGGGCAAGCGAAAGAGGAAGCCCAAATTGATTACTGACGATATTTCTGAAATCCTCAATAAGAAGAAGAAGAAGAGAAGCCCTTCGGCTTCCAAATATAAGAATGTATGTGTTCTTTTTTCTTTCTACTCTTTAATTGCTGTTGTTCTTGCCAATGTGACAACCCACTAATCCATACTTACCTCTCTCTCTCCTGTCCCCTACCTCTATCCACTTTAATCTTAAATATTATAATTAAAAAATAATAATATTTACAATATAAATGTTACATGATGAATGTTCGATTTTAGGTATTACAGAGTGTCTTCACGGGGTTATTGTGAGTATTTCTATATGATGACTCAAAGAAAACTTCAATACATTGATACTATTATTTTGACAAAGAAACACATGAAAGTACATCTGCTTTTGCAATTGCCCTAGGTGAGTTTCCATGTTTTGAAATCATTGTATAATAACTTACCAGGTTAATCAACCCACATATAATTTGTCACCCCATACTATTTGGGAAGGCTGCACACTACTGTTACGCATTAATATACCCATTCCAAGATCATTCATGCATTTCCTTGCTATAACAACCAAGGTACTTATGGTCTTCCTCTCATCCAAGGCCCATTAACTTCGATCATGTCACTCTTTCTCACTGGTGTGCTCAACATGAACATTGCCCGTGACCCATTGAGTTCTCAAAACCTTTTATATGGATTTATCAAATTCTGTAGCTGTTTCTTTTTTATGATGCGACTCTAACATTTAGTGGCTAAATCTAATTATTTCTTGAGCAGGTAGAACATGATCTTGCGAACAGATATTTGGGGTCAGTTGAATGCTTCAGTCAATTCAATTTTTTTTTCTGTGACCATTTTGTATATTAGCATTATGACTATGGTGGCTTTGGTTTGACATGAAGCTGTAAGGACAAAAAAGCTTCAATTGGTGGGTCAGATAGTCCTAGTCAAGTGAAGTTGCCCACCGTCATTCGAGCAGAGGAGGTTCAGACAAGCCTAGGAACTGAATTCCCAAGCTTTGTAAAATTGTTGGTTAGATCACATGTTGCTAGTTGTTTCTGGATGGTACACACTTTTTTCAAATGTTATGAATGTGAGTTTAGCTATATTTATATTGGACAAGCCAGATACACTATTTGGTATTGTTTCTTCTAACCTAGGGTCTTCCTGGGACATTCTGCAAGACACACTTGCCAAGAAAGGACACTACGGTTACACTGGAAGATGAAAGTGGGGAACAATTTGTGATCAAATATTTTGCAGGAAAGACAGGACTTAGCGCAGGGTGGAGGAATTTTGCTGTTGGACACAAATTGCTTGAAGGAGATGTTCTGATCTTCCACTTAGTGGAACCTAACAAATTCAAGGTAACATATGAAGTAGTTTTGTTGGGCATGCATATTTTGTTTACTGATTGTTTGGTGAAAATTTATGACTTATTTGTCACGGACAAGAATGGGCGATTCAAACACCTCTAGTATACGTGCAATGCTAAACCTTTGTAGTCCATGCTCCACATTATGTAAATATTGCTTCTATATCTAACCTCGGAATAGCGAATGCTTGAGATTGTGTTGACTCCATGATAACAACTGAACAACCCAACCAACAGAGCAACTACTAGAGTGGAAACTAATTAAACTGATTAATTCCAATTTATGACAGGTAGCTGCAAAGAGACCAGAGTTTGGAAAAACAGTATATAAGTTGCTCATGCTTATTTATCTCAACAAAAGAAAAACATGAAGACAACCATGACAAACAAGTATCAATGAATGTGAAGTGGAAGATTTTAATTTTTAAATTGGCATGGTATATGACTACTACACAAGTAGTACTGTTGTTAGCTCAAAAAACATGAGGCCTAAGGGTGGGTGAGAAAGAAAAAGAAAAAACCCACCACCCCCACAACAAATAACATAGAAAAAAAGAGAAAAAAAAGGTTTGACTAGACACCAAACCGTCGTCACCTAGCGTGCATGTTGACATCCTAATGGAAATGTACAAAAAAGGCTACCAAAAAGTTCTCTATCCCTCGTGGTCACTGAAATGTACACCGAACCGTCATCACCTAGCATGCATCAGTGCTTTGATAATCCTCTAAGAGATGCATGTGGCATTGAAGAGGATTTGCAACAAGCTATTGGCTAACGTTGATGCTTAACCTTTTGCATGTGACATGTACTACATTACGAGGTAGTCTCTAAGAGATGAAGTTCATCTTTATAGGGAAGCCGTAGGTTACTGATGCCTAGTCTAATTTGGCTATTATTTAGAACAAAACTGCTGTGTGACTGCGAGGTTTGTTGAATTTTGTAATGGGATAGAAGCCGCTTTTGCATATCAGATTTGAATTTTTGTTGAGTAGATAATATTTTTATTGCTACTTTATAGTTTAATTATTGTTTCCATAGCTGCTGCTCTGTGTATGTGTGTCTCTGTGTCTGTCTCTTTCTCTATGAGGGTGTCAGGCAGGGAGTGACAATATCTTCTTATATATATAGTCTTTGCTGATATCAGGCTCTTTTGAATACTTGTGTGTTTAGGTGTACATAATAAGGGCAAATGATTTGACTGATGTGGATGGTGCTCTCAGCCTCTTAAATTTGGATGCTCTTACAAAACAAAATGAATCAGGTTAGATGACATCTCTGTTTGGTAATTTTATATATGTTTGTTTTACCTCCTTATTTTGTATTTAAAGATTTTCTTGTCCCTGGGTAGAAAATGCGGAGACAGTTCTTACTGTTCCTAAAAGCAAGAAGCACCGTCCAAAGTCTCTTCCACTTAATGAGGTCCAAAAGAAGAATAAAAGGGAAAAACTGTCAATATCAATACATCAATTACCTCAGTCACTAGAACAATCTGGAAATGAGAGTGAAGAGGTTGGTTCGGAAGTTCTGGAAGGTTCTAAATTCTCTGGGACTGCTGTTCGATTCAAGGACATCAAAAGCTTTGAGGACTTCCACATTATTGTGAATGGGATGTGCATGGACTCTGAAATCCCTAAACACATAAGAATCAAGTACTATGAGCTCTGCTGCAGTAAGAATGCATACCTTCATGATCGTCTTCTCCCTGGCCTTTGCTGTAAGCTGGTAGCAGGTATTATCTTCGAAATTGTCAACATTGCAGATGCTATTAGAGCTTGCAAGCTCACAACCTCTCGGGATGAATTTTCTGCGTGGGAGAAGTCCTTGAAGTCTTTTGAACTTTTGGGCATGAATGTTGGATTTTTACGTTCACGTGTTCTCTGGCTTTTAAGCCTCGCCTTTGACTCGGAAGGTGGTGCCTCGGACACAAAGAGATACTTGGAAGCTAAAACTGAACGAAGTCGTGCTGATAATGAGATTAAAAATCTCGAAGCAAAACTTTTGGAATTAAGAGAAGCCACTGTAAAATCTGATGCTGATATTGAGACTCTGAAATCAAAGGCTGAGAGCTATGAGCTAAAATTTAAAAAAGAGGTCAGTGCTCCATGGTAATATTCCCCATTGCAAGTCCCGACAATGTATTTTCTTTCGCATATGTCACTGGAGAAAGTGCCCAAGTGTATAAGATATGTCATGCTTGTGTTTGAGAACAAAACCAGGAAGTAGCAATGGTTAGTACTAGGCTATGAGCTCTGATTTACCTTGCTAGGTTTTTGTATATAGACAATGCTGAAGTGAAACTTGGAAAGGAATTATGGCAGTGCTCTTTTGTGATATGAATATCTGTCTCTACTGGGCTCTGAGAAGCAGCCTAATTTGAATCTCTCTCCCTCCCTGGCCTAAGACATTTTTCTTCTGTTTCTTTAGTTTAACTCTTGATGAAATAGTTTTCATGTAGCTTTTCTCGGAAGTGGAAGGAGAGATACGACAGTTTCTTCTGACAATGATATTCGTGAATCAGCTGGAGAATTTCCAATTTTGTTAGCAGCAAACAGCTTAGAGCGTGTTAATTAATTTGAGTTGATCTACGGTGATAAAGAAGCTAGCAAAGTGGCAGATGGTTTGGCAAAAGAGCAGTGATGTTCTGGCTCGGCCAGTTACTGGAAGAACGCTCCATCTGCTGGTTTATGGAATGCAAAGACTCAGAATTATAAACAGTGCTCATTTCCTTATGCCAGTATTCTGGTAGTCTTGTTTTGATCCTTTTCATCCAGAGGAAGGAACCATGGGAAACAAGCTCCAACCTTGTTCATAGACTTTGAGTTCAGGTTGTGCAGTTGGATGCACTCGCAGCTGTCCAATGAGGCTGTGTATTGTTTGCGTGCATCAATGTTTTCTTGATAGGAATTAGCTTATGTCAATGTGATTGTGATATGCACCTACTAGTACTGGCAATATCAGATGTTCTGGATATGATTTAAATCTGCGAGCCTCATTTGTTCCTCGCCCGGGTGGATTATGATTGTCTATTCAACCATCTATATAGCCAAAATCACGATAGGCAACACAACAAGGTGAATGCGAAGCTGGGACTCAGATTATAGACTGCGGCTTCAGTTTTTTTCTACAGGGTTTACGGCAGGTATGCCAACCCACGGGCTGCTTCGGTGGTGCTATTTGCGTTAGCACAAGAACTGTCCCCGTGTGGTAGACCATTGTCTGTGATATTGAAGAAACACCAGAATGAAGCAATTAGATGCTGTTTTTTTTTTTTTTTTTTTCTTTTTTTGTTGTTATATGCGAAGAAAACAATTCTCTGGTGGTCTAATCCTTTGTCCAACAATCTGACACTTTTGGAAAGACCCATGTGCGAGGCCTAATTGTGTGCATTGATCTTTCATTGCGTCCCCGGTGGTAAATAATGCTTCATTAATGGAAGAGAGTACAACATTTCTAAAAGTGAGAGTAACCCTACCAGAGTTAAGAGACTGTCCCCAGGGGCTAAATGAACATGCTGCTTGGCCGAGCCATGTGTGGCAGTGATAATAATGATGAATAGTAAATTTAAATATTTTGAGTTTAAATTTTAATAATTTATTAGAATCAGGCTATTGGAGATTTATTCTTCACGAATATTCTATTCTTGAATTGGATGACATGTTTTTGACAAGACTGGAAAGAGAATTAGTCAAGGTACACATAAGTTGATTTCAATATCCCTCAACGTTGAACCAAAAAAATAAAAAATGCCCGACGAAATGAGTTAAGCATAGGTGGTATTAAAATTTTTAAATATTTAAGTTCAAGTGATAATGTTTTGAAATAGAAGTTATAATGGTAAAAATTATGATCCATTCTAAAATATTATTAAGTTATAAATTTTAAAGTTAAAATTATAATTTTTAAAAATAAAGATATAATTAATTTAAAGTATTCTTAATCGATCATAATATTTTATGATCAATTATTAGTTACTTGAAGTAATTATACTTTTATTTTTAAAACGCATAACTTAATTAAAAAATAATAATTTTTAATACGATAATTTTTATTTTCAGTGTAGGAGAATTACCATAAATATGGAGGACTTGGGTGGTACAAAGAGGAATTCATTTTGGAACACAAAATTTGCATATTTGTCAGAGAGATTAATTTGAGCCTCGTGGATCCCAACAGGATTCACAGCTATGGCTTAGCTGTCGTATTGACTGTTGACTGCCAGTCAAACTGAATCTCAATAGAGCTTCATGTACGTACGTACGAACGTACGTACATCTCTTCGTTTATGTAAATATTTATTATAAGGTGTGAATAATTATATTCCAATCTAAAGTTTTTCATAATACCCAATTTAAGATTTTGTATGAACAAAAAAACTTAGGACAAATTACATCTAATTTTCTTGAGATTTGATCAAATAATAATGAGACCCTTTCTTACTTGAAAAATAACACCGACCTCCTTTATTAGTGACACAAAATGCATTGAATAACTACATCATAGAAAATGACTATAATGCCCTAAATTACTAATTTTTTAATTAATTTAAGTTGTGCTCAATCTAAAACTTATATTGGAGACCCCTCAATCTGGGGTGTTCACTCTACTCTACATATAAGAAATATGGTTTTTCGTCTTCCTACCTGATATTTTGGGAATTTTTTTTTTCTTTACTTACCCTACCCGATTAAGTGTGGTATTCCTACCCGACTTCAGATCAAATTAATCGGGTAGGAAATCGGGTGAACACTTTTGTAGTTATTAATTTTTGGATCATTTTAAAATTTTAATTAAATAACATGCACCAATTTAATAACACAATAAACTAATAACACTAAAATTTAAAACAATTACAACAATAATTACAATAAAACACAAGAAAGAATAAAAATCAATCCATCATAATTGTTGCACAAATACAATAATAATTATTTTAAGTTTAAACCATATAGTTAGGGAATTAGGGTTTTTAGTTTATATATATATAAATTAATGCGGGTAAGGTAGGATAGGAATACGGAAATTAATTGCTATTTCGCATTCCTATCCGATTTAATCGGAAGACTAAAAACTCTTCCGCATTCTTACCTGATTTTTTTCAACTAGCCGTTCATTAAAATTGAGTAGGACAAAAAATTACGGTTAATTGAAAATTTGAACACACCTACCTCCATCAACCACCTACACACACGATAGACTTCACCGGCACCACCACACAGCAAAACCAAGAACACAACAAGCCTCCAAAATCCACCACAACATTATGCTTAATCCACCACCCAAAACCACAAAAAAGTACCCAAGTCACCTTCACACTTCCACCCCCTACCAATACACCCCAAAAAGGCAGTACACAAGTACAATACCCAAGCCACCATTGCACCATATGGCATCATCACATCACCACCACTGCTTCACCAGCCTCAACCCAACCATTACCACCACCACTGCACTGCCCTGCCAGCCTGAAACCCGAAATGCCACACCCATCATAACCCAATCAAACCCCACCTATAACCTCATAAAACCACCACAATTCAGAACCACTTGAACAAAACCACCACCCCCGCTGCTCACCAACCAACAAAATACCCACCCCTTATATAACAATTAAACCACAGTCAACTAGCTGATGGTGGATGGAATTTTTGGGTAGTTGATGGTTGTGTTTTGGGCGATGCTGCATGCTGGTGATGCTGAACGGAGTTGTGGTTTTTGGTGGTGATTTAACTAGGAGGGGGCTTTAGGGTTTCAAGTGGCAGTAAAGCTGATGGTGGTGGAATTTTTGGCATGGAGAGGGTATTGGTAGCGTTGAGAGAGAAAGAGAGAGAGAGAGAGAGAGAGAGAAAGGGGGGGGGGGGGGGGGGGCGACCCACCTTATGCCCAAGGGGAGCACATGCCCACCCTCAATTTTTTTTTTTAAATTATTTATATATATTTTAAGTATTTTTTCAAAATATTAAATTGTGCCCATCCTATTTTTTAGCCAAAACCAGAAAAAGCATGATATATTCATGAGTTTACTTATAATTTTGACATTTATTTTAGTAATTATCATCGACATGATAGAGAATATATTTATTGTGTAATCAAATGAATGATAAATAACTAAGTGATAATATGATTGTAGATATAAATAATAATAAAGTTAATGCAAGACTTTCGACGTATGAAAATTCATCGGAGTCAATTTTAAATAGTTTTGATTAGCCTTTGTTTGATAAAAAGATATAATTAGCCTTTTTTTTTGGTCATTTGTATCTACTATGCTTAACAATTTTAGTTTTTTAAGTTTAATGAACTTTTAAGAATTAAATATGATATAATTAAATACAAATACATTATTCTATTTTTATCAAATGTAAGAAAAAAATTAAGCTTGTTAAAATATATAGTGTCCACCCTAGAACAATTTTCTGGCTCCGCCCGGGGGGAAGGAGGGGGAGGAGAGGTGTGAGCCGAGAAAAGGAGACGATAGGGAGGGTATTGTTTAGGTTGTCTTTAACATGGATGTGGATTATTTGGCAACCAATTGACTTTGGCAATAATCTATATAAGGGCAATGTTGGAATTTTGAAAAAATAAATTGCTTACACCAATAAATTTTTGACGTCTCTCTAACGGAACACCAACGACTGGGGGAATGTATTATAGACACTCAAACCAAAAGGGAGTGTAGTGTTATTTTTCAAATAAAAGGAGGTCTCGTTATTTGATCAAACTTGAGGAGAGGTGAATGTAATTTACCCAAAAAAACTTAATATGATTTTGTGGAATCTTCGAAGTTTTTTCCTTCAAAACTAGAGATTTGGCGATATTAACCACCACACGAAAACTCTAGCATCTGAACTATCCTGACAGATGTCTCTGGGGCCATCGTGCCTGGGAGGGTAGGGGCTATCCCACATCGGATAGTCTTATGGTGTGTGTGTGTGAGTTTAAAAGTCTACTATAACCCTTACACTTTTAAGTATAAGTGGTTGTAGTTTGATAAAAAAAAAAAAACTATCCTAATAGGTTCGTTTTGGGGAAATTAATTTTGGGTGGAGAAACACCAACTTTACTCAAATCTTGAGATAAATTTAAATTTCAAAAAAAATTAATTTTTTAATTTTTTACTCACACTCATATTAAATAGAAGAGAGACTCGAATTATTATTCAAATCAAGAAAAATTTAAATTTTTAATTAACAAATTTTATACTTCTTTAAATTTGAATTTGTATGCTAGAAATATTTTATATCAAATTAAAATTTTAATCAAATTTTGAGTCAAAAGGTTGGTAAGTTGTTGATTATAATAAAGTTGATAATACCAAGTCTTTCTCGATCTTCCCATACGACAAAAAAGGAGTCTTTGCTAATACAAAAAAGAGTAATGCATAAAATAGATCTATCAGTGCTCAACATCACACATTTCTTCTGCAACTGCAAATATTTTGTACAAAAAACAGCCTTCAATATCAAAATGAAAGAGAACATTGAAGCTCCAAAAAAGATGAACCAAAAGTCAAATTCCATCTCCACTAACACAAACTACAACTGCTCTAGCTAAAAAAATTACCCAAATCTCCGATGAAACTACAAGTCATAACAATTAACAAGTCTCTCCAAAAAAAAATTGTTCCCCTTATGATCTCTACAAGCCCATCACAACCATAATCTACTCTTCCCTGCAACTTGGTATCTCCATCATTGTTCAGACCCTGCAAACACACACACACACACACACACAACAAAACCCTAATCAGACAAACCAACACTTATGAATTATGATGAGACCAAAAACTTTAGTACTGCATGTTCATAATTAACAGATTTGTACACACCTGTGAAGCCTTGCTGACATGCATGAGCCTCATCTTGAACCAAACCAGACCTTTGTCCTACAGACCCATCACCCTTATCAGTCTTCTTGGACCCAATGTGGGTTTTTCTCAGACCCAGAAGCCCCTTCCACCTTGTAGAAGAACCCTTAGGAGGCCTCACTGAGATCTGACTATCGTCTTCATCACCAGCCAATAGCTCCTCTCTGAGAGTGGTCTTGTTGGTGCAACTTTCCTTGAATGGCAACAACCTACCTTTGGAAAAAAGTTCATCAGCACTCATCATGGAGTAATTTGCCACAGAAAATTCAAAGTCCGAGGACACTGGTGCATCTCTGGGGTTCCTATCGTGTTTGATAATCCTCTGCTGATGAGAATGGCTGGACTCTGCAAAGTCATTGGAGAAGGAGATTCTAGGGCTCATTGAAGGAGCCCCAAAACCTTTGTGCTCGGAGTTTTTGTTGTACATGACTAAGCATGCCATGGAGCATTCAAACACAACATATGGTGGAAGTGGAGGAGAGAGAAAATGAACTCTCCATATAAATTCTACCCGGGACCCCCCTTAGCACTGCTCTAACCATTCATCAGTAGATGTTTGTATTTATATCAGAGGGAGAGGGGGACATTTGATGCATGTCTTTTTGACTACATGCATGTCATGTCATGATGTGATGTTTTGTCATCTCATGGTCTTTGGCATTCAGTGATGACCAAATCTTTGATAGAATCCGGACCCTGGTTGTGGTTTTATGGCTTTGTGGATGAAGCCAATTTGTCACTTCAGTTTTAGTGCTTTATCTCAAACTTTTAGTGCAATTTTGGACTCTTATGCACTGACAATGCACTACGTAGTTGTTATTTGGGTGGGATTAAAGGGGTTCATAAGTTAAGCCAGATTCATTTAACTATAAAAATATTTAATCTCAGATCAACTTCAGTTTAAATTTATTTTTATTGCAACCTAGAACTTGAATTCATAGGTTCCAAGAACTAGAGACCTCAACTCTAATAATACTATGCGAACTTAAATCGGGTTAAAAATTTTTCTCGAGCGTCTATATATATCTGTATATAAGTATTAATAATTTGGATTGATTATTTGGGGTTCACCCGATTGCATCCCCGGAAATATTAGTTGATATATCCATGATTGCAATTACATTTGTTTTTTTCTTTTATTTTGGGGCTAAGTGCATGTGAATTTCAATGGTGGGAATGGAGGACATGCAAGGATACATGTGTGGCATTCTTTATTTCAGGACGGGAATTAAATGATGAATTGAAAAGAGGGATGAGATAAATGGATGTCATGTAGTCAGATTTAGAGTTGGGTGGTTACAGTTTCCATTGCAGGCAAAGAAAACAACAGGAGTCACATTAAAGGATGGAGCATCGGGTTTGGGAAGAGGTGAATTGCTTTAAATGTTTTTAGCTAAGTTTTTGATAACTTTTTGACTGAGTGAACAGTAGAGAGAGAGAGAGAGAGAGAGAGAGATGTGGGAGGAATCCTCCGGAAGGAGGAGGGGCTGGCATGCTTGACTGAGCTTTGACTCGTAAGTGAAATAGCAGTGAATGAGTTGGCAGATACCGACGGATCGAAGCCACCACGTGACTCGGGGATTAGGTCCTCTGTGTCCTAGAGAAAACAAAATGAAAATTTAGGACAGTGGAAGATCGATTATTGTTGACATAATGGCATGGTATCATAAAAATTATTGGATAAACACTAAATTTTAATGTTTGATGGGGTCAACAATAAATTTAAAAATCACAATGAATTAGATCAATAAATTATGTCAATAAATTAAGTCCTAATAATATTATTCTTGTTAGTTTAAGGATCAATTTCGCCACTTACTTTGGTTCAATACGACTGATACTTTTTAATATAACTTGTCAAGTCTACGCAAAGACAATATCAGATATAGACTTAGTTTTAAAGAAATCAGATAATAATTAAGGCAGAATATATGTGCACAATGATTTGAGTAGACGCAATAAGCTTGAACCAAAACGTATTTAGCAACTTTGAACCTTACATATGATTGAAAGATAATATAAGCTAAGAGATAACATTCTTCATTAACTTACAGAAAGGAAGAAAATGGCAAAAAAAAAACCCAAAGAAACTTGAAGGTTGAGCCCACTAATTGTAGGAGCTTGGAAACTTCTCCATTAAACATCCAATGTGATTTTGTCTTGAAGAGATTCTTCACATGTTTCACATACTTTGTTGTGATTTATTTTTTTTAAATTTTTATGCATACTCGTTTCTAATTTTAGACGGGTATATGGAAAGATGGTGGTAGCTGAGCAACGCCAACTTTTTACATAAACAAATGTCAAGTCGAAAGAATTCAAGCCAAATAGAATAGAAAATGCAGTTGCCCTCGAGACACAGAAAACTATAAAATATTGAAACTCATTACCCACATCAACGTCGATCCAAAAAGGTGTATCATTGGAGATGCTGAAATTAGTTAAAACCCCAGTAGTTTTGGTGGAAGAATAAAGGGGCAAAAGGGGAGGGAGAGAGAGAGAGAGAGAGAGAGAGAGAGATTTTTATTAATTTGCACCAAAAGAATAGTTTGCCCCCCACATGACTTTAGCCACATGGGGTTAAGACAGTGGTGGCCAGTCAAACAACCTCTAATAACGAAAATAAAGATCAATTTTTTTATTTCATCTCTTTAATTAGAGATCTTATTGTGCACTCATTCGGACTTCTCATACTTCTATGTCATCCTTTTTTTTGTGTCATTTGATTCTTTAAGGATTTTATTGTGCATGTTTTCTTTATTGATATAGAAATATAAGTCTACTTCACCGAAAAAAAAAAATTGACATATTGTTTTGAATGTTGGAACCTTTGAAGATTATGTTACGACTTTTAAGCATCAAAATACAATTAAGGTCATCCATGATCAACTGCAGATATTTAGCTATCGGGCAAGAAAACTCGTTTTTACACCTGGTTGCTAGTGAGTAGAGTCTCTTTGAAGCTCATTAAGGGCAAGAAAATGCTTGTCTTAGAGTTTCGATTCGATATGCCAAAACCAAAGGCACCTCGTTAGTACAACTCTTGATATTCAAAGAAAATCTTTCTCTCTAATGGAAGTTGAATTTTTTCATGTGCTTAAATTTTAAGAAAGTCTAGAAAGACCTTTTCCACTGGGTAGAAGGCTGGTTCCTAAATAAAGACCAGTCAAAAGCATTCAATTATCACCACCGACTTTGGACTCACGAGAGGGTTTAAGACACATACCGAGAAAGCCTGAGTCTCTGTCTTTCAGACATGAAGGTGTAAAGGGCTGTTTGGCTTGGTCTAAGGCGACTGTCTGCCCTTTTGGTAGCAAAACCTTCGATATTTTACAGTGCAAACATTCACAAACTCTTTGTTTAATGTAATCTTTGACTAGAAACTGATAAAAATCTTAGACTACAAGAGTTTGTTTAGGTTTGTCCCTTTGGCTCAACTGTAAGTCTATCTAATCTAATTGGGCAATGAAGACGATCCTTTCGGTAATATATTACAAAATGTATGCATCTTAATATGTAAATTTTGGGGAATGGAGGAAAACATAGACAAGAAGAAAGCAGAAAAAAAAGGGTGAATTGCACTTTGTTTTCATTCCGTCAATGTAACTTTTGTTGTTCATTCTGTCAATGTCAATGAGTTAGTTTTTAATGAAATAAATAACGAAAGCTAACAAAAATGTCATATTATGGTACTACTCATAATCTGTGTTTGAAGGCACGATAGAATATAAAATTCGAACACCAAAAAGATCGATCTCACTATATAAAATAACAATTTTTCTTTCCTTCATTTCTTCGATAACATAATTTAAAATTTATTTTTATCCATTATTTTCATAAAAATATCGACAAATCTTTTTCCAAATATGTATTTCGATAAAATTTTATCAACATGTGTACGTATATCATGTATGGATAATGTCTAAAATAAAAATTATATTAAATTACAAATTAATCAAATATTAAATTATTCAACATGTGATAGAAATAAGTGATGTGATATTTTTTGGGCGAAAAATATATAGGGGATAAAAATTCAAGTTGTTATGTATTTTATTATATAAATTGACGTAGCGGAACAACGAAACAGAAAGAACACTACGATTCTAAATGTATAGAACGAAAGTACTCTGAATTCACAGAGAAAATAACAAGAGAATAACTCTGAAAAAGATATATTATTCAATGAATAATAAGAGAATATTTATAGGAACGACCAAAACTCTAATCGTCCCCATAATATTGGTAAAATTTCTAATTATACGAAAATTACCAAAAACGAAAAATTGCAATCTACCTAATTAATTTAAAAACACTCGTCGTCTAAAGTCCAACCCAATTGATGATATTGAATTTGGAATCTCTAATGATTTATTATTAATTTTTGAATTCTTTCATAAAATGGCAAAAATAGGGTTTTGAAGGTCTGAATGATGGAATTCGACCTGAAACTGAAGTAGCTCATGGTAAAGCCATGAGTCTTGATCGTTGGTCAGATCCGAATCAAACACCACTGACCTCAGTCAATTTCGAGTCCGAATTATTTTGCCTCTACGATCACTTTTTGTTTTTCTTTGGGCCTTGGACGCACAGTAATATTCCTGCTCTAAATAATCAACAACCACCTGTTCTACATCAAATATTTTTAATACATGGGGGGTAATAGCAAGTGAAATATAGAATGATCTAAAGGGTAGACATAAGTGATATCTATTTGTAAGATTTCTCTATTATAGATGTACTAGTTATTTCCTATGCTTGAAGGCACGAGTAATAACAAAAATGGTTAATAATAAATATATTTGTATTCAGACTCAAAATCAAATCACAAATAGAGAGGAGAAAAAAAGAAATTTAAGCACTGAAGGTAGTGGTGGTTAGCTGTGGTAGTAATGGTGGACGATAATGATGGTGGTGGAAAACGGGAATAATTGTGGTGGGTGGCGACGACTGTGGTGGCGATGACAGCCGTGGGTTACAATGGTGATGATGGTGGTGGGTTTTAGGTGACGATGATGGTAGTGACAGCCATGAGTGATGGTAGTTTTGTGTGTGGATGGTGGTAGGCGACAGTGATGGTGTTGGCAGTGGTGGTGCTGGTGGCGGCGGTGGGTTGTGGTGGTGGGAGGTGACGATGGTGGTGATGGGTGACGACAGGTGTTTTTGGGCGATAGTGTGATGGGTGGTGGTTGTAGGTGTGGTGGGAGTTGGTGACAGTGGGTGGCGACAGTGGTAAACGATGACTGGTAGTGGTGGTAGATGTGGTGGGTGTGGGTGACACTGGCTGGCGGTGATGGTGGGCGACGACTTGTGGTGGTGGGTAATAATGGTGGTGGTAGGTGTTAACGGTGGACGACGGTGATAGCGGGATGATAGTGGTAGTTGTAATAAATATAAGAATGAGATGATAATGGTGGTAGGTGGTGGCGGTAGATGACGGTGGTAGCAATCAGTAGTAAGTGGCGATGTTGGTGGTGGTAGAGTAGGGGTGGTGGCGACAATGGTGGTGTGGTGGTGGAATTGCAGTAGGGGTGATGATGGGACAATGACGGTGATGGTTGTGGTGTTGGTGGTGAGGTGGCGAGAGTGATAGTGACGACAACAATAGTGTTGGTGGGGCAATTGTGGTGGTGGTTATGGTAATGCTGGTAGGGTGGCAGCAGCGGTAGTGGTGGTGGTGGTAGTGGTGATGGTGATGGTGATGGTGATGGTGATGGTGGTGGTGGTGGTGGGGCAGTGTATGGTGGTGGTTGTGGCAAAGGTGGCGATGGTGGGGGTAGTTATGGTGGGGCTGTGGGAATGGTGGTGGTGGTGGTAGTGGAAGGGCGGTTCCAAACACTATTTTTTTAAAAGTATTTATGAGAAGTTATAAGTTTTAGAAACACTTTTAAAAAATCACTCCAAACACACCCTTAAGGGCCTATTTTCTTTTTTGAATTTTAGCTGTTAATATTAACCGTCGGATTAACTTTAAAATAAAATTTAAAGAGATTTCAACTGTGAATAACAAAAATCATTTTGTTTATCTTTTGAAATTTAAATTGTATTCTACTTTATTATATACAAATAGTAGTATTGATTAAGAACACTTCCAAACTATATAAGCTCATGACTGTTTCCTTAACAAAACTCTTGTTTCTATCTATTAGTGGACATATATAGAAATCTTTGTAATTTGTTTTTTGGGGGTGTGGGTGTGGGTGTGGGTGTGGGTGTGGGTATTTTTTTTTTTTGGGGGGGGGGGGGGGGGGGGGGGGGGGGGGGTTGTTTGGTTGAAATTTTGGATTGTATGTAAGATTTGAAGAATACAAAGTTGAACCAAAGACGCTCCAACCAATCTTATAAGACGTGCCAGTGCATAAGGCATCCATTAATACGACGTTTTAAGAAACTTTATTTCTGTTATGTCAAGTCCCACCCTTACTCTATCAAATCTGATGCAGGAATAAACTCTTTTTCTATTACTGACGCTGCAAGAAAAAAGGAAATAGCCGGCGTTGAAGAAACGTCGGAAATAGTCAATCAAACGCCGGCATAACTAATCAACATGGCTCTCCTGCCGGTTAGACCAATTTTCCTGTTGATCACCCTGCATAAAAACACATTTAGCATCTTAATTACGATGTTTTATATCTCTGGATCCTTTCGTTAGTTGGAAATTCCTAGTAAGTAAAAAATGACAAGCGTATCGATCATTTTCCGATATTTATATTCATTTTTGGAGAAGTAGTTATTGATCAATCTGAGCCATGTCATTCGAGTTTGTGAATTACATACTCTCTCCAAGATAAGGATGCGGACACCACATTTTGTTGCGATTAGGGTATGTGACTCCGAATCTATTTAATTGGTTTGGCTTTCTATCCTTTTAAAACATGAAGGGAACATCTTTTTTTCAACTTTGTTCCATCTTTTCATCAAAATGGAATCACTTTGTATGTGGGGGATGTGAAAACCACAGCTAATGAATTGGGTATTGTTGAGAGAATCACAGTAGTGGGTAGGACCAAATTTCAAATTAGATTCTCATAGCATTGCTCAAATATAAATTTTTCCTAAAAATAAACCACACAAGCTATATAGTTGTAACATAAGCACAAATCAACAGAACCAGTATTACCACGCACCAAAACAATTATTACATCAGCTAATGATACATAATCAGTCTAAGCAGAATAGTACTTCATCAAAAAAGATGCTGAAAATTATTACAATCTTCATACGTTTCGTAAAACAAAGATTTGAAATTAAGCTTGAAAACTACCAATAATTTTCGGTGATTTTCATGTTCAAACGTTGTTGAGCATAGTTCACCAGCTTTTCAATCTCTTGGTCATTATCTATAAGTCCAGTACGATCAGAATCGGCTGCTTTCATGCCTTGCCTGGCCTTCCACCCCGCGAACCATGTTCGCATGCTGCGAAGAGCCTCGGCCAATTCTTCACGGCTTATCCGACCATCCCGATCCATGTCGAATCCACGGAGCCACGCTTTGAATTCATCCACCGTCATCTCTCGGCTCGGCTGCACCGGAATACAACGCATGATAGCCATTTCTGCAGCAGTACTCTATCTCACTCTGTAGCTTCTTTTGCACAATTATCTCAGTGGAATAATTAGAAGCTACTAGGATATGAAATAGAAAGGCAAAATTGTTTGTACATTGATTCTAATAGGGCTTGGTGATTGTTTTATAAGGCGAGATTGTGCCTTAGAAAAATGTATAGTGGTGCAAGAATCATCTTTTTTTGGTTCAACGATCAGGGGTACGAGTTAGTTTACACGCATCTCGATTAATTCACTTCCTGATTCAGTGAAAGGTAGATCATTCACGCTAGATCTCGGGTATTTATAAGGGATAAATATCTCATGGTATAGCCCTAAAAGATTCTCAAATTTTGAACTCAAAACATCTGAATTTACATCACATTCATATTATTACTTAAGCTATCCTAGAGTTAAAACACGAATCTTACGAGAAAAGAAGTACTACAGCTTGGACTTGCACTTTTCTGTGGCATCTTTTTATCTTTGAATCAATGTTCAGTGGTGTGCCATTACTCTATGGCAGGAGATTAATTAAACGGTGATATTTGTATTTTATTTATATCTTGACATTTTTGATACGATAAATAGTTTGCGACATAGTTTATTAGGTGGTGTTATGGCTTCCACGTAAGATAACGTCTTGGTCAGTTCTTTAGACTTGGATCATCTACTTTTTTTTTCTTCTTGTTTCAACATGTGTTTGGACCAGTTTACACACATTTCGATTAATTTCTTTTTTAGTTTGGTTAAAAACAAGTCATCTACATCGAAATTAGAGTATTCATGAAGAATAAATTTATCATGGTTTAACCTCAAGAGGTTGACAAAATTCAAATTCAGAATGTTTAAATTTATAACTCGTTTATATTACAGGAGTCAACTTAAATCATTTTCATATAATAACTACAAAATCTTGCAATATCTTTGCTTTAGATGGAGACCGATGGGAGACATATATGCGTACTACACTTGGCAAAAATTCACGCCCATGGGCTATATAGTCCAAAAGTTCTGTCCGGCCCATCTCGTGTAAGCCCATACGGACGAACAACATCCAAACCGTAAAATTAGGGGTGTCTATGGGCCGAGCTGGGCCTGGATAGTGTAGGCCTAAATCCTTATCTAAGTGAATTATCGAGTAGGCCAGACCGAGTTTTGGGTAGGGGTAAGCTATCCACAGCCCAACCCGCGCAGGCGGGCCTGTGGGCGGATTTGCTGGACGGGCTGCTCGCGGGTTTTTTTATATATAACTTCATTTAAAAATAATAAATATTTTTGTAACTTAATATTTGTGTAAATTATATTTTCGAAGCAAAAGTAAAATCAAAATGAATAAAAATAAAATAATGAATAATTTTATTTTTGATTAGAGGATGAAGTACATCCAATAGAATGAATACATCCCAACTAAGTTGACACCTATTCACTTATCTATCATTTGCATTACTCTACCATTTAAAACTTGTATGCTTAATACATATAAAAGAAAATAATACATTATTTATAGTATCTAAATTTTTAAAACTTCAAATTCCGACATTGAAAGACTTATTTTAAAGTTTCAAATTTTATGGTCTAAAAGTATAACTTTTTTTTCAAATGAATGGTGGGCGGGCTATGTGGGCAAGCGGGGTTGGGCTTGGCGGGCGGGCTTTTGGGTCTGGTAATGGGTTTTGGGGTAAACGCAAGTCCTCTTTTTAAGGATATTGAGTTCGAACTCGGGTAGGACAACTATTAGGTCTATCAAATTTCGGGCCTATTTTTTTCGGACCGAGTAACGGGTCCCGTGAATAACCCGGCTCATGGACACTCCTACATAAAACTTATGATACTGTCTCTTTAATTTCATTCAACTACCTCCATTCATAAAAATATCGATATTATCTTTCATTTTTTTTCTTCTAAATAATCATCTATCTCCGTTCTTTAACCCGGATTTAATTGTTTAATTTCTTCTTCACGTGCATAAACTAATGTAGTTGACGTCTAATAAAACTAAATTAACATCGTAACCACCCTCAATATGCATGCTGGTAACCATTGACATTGTGTGTTCATATGCAAATAGCAGCGGTAAATTAAAGCTTCTAGTCTTAGATTCATACTAATTTCCACTAAAATTTTTCTGCATAGATCGAGCAAAGTATGAACAAAAGCAAACAATCATGATTATGAACGTAATATTCAATCGTTTCGACGACGATGAAGAAAAAGAGATTTTTCCATTGGAGCTGCAAGGTTTCATTGGGTCGATATGCGGGGAATTGTAGCTAGAAGAGGCGAAATTGGTGGTCAATTCATCAGACTCGGATCAAGTCGGAATGTTGGGGTTGGATGAATTCATAGGTTTGATGGAAAGCAATGGCGAGGAAGAGACTTGAGGAAGGAGTTTGGTATGTATGGAATGGAGGGATGTGAGTGTATAACACCAAGAGCCAGAAAGAGGATGCTTGGTAGATTTGGTGAGTCAAGGATTATTTAAGAAGACATTAGCGTTTGGTCTAATGACTTTCATCTCGTTGTTGGACTTTAAGATCGTGAGTTCGAATCTTGTGAGTTTGAGCTCATGATTTTGGTTGAGTCTTTATACTATTTTATTTTTGTATATGGTTGAAATTTCAATTTGTGGGTAAAGTTCACTCACACCTCTAAAAAATATCTTAATTACAGGAACATTTTTTATGTCTATACTACTAATAAAAATACCTTAAGATAAAAAAAATTTGAATCTCTATTTTACCCTTATAAAAGATTACAAAGACCACTATATCCTTTCACAATTAAATATTTAAATTAATATCATACCCTTGTATATTTAAATCTCAAAATTATCTATAACATCTCTTTTAATTATCTATTCTCTATGTATAAATATCAGTTTTTATAAAACTTTTTGATTGAATATATTACCCTTAAAAAATATGCATCATTATATTTTCAATAAAGTGCTCAAAAACCTTCAAAAACTCTATCAATCTAATATTAGTCATCTCATATGCAAAGATAACATTATGTCTGCATATGTTTATTTTTTTTTTTATCGAAAAGTTTAACCCTTCATTTATAAGATAAAAAATAATCGTATATATAGTTTTTAAAATCAATTTATATTACATCAGTATAATTCTTCACTCATAATAAAATTTTTTGGATTGTACTAAGATTTTATGTAAAAATAGATATAGTAGTATATTTTAAAGTAAAACTTGAATTTTTTAGAATTTTAATATGTTTGATAATATATATTATAGAGTAGTATATTAAATTTTATCCCAATTGACGTAACTAATTCCTAATTACAATAAGGTTCCAATGTGATTAGTATATTGACAATTACTTTATTTTATTCAAGGAATTATAAATGAAATCCTAATTAAATGAATTTCAAGAAATTTATTTTTTCAAAAATCACTAAAAATCAATCTAAATCACAAAATTCTAAAAAAAAAAAAATAGAACTTTAACTATTTTTTTTTATCTTTTTTTTAGTAGTTAGAACAAAGTATTTTGGGAACATACAAAGTTTTCATAATCTTATAATAGAATATGAGTAATAAAAAATTAAGTTTGATAAATTTGAGATAATATTTAATTTAGATACACATATACCTAATATGTTTTATTAATTTTCTGTACGAAAAATATTCACGTGCAATGCACGTGTTGCATTGCTAGTTTTTTAAAATATCACTATCACCCTCTGTCAGATTTTGTCTTTAATAGATGCAACATAAAATAGTAAATGACATTACTACCCCTAACAAAATGTTCCTTTCTTTGTCCTATACTTATTACTTAATTTGACCTTAGAATAAATTCTTGTTTAACTAATATTAAAATAGTTTAATCATAGTTAAATAACTTCTTTTTGATATACACACACATAGGCATATAAATATACATATACATAGATATAAATACGCGTTGTTTTAAGAGTTAACAAATACCCATCCTTATTTAGAGTGGTTGTTACACACACCCCCAAGCTGTCTTTCAATTCATCAAATTAAAATTCAATTTCATCAAATTAACACTAATTAACCTTCAATTTTATCAAATTGATATTTAATTTTATCAATTCAAATATTAATTTTATTACACTAACACTAATTTTATCAATTTAACACCAAATTAATATTTAAAATTTTAATTTAGTCAAATTAACATCAATTTATTTAATTTATAATTTAGTTTCACCAAATTAACATCGAACTGAACTTCAATTTCATGAAATTAAAATTCATTTTCATCCAATTAACACATATTTAATCAATTTAATTCTAATTAGCATTCAATTTAATCCCACCAACATTTGATTTCATTAAATTAACATTAAATTTCATGAGATTAACATTAATTTTACCAATTTACTAAATTAAAATTTTAACTTCATCAACTTGATACCAAGTTAACATTCAAGAGGTGAAATTTACGTTGTAATAAGTGGTGGTGAAGGATAAATTTTTTCCTAGCTTACAAATTGGAGGAACATGTTTTTGTGTGTACCCATGTGTGCATGAGTGTGCGTGTGTGAGATATGAAGGAGATAAAATTGAAGGACATGAGGGTTGTTTGGTATTAGAACTAGTTTTGTTTGATAAAGGAATAAGAGTGCTGGGGTACAAAACTTATATATAGGTGAAGGGTATTAGAACTAGTTTCATCGTTATAGTACATGTAACCAGCTAAGTATAGTCTTCAAGTGAAATGTTAACGGGCTTCGAATAGGCACTCCGCATGGTCATAAAAATGTATAAAACATATTAGGAACAACAAATTGATTGCTACTATAGAAGGTAGCCGCTTTGAAAAGACACACCTATACATTGTATTATGAGTAATGCTACACTAATCAAATTTTGAAACCAAATTTGGAGCTCAAATGACATGCTGCCATGTCATTTGGAGTCTTTATTGGGGCCCAAATGACATGGCACCAAATAAAGAAGCCCAAGTCAGCTGTCATGTCATTTGGGCTCCAAATTTAGTCCCAAAATTTGGTCAGTGTAATATTATTGTTGTATTATTGAAGCTAATTTATGAAAACATGTTGTCCACCAATCTAAGCTTCATCTACATATTCAAGTCCAGCAAAATTAACGAGCAATGTTATGCAAACCAACACGTGCATCAAATCATTTGTAGTTATTGGATCAGTGGGTGCATCACTGATTTAACGGTTATAGATAATTTGGTGTACATAATTTTATTCTTAACATCGTCAAACCAGAACACAAAGCACAACAAAAGCCCTAATATCATGGTTTCGTGGTGTGTGTCATCATGTTCATGAACTCATCCATGTCAATCAATCCATCCCCATCAGTATCCACACCTCTCACCATTTTCCTGCAAGCCTCCAAGCTGCAATTCTCCCCCACCCTCTTCATAACCTCACACAACTCCTCTGCACTTATTTTCCCATTCCCATCAAGATCAAACACGCGAAACGCACTCTGAATCTCACTCGTCTTCACTCCACCATTCATGTTATGCACTTTCATGAACTCTTCAAAGTCTATGAACCCATCTCCATCAGAATCTATGGCTTGAAATGCTTTAGCCGCCTCGGTTTTTGGATTTGTTCTTCTCAGGGCCTTCACTGCTGATATGTACTCCTCCTGAGAGATCTTTCCGTCGCCATTGGTGTCAAACTTGTTGAATACACGCTTCATCTCCTCGACGTTTGGCTGGAAGACCCTCGGGAGAGTATTGGACCTTGTCCTCTCCTTGGCCATGGTGAATTGGGATGGTTTTGTCGAGGACTTTCTTGACATGCTGTACTGGAAATTGAGAAAACTCACACTCGACATTCTTTTTAATGGTGGTCTTTGGGTGATGCAAGAAAAGATTGGAATTTGGAACACAGATATATGAACTTGAAGTGAAGTGCCACCAAGTATATATAAGCTTCAGATGCCTTTGGCCCTTTGGTCTATTTTCTGGGAAATTCCCAAGGGAAGTGAACCACATTATATGGCTTTTAATATTCTCATTCCTGAATAACTTTGGTACAATTCGAGAAGAATTCTAGAGAGAGGATGGACTAGGCCTTTGATAAAGATTATTTTATTATAATTTTATTGTGAGTTTGAGTCACAGAAATAATCTCTTCGCATGTGAGAGAATTGCAGCGTTTATCTGACTTCTTTAAACCCTACAATGATAGGAACATGGTGCGGTCATGGTGGAAAGGAGGTTTAAAATTTTATCATATTCTTCTTTTACAAGTTGCACTCGATCCATTCATTCTTTCTCTACCCCTCCCACCGAATTATCTGTTCGCCGGCCATAAAGTGAAAGATGCTTGGTTGGTTCAATCAGGAATTAGCGGTAATGAGTAGAAACCATGAGAAATGTCGTTGCTGGGATTCATTTGAGTGGACAAAGGAAAGCAAGTCACGTACGTCCAGGATTTGTCAACCTCCCCAGCATTAAAAAGTTGGTCAATAATATAAACTGATTTAGTTTACTGCTTTAATTCACTATTGCATTGTTTTTCTGTTAACTATATAATATTCTTCAGGTCACTGTCAATTCAGCATTAGGTCATGAAATTAGTGGGTGGAACTCAGAATTTGATGGTGGTTGATTTGTGACGGTCCAAAATGTCCATCACTTTAGATGATTCTCTAAATAGAATCTCTTTAGTATGTACAAAGAGCAAAGCAACAATAAACTTCTTCTGATACGGAAGCAATCACCATCTTGCTTTGATATTTGCTCGAACGCTTCTGGCAAAGCTTCATGGGGCAGACCTTTTCTCATTATGTTAGTATTGCTTATTCATATATACACTGCTATACCAACAAGGGGAAATTGATCGAGTTTTCGGATTATGGCCTATAAAAACATTTTGGTTCTTTTTTTTTTTTTTAAATGGATACATTTGAATTTACCCTTACCTTGTCTTTTGCTTAATCAACAATTTTCTACTGGCTTTTTCATATTTAAAGAAATATTCCGGAAAGTATAATTAAAGAAAGAGTAATGCTAGCATAAAAGATAATCATAATGTGGCACCTGTTGATCATGGTATACACCTATGAAATACGGATATTTCGTTAAGTTTGACGTATCCGTATTGGATACGATATTCGTCGGATATTCGAGGATATGTATCAGATATATACCAAACATATCCAATAATAAATAAAATATATGAATATTTTGTGGATATTTCTATATGTAGAAAAGTGTGTGTAACTTTTAGTTTTAATCTTAACCCATTCCTTTTGATTTCACATACAATGTAATACATCAACAAAAATTTATATGACTTGGAAGGAAGAGACGTGACTATTTTTCAAGTATTATCCATTATCACATGTCAAAAGAATATAAATGAGTTGATTAATCTATAATCTTAATAACAAATATTTTTAAGCAAACAATATAATTAAATGTTGGTTCTTGATGCAGGGAAGCATGAATAGATAAACGAGATTAGAAAACAAAAAATTATATTACAGTCTTCAAGAGTCTTGTTGAT
Source organism: Ilex aquifolium (assembly GCA_951799425.1). NCBI lineage: Eukaryota > Viridiplantae > Streptophyta > Magnoliopsida > Aquifoliales > Aquifoliaceae > Ilex > Ilex aquifolium. The sequence goes on from OX637391.1 coordinate 7,770,045, forward strand.
TCCTTATAATGTAAAACGTCAGTTGAGAATTAAAAGACAACTCGTCTCTAAATTTTATTCAAAATAAACTACAGCTGTTGAATAAGTTTTCACCACAATATAAATAAGAAATTCTAGTGGTCCTAAATTATCAGAAAAAGCCAGCAAATACGTAATATTATGAAAATACCCAAAACAGCGGGACAAAAACAGAAAAGTGCTTAAAAAGTGCCATAAATGTCGGATTTTGGCTAAAAACGATTGGGTTAAAGTCTTTCATTCTTCCTTAGATCGCCGAGAACTTTTCGGAATAGGGTTTTATGTATTTTCTGATATTGTTGCTCAAAATCAGTCCTAATTGGTGTTCGATCAACACTGCTTTCGACGGTCTTGATCTGTTATGTAGTATTCTACTATACGTGCTGCATCAGTTCTTATTCCTTTAATTAATCACGTTCACTATGTACATATATCATAATAAGACGATAGACAACTTTTTGAAAATAGAAATTTATTAATATTATTTATTATTGTTAAAAAATACTAAAAATTATAAATATATAAAATATATAAATACTAGTTATTATCTGTGCCTGAAGGCACAAAGTAATAAAAAATAGTAAAGAATAAATATATTTATATTCATATCCAAAATTAAATTAAATCACAAACATAGAGGAGAGATAAATGAATTTAAACATCGGTTGTAGTAGGGGTGAGAGGTGGTAGTGGTAGGAGACGGTGATGGTTGTAGTGGGTGGCAATGCCCGTGGTGGTGGCAGCAACGGGCCGGGATGGCATCGATGGTGACAGCGGTGGGGGCGACGACGACGGCGACGGCGATGATGGTGGTGGCGGCGGCGGGGTTGGTGGTGGCGGTGGCAGGGGCGATAGTGGTGGTGGTGGTGGTAATGCGGGCGGCGGCGGCAGTGGTGGTGGTGGTAACGGTGGTGGTGAGACGGTTTCAAACACTATTTTTTGTTTAAAGTACTTATGATAAATAATTTTTAGAAGTACTTTTAAAAAGTCACTCCAAACACACTCTTAGAGACCTATTTTTTCTATTAAATTTAGGGTGTTCATATTAGCCGTTAGATTAACTTTAAAGTAAAATTTAAAGTGATCTCAACCGCGAATAGTAAAAGTCATTTTGTTTATCTTTTTGAGATTTGAATTGTAAGCTACTTTATTATATAGATTTATAGACGTATCCTGATCATACCTGTATCGTACCCATATTTCATATTCATATCCGTACTTTCTAGGTATACACACACTTGCAGGCCCTCAATGCACACATATGACCTCATTTACTCTATTCCAGAATAACAAGCCCCCCACCCCTCTTGATGCATTATGCACCCGTTCCCGACTTTGTTCTCAACTCTTCTCACCTCCTCCCCAAATAAAAGAGAAAATAAAAAAAAAAATAGAAAGGAAAGCAAATTTACTACCCTTAATTTGGGAAACTAATTGACAACCTTGATGAACATTGGTCTTGCCAGGGCCTTACTTTCTCCTTGTTGGTCTCCATCAACTCCAATCAGCTGCCTTGCTCTATCTGCCTCTATCACCCAATCTGTTCTCATCAACACAAGCACCATTAGAAGAGCACACACTACTTGTGCCGCCAGTAGGCCCAACCAAAGCCCAAATAAGCCCATATCCAGTCCAAAGCCCATTAAAACTGCTAGAGGTAGCCCAACACCATAAAATGAGCCCAGATTTATGTTGGCACCCAGATTTGGCCTCGCGCTTCCCCTTAACACACCACAACCGGTGGTCTGTGGGCAGTTTCCTAGCTCACACAGCCCCACCACCGGCATCGCCACCGATGCCAGCGACAGAATTGCCTCGTCTGCCGTGAAAGCTCGGCCCCAAGCGTTTCTAAGCGTTGTCATGAAGAAAATGGCCATGAAGCTTGTGAAAATGGCGCATGTTAATGCAATCAGAGACGAGGTTTTTGCTTTGCATGTCTGGTTGGCTCCTAACTCGTTACCCACCCGAGTTGACACTGCTAAACTCAGTGCAGAAGGGAATATGTAGACAAGTGAAGTTGCCTGAAGGAGAATCCCCATGGCGGCCACCGCCTCTGCCGCGTTCAAAAATAACCCTGATAAGATTATCATCAACTCGTACCACCACCATTCCAAGCAAACGGATACACAACTAGGGACAGCCAGGTTGAGGATTGAATTCCATTCACTGAAGCATTGAAGTGACCATCCTCGCCATGATTTTCTGTAAGTCCCAGAAAAGCATAGGAAAAGTGAAAGGGTCGCCAATAAATTGAAGTCTGTAATACCTACGGCAATGGAAATTCCTCGAATGCCAAGACCTTGATGATAAACAAGGAAGTAGTTGATAGGAGCATGAAGAGAGAGAGCAAAAGCTGCACTGAGCATGAGAGGGAAAGTTACTTTCTGGGCCCTCAAGAAAATTTTCAGAGGATTGATGAAGGATTGGAAGAGGAGGTTTGGGAGAGAGAAGGCAAGATAGGAAGAAGCAATGGATGAAATGGTTGGGTCTTGGCCGCAAAAGAGAAGGATTGGTTCGATGTTTAGCCACAAGAGAGAGATGGGTATGCAAGCAGATACGAGAATTGCAATGGTACGTTGGAGGGTGTGACCCATGAGAGGCCATTGTTTTGCTCCATAAGCTTGAGAAGATATGGCTTCCATGCCCATGGCGAGGCCTGAAATAACCGAATAGCCAGTAATATTGGCGATCCCAATGGATAGAGACCCACCTGCTAAGGCCTCTTTTCCTAATCTTCCCATGAAAACCATTGATATCGCAGATTTGCTGTATATAAGGAGGCCTGTGATGATCATGGGGAAGGCTATGGCGTAGAGCTGTTTGATCTCTTCAACTACCTGAGCAAATATGGCGAGAGAGAGAGAGAGAGAGAGAGCATTGAAACCCCACAGTAGAAGAATAAAAAAATAGGCAGAGAAAACTACAGCATACTTGGTTAAAAAAAAAATAAAAAACTAGAGTATCATACATACCTCAGAAAGGGTTGGTGCAAATCTCTGACATTGTGAATCTTGTTGGTGTGATATACATGTACCTTTATCTTCATGAGCACTTCCTTTCAATTTGGGAAGGCTATTATACACTGATAGAGGAGTTGAAGTGACAAGAGCCATGTCATTCATCTTTTAGCTAAAGATCTTCTCTTTTTTTTCAGTAAGTTAAAGATCTTCTTTATTATCCGTCCTTCAATCAATTTTTTTGTCTGATCGAGTTTCACGTACTGCTATGAAGAAATCAATTATTGAGAGTATAGAGAGAAGACGATGAGAAAGAAGCTGAATTGTGGGATAAGGTCAACGAGGACTCAAGAAGTAGTTATGAGTGTTCCTTTCTTTTCATCTTCTTCGTCCTACAAGTAACATCTTTAAGCCTGTGTGTGTGTGTTATATAGGTATATATAGCTGGTGCGGGGGAATCTTAGTTAGAGTTTGGTGGTGAGGAATGGACGAGTGTGGGCAGGATAAGGTGGAAGGTGGCAGTGAGAAGGTAAAGTCATTTTTGTCAAGGGGTCCATTTTGTTACTAATACTGTTCCCTACCTCACTGACTGCTAGCGATTCCATGCAGATGCCAACGCTTAGAAAGGTGTCATCTCACGATGTGTGTTATATATGACTAAACCGTGTTTTGTTTACCAAATTCTTCTCTCTTTCTTGTCTGGAAACTACTCGTCAGGGTTTTCAATAATACCAAAATGGGAACAGTAAAGCTAATGATAACGATATAATTAATGACGATGTTATTAACGCGACTGTAAAGATGTATGAATATAATGTACACTGAACAGTTCAGTCTGAACTCTAAGGATCTAAGGAATAGGGTTTTTTGGATTAATGGATGATTACGCACAGTGTTTATAGTGGTTCACCGTGTCGAGAGCTCGGCTAATTCACTTTTAAGAGAGTCTTGCTCTTGAATCTATTACTAACTGTGTCTGGTTTATAGAGAATATTCTGTAAGACTACCTTGACTCTCTCACTCTTGAGGGCCTTGTCTCCTATTTATAGTTATTCCTGGGCTTCGCTTGATTTGGGACGAGATCTTCGCCATTCCCTTGTAACGGTTGCCCCTCATTACGCAACGAGACTTGCGCCGGTTGGGTGATTGACGGCAAGAAAAAAGGACTTGGTGGGATCCAGCTGTCCTTTGCACAAACTTCCTCAGAATATTGACACGGAGAGTTGAGGTCTAAAATCAAGGTCTACGAATAATATTGATGAGCTGAGCTCCTGAACTAGGTAGTATGACTTGGGTTATCGAACTCATCCTTAGATATTTTGTAGTACCATCAATTAACATGAAAGGTTAATAAATATTACGAAGCATAAATGAAATGATTTTATCTCTCTCACGCATACCCTCTCTTCAATTACTCGAATATGCTTCAAGTGTAAAATGATATAAATATTGATTATTAATTAGGGTGATAAATTTTATTAAGAACGCATCATTTTGACTGTTGAATGAATTTATCTTATTGTTTTTAAGTTGATAATATTAGAGAAACACTCATTATTTATCATATTTTGTCTACTTTCATAGAAATAAATTCAATTTAGAAATATTTTACGTTGTGAATGATGAATTTTAGGAATGAAAATGAAAGCAGAAAGCAGAAACAGAAAGTGAATTTGTTTTTCATAGTAATACTATTAATAAAGGAAGAGAATGGAGTTTAATACCCCCTTTTTTTTTGTGCTCATTAAAAAAGGACGGGATAAAAGAGAGCGTCTAAAAACCACTTCGATAAGTCTTAACTTGTGAGATTATGAGGCTCCAAACCACGCATGTTACACCTCTCAAGAACGAATTTAGCTAGGCTAGCCTAACGGTCAACTACTGAATCCCAATGTAGATTTCAAAACTCAAACTTCCAACTTAAGGGTGAGAAGTTCGATCGGTACCCTGCGGAACCACCTCACTCGGTAGTTAATACCCTTTATGTTTTCCCAATAACTCTCTCTTAAACTCCACTCATCCACCTCTATTCATAAAGTGTTAATATTACTCTTCATTTCTCTAAAATAACTACCCAACTCTATTTTAACAATCTTAAATTGCTTATTTCTCTCTTCACACGGATAATTGTGTGGAGATAGAAATACTGATAACCACTGCTTATTCAATGATTTTGACTAATCAAGTCAGTATTTTAAGTCCATGTAATATTTTCTTTACTATATTAGGCCCCACGCTCGTCCAAACAAGGTCCGAGGGATATTAAGAGATGAATGTCTTTACAACATCAGTCCTTGGGTATTTACTGGGTCGGATCTTGTGTCGGGTCAAATGTAGCACATCAACAAACCCTCCAATGTAAGAGTTAATAACTAAAAGCCAATAGGGGCCCCCATGTGCGACCTTGGACCCAAATCAAATTACAAGAATAGAAAGTATGATACTAAAAAAATAGCGTTTTGGTAGCACCGAATTATTTTATTGTAATCTAAATATTATGAATTTGAGCTAAATAAATCACTTTCCTATAAATAGGATAAAATTGTTTACTTATGATCCATTTCAACTCTCGTCAATTGTTTACCTTGGATTCTTTTCAACTGTCGTCGTGACGATAGAATCGTGCAACGAGTTCCCCTAATTAATTGTTTAGTAGGGTGACGAAAATGGTGATGGTATTTTTATAAAATTTATGTAAAAGCATATTGATCATTTGTTGTTAAAGTGCGTAATGGCATTTGATTTGCTTATCCTCCACTGAAAAAAACATTCTTATTTCTAGTATAATATTATTCTCTGCTATTGTATTCATCTCAGCTCAGGCACATAGTTTCTAAAACGCAGTGGGTTTATAACCAAATGCCACCCAACAGTGACTTCGTATCCACAAGAAGGTGTAGCATTATGCATTTCAAGGATGATAACTCCACCGCCTACTGTTTTACTAAAGTACTGTCGAACCCAGATTTCAGAACAAACAAAAATTGATGATTCTCTCTCTCTCTCTCTCTCTCTCTCTCTCTCTCACACACACACACACACACACTCTCTCTCTCGTCTTGTGGAATGGTTGTTAGCAGGTCATTGGATAGGGCCCATAGGGATTGTGATGAAGATCATGGAACCATCCGCTTATTGCTTCCAAATTCTTACCAGGGCCGGCCCTATAGTATTAAAAAAAAAATATGGGCTTTAGGCACTACATTTTTAGAATGCCTCATAATTATAGATACAAAACTAGTCCACATAAAAAATTTAAATTCATGAAAATTTTAGGCCTTATAAAAAGGCCCCAAAAAATTTAAGCCCAATCAAAAAATTATAATTTTAATAATTTGGGCCTACAATTCAATCCATAATATTAGAAATTCAAAAATTAAAAAAAACATAAATAAAATCTCTCTCTCTCTTAAAAAAAACAAAGTATCACATCCTCCTCTCACTTAAAAAAAATTAAATTTTTTAAAAAAAAAAAATAATACTAAAAATAAAAAAGCCTCATTTGGTATTACCGCTTTATGCCTTAATTTACCTTGAGCCGCCCTGATTCTTACCAGTGTACTACAATGGGCGCCTAAACCGATGTATAGTATGCATGACTGTGGAGTATGAGACAATGTAACTTGGACCGGGTTAAGAAGTCCGTTCGGAGTCAATCCAAGTTATATAATCTCCATTCTGAATGCAACGTGATCCCAAGCTCAACCTATATCTTTCAATCCGGTATTACTTTTGGGATTAAATTGTTTACAGGTAGCCAATCAAAATTAAGGAGTTACACAAACACATAAATCAATGCTGAGGATTCTCAATAAGTTTGTATAACTCCTCAATTTTGATTGGCTGCCTGTAAATAATTTATTTACATGTTGTCCGTAAAGAATCTATCCTCATTACTTTTACTTAAATTTTTGAACTCGAGTTGAAGTGGAATTACTTAATTTAAGTTAAACTTCAAGTTCAATTTTTGGATGTAATGTTGGGTTGAATTTTGGGTTCAAAGTGGGTTGAGAATCGGGTTCAATTCGAGTTTGGTTCACTTTGAGTCCCAAAAACTTTAGTATTGACAGTATTTAAATTAGTGAGAATTGTTGAAAACATTCCGTACCTAATTTGTCAATAAGTTCAAATGTATACTTTTTAAGGCCTAAGGTCCAATTCAACTGATTTTTTTTGTCATGTAATCAAAATTAATTTTTCTCTTTTTTTATATGAAAATATTATTCCCTGTGTCTTGCACTTTGTCTAACCAAAACTGAACGAGAGCCATTGTCTTTCTCATGGATAAATCCAACTCTTCTTCCATAGAAATCCACCACCACTAACAGTGAACTAATGACAGTGGACTACACGGTAGTGAACTAAAAGACGGTAAATTAAAAATAGTGAACTAAAAAATCCATAATATATAACAAATCACATTCATAGAAAGAGAGGGAAAAAGTATTTTTAGTTTACTGTCTTTTAATTCACTGTTTTTCAGTTCACTGTCGGTGGTGGTGGTCGATGCTAATAGTAGTGAAACATCCACATGGTCCTCTCAAAAAAATAATAATAATAAAAATGACACCAACCAAAATCCTAGTCACAACACTTATGTCGCATCATCGGTCTTTATAAGTTGCTTATCACTGACGATGATGTGTAACAAGAATTACCATACGACATAGGACACCATGTATTGTCTGTTCTCCTTCCTGTCTCCATTCTTCCCCTCTATTAGACAGAATCTTGCTCTATCTCTATCAATTATCTTCTACTTTGTGTGTGTGTGCTGCAAATGGGCAAGCATTGGCTATGAAAGCCCACGAACTCGTGGCGACCCACTGCTGTGATTCAATAATTTCAACATCCAACTCCATCGCGGGACCGCCTTGTTGCGATGTTGATGTTATGAAGTTACACTCATTCAACTATTCTTTTTCATTATATGACTCAAAAAATTGAATTCTGAAAAGCACGTTTACTCTCGTAATTGAAGGGTTTCCTAGAGAAAATCAAATATATGTAACCTCAATCGCGTGCGAAAGTAACAACAAAGTAACTTTATTACTGCTCTAAGACTCACCTGACTTCCACCATAAACGTTTGCGAGCATAAATTTTGGTAACATCTAAGTTATTCATGTGAACTTCTCTGTACTTGAGTGTGCAGAACCCCCCCCCCCCCCCCCCCCCCCCCCTCTCTCTCTCTCTCTCTCCAAATAAAGGGAGTTGGTGAACACAGTGATGCAGCTAGACGTCCTTATCTACTAAATGGGCTTGAAAAGCAACCCATGGCCTATCTGTGGGGGCCGAAGGCTGTTCCTAATGCCTTGTCAAAGTTATGGAATACATTTATTGAACTGGACCTCAAGTGGGTCTATTCCTAACTGCTATTACAAGAAATCAACAGCATTCCAGACAAGAGCAGGTGGTGTACCCTGGTCCCAAACAACCTCTCTCTTTGGCCTTTGGCAGAACCATGTGAAGCAATTTCCATGTCTTCCATTGTTTTTCAAATAATTTACACATAAAGTCGTAAATAACCTCTCTCTCTTTTTGTTGCCAAACTATCAGATCTTCTAGAGACATGTACATAGGATTTGAGCAGAATTAATTTCCAATGAATTTTGATGAACAATACGAAGCCTATACTATCAACAATGCCACACAAGTGACAGTAACATCTAAAACCGGCAAGAGCAAGGTTCCTGGGAAAGGAGAAGCTAAACAATTTTGTTAAGGGTCTGCGTGAAGGAGCAAGCATACGCTACAATTGGTTGCTAAGAAACCGAGGAAAACAAATTCATACGTGGAATCTTGACGATTCATTTAACTTTTCAGCAACTGTAAGATCTGAAGTTGCCCTTTTTCCCCATTCATCTTCTACCCAACAATACAGAGAGTTTTCAAGCCAGAGGTTACATGATGGTGCAATAACTAATGATGTATCCGTAAAAAGCAAAATATTTTTTAATAGAAAAGGAGTATAATTTCATAGTGACACTTTGAACATGTTTTATCCCATACAGTACCTGCCACTGGATAGAAGCCTAGGTTATCAAGTTCTCTCACACGTCGTTTGACATTCCAAAAATTCTAATATCTTCACAACATCTCGAAAATCTGCTCACAAAAACATATCGAGTTAAACTCGTTTTTAGACAAGGAAAATGCAGGTGACAGAACATGACAACACAGAGGTCATGCAACTAAGAACAGAGAGTCAGACCAGATCCATCTTATAAATTTGGCATTACTGCATAATATAGTCTCGACTTTTCCATTATTTGTGAAATTCAAGTCATGCCCATATGTGCCAATCCATAATATGTGCGAGCATGTAGTAATATAAAGCTTGAGCTTACATTTATTGGCATTTCTGCTATGACAAGATTGCTGGTTTCTTCGACGTGTTTGAGAGTCACTACTTCGCCCCCAACAACCATGTTGATCACAATACCATCTGCAAATGTAATGCAGAATTGTGTAAAAAACGACAATTCCCTAATCTATATCTAGACAATGCATTTGCTTTGAAGAAAAAACCTGCTGCCAAACATGTTGCCATCCGCCTTGTATATGTTTCCTACATGCAAACACCAACCATATGAGAAACTAGAGGAGGAGGAACATGACATAATCCAGGATATCAGGATCAAAGAAAATAAAAACAAACAACTTCCAAATTTATGTATTGTGCACTGTGTTTCACATCCCTCAAAGTGGCATGTGCCAAAAGACTCAAGACCATTAGGTGGAGATGTGAATTGCACTTCTAAAAGAATAGAAGAAATAAGTTGGTTGCCACACATTCTCATGCTTGTTGACTACATCATACTAGGTGGAGATGTGAATTGCACTTCCAAAAGAATAGAAGAAATAAGTTGGTTGCCACACATTCTCATGCTTGTTGACAACATCATACTCCCCTACATAGAGAAAACCCATCCTCGAGTTTTTTGCTAAAAAAAACTTGGGCCTTCAACCAGTCCAAAGTTTCACACTTAGTTGCTTGAACTTAGGCTTTCGACCTGTCCAAGGTTTCACATAGCACAACAAATAAGCAGCTTATAGGACTCTCGACAGACCTATTAGGTTTCATGCATCATTGAGCACCTTTGATGTACTGCATGAAAGGCAGCACTGTGGTACTTGGTGATTTCTCAAATCTACTGCTCAAAACAGCTCATGAATATATAACTTAAAAATATGCTAATTACTATATTAGTAGGAGTTGAAACACTAACCCTCATACATCCATCAAACTGAATCCTACTAGAGCTAGAGACGAAATTAAACATAATCATCGTGTGTCACAGAAGATCAAGCACAGCAAGAGAAGAGACTGTATTTTAGCTATACTTTAGTTTGTAATCACTTCCAGGTTCGAATGATAAAATAACTGGTAATGAACACCATTGACTGTAGACCCCAAAAGACCTCATCGTAATTGTCATGGTTCTATGCATACCTGAGATTTGGCCTTTAGCTACCTTTGGAGCACTGGACATAGTACATTTGTCGTTATGCATGCTATTTTGGTGTTCCACATACAACTGTACCTCATGGTACATTGGTAATACAAGTTCAACTAAGGGCTTCCAACTTGCATAAGAAAAAAATTAATTCCTTTCGAGGTAAACCAAGGCCCAAGTAAAGGGCCATTGTAGAGGAAGAGCATGGAAACAAGAGAATGGGCCAGACAGGAATTTCTTGTGGAGCATGGATTTGACCTTGTGAAATGAAGTTTGGCCAGTGAAATCAAATCTGGTTTCATCACCTTTTACGACTGAAGCTCCTACACTGAAGCCAACTCCTTTTTCCTAACGCTTCCGGCCACCCAAAACATAAAATCACTAAGTTTTAGGTTCAAATTCCAGCACCCTGATTAACTACTGAACTACCTTTTTTCCCTCCTCGACCAAAACCCAAACCTTAACATTTTATTATACACCTTCAAACCCTTAGAGCCACATTCTGTCCAACCTTGTGGCCATGAAACAAGCCACAATCAGTTACAATGAATCCTAGTTTTCCATTGCCAACTTAATAAAATAATAATGGAACTGCCTATAATTGGTTCAAAGAGAGAATTTTGCTTGTCATTATTGTCATTTCATTACTTCCTATCTAAGTCTTCCACATAGTGAGGCAGATAATAACAGAAACCCATGAGCATTGCCAGAGTTACTCGACTTGACAAAACATAATATCAAGTGGAAATTATACTAAGCACATACTATGCAAATGGAATTGATACTCTAGTTCATGCACATGTAAGTGCTGACGTGTAGTATGGTCATTATAAATTTACAATTCACTTGCAGAAGGATAATATATGGCTTCTTTCCAAGAAAGTTTATGAAGTACACCCCTTACCTCCAAAATATGCAATATCCAAACAAATGAAGTGCAGCACATATAAAACCTTCGAAAAGTAGGGATATGTACCTTCTTTGCTGGTAACTCGTAATTTATCAGAACTCGAGCACTAATAGGTGACTCCCCTGAAGCAACAAGTGGAAGGCAAGCATCAGTTACAACTATCATATTGGACTTTTGCTCTTCCTCTACAGTTTCCCTGCCATCTCCAGATTTAACAGTGGCATTTTGGTTCCACTTCACTGTTGCTTGGCGAAATTTATCTAAAGTCACTGCACGTTCTGCTTCAGCAAGGTCACTGTACTGGGAGACGGGCGAAAAAGATACATGCCACGTTAACAACCATCTGTCATACATACTACAGGAAATCTTCTAATATTACAATGCCAATGATGAATACACGAGGAAAATATAGTTGGAATCTAGAAAATAAACTCCAACATGAGCATCGAAATCAAAAACTCCAAAAAGGACATCCTTTCCCCAACCACCATCAGCACCAAAAAAAGTTCATATGTTTATATCCTAGGAAAACATAAACCACTTCATCCTAAGATGAACAATTCAGTTTCATTTGGCGTATCTTTAAGAAAATATAAAGCACTTCATCCTAAGATGGACAATTCAGTTTCAAGAACAGGATTATAGCCCAGGAAATGGGACTTCAATTTTAATTATCTACACTTATTGGTAAAAAAAAATTCAAGATGGGAATTAATGTTACCAAAATCATTAAATCTGAAATATAATTTTTACTAAGTGTTAACTGACGCATCAGAATAATGACTCCAAAAGATTACGTGCATCCACAGGGCAGCACACAACATAACATCTGGATTACAGAAGTACCTAGTACCTATGTTAGCTCTAAACAAAGAGATTCAAGAGAGAAAATGCAAGAAGAACACAAAAGTATATAGTGGTTCAATCTTAAGACCTATGTCATACGCCCCAAACCCAAAATTGTCCCATCTTTATTATCCACTCTTGATTGTTTGATATAAATTATCACTTTATGCATGAAGGAATGTGTCATGTGACATAAGCCATAATATACGAAATTACTAATGGAAAATCACCCCTTAACATATTATTTATTCATTTTAACCAATTTATTAAATTATTCCAATCGTGAGAATCTTGTTCCTATTGAATTGTCCGTTATTTTCATCAACATTACATATAGGAACTCCAATGAACTAGTAACCTATGATAAAAAATGACTAGGTTGGAAACACAAGTTTGAGTCGAGACAGCTTAAATCTCTCTTTATGGGAGTGTGGTTATAGGTGCCCAACACAGTCATGGCACACATTTGGCAAAGGTAAGCTGTACTCAATTACAGAAAAAAGCATTTTTTTAAGCTGCCTGGGAGATGCTTTTATCAAAAGACAGTTAGAGCATGCAAACTTAAGATCTCATGAACCCAAGCTCGCAGATAGAATATACCCAGCATGGCCCCAAAAACAAATACTTGCTTGCTTGAGTTAATCAAATGCATGCCCTAATGTGCAAGGCATTTCACTAGCATTGTCAACTATATATAATAGGACATCATCACAGCAAACGTATTACTGAGTACTGTGCCTCGCTATTCAATTTCACAAATATTCTGCATTTTGAAAACATAGAATTGCTGCCTCTGAAACCAAATTAAAGAAAACCCAGTTCAAAATTTGGAGTAATTGCTTCTCAATCCCATTTCCAGAAGCCAAATTGTGTGCTGCCAAATGTATCATTACGTATTAATTACTGGGAAATTTACATCCTAGAATAATTTCTGGACTGCATGCAAATAATAGGTAGTTGTATTCAAGCGAAAAATGGTAAATAGAGAAACTAACTCTTCCTTTTCATATAATTAAGAAAACCAAACAATAAAAAATACAATGACTGAGAAAAAGAAATGAAGAAGTACCAGAGAGGCAATAGAAATGTAAGAGAGGTTGGAGACGGCGGAGCAGACGGCATCGAGCTCGTCGCGCGTGCTGCAGCACACCACCATCGGCAGGCAGGGTCGGCGGCCAGCCATACCCAATAGATCAACCAATGTCTCCTGTCAATTTCAATTTTCGCCACAAAGACTATTTAACCAATTAAATTTGGAATTGTGGCGTTAAACACATTGAAACTCAATAATTATTTAAATCAAAAATTCGAGGTGGGTTTTGGAGAGAGAGAGAGAGACCATTTTGAACTGGAGTCTGTCGACGGCGAGATAGAAGTGGCGTTGTTGACTGCAACATATACATACTTATTTTGCATATATCATTATGTTTAGATTATAAAATAGAGAAATTCAACAACAAAAGCATAGAGAACCTGAAATTGGAAGGAGAATGGGATGTGGGTGAAGCGGCTTCAGTTGCATCCATCTCCTTCTGCTCCCTCCAACACCGCACTTCAGAGTTCAGAGACCCTCTCGCTCTCTCTCTCTCGCTCTCTCTCTCTCCTTCTTTCTGTAGTCCGTAGTACAGACTCTGTATTCTAATGTCTCTCCGCCTTATTTTGCTACTTCGTCTGAATTGCTACGGCGTCGTCTAATTTACTAAAGTTGCTTCAACACGACGTCGTCCTTGAAGTCCAGTCGCAACCCATGAGCAATTAGTTTAGGGAGGCAATCAATAGGGCGTGATCATATCGTGTCATTTCGGATTTGTGTCAAGTACCAGTTAATCTTCACTTAAACTATTTAACTAATCATGTTATGCCGTGTTAACTTATTTATTTTCATATTATGTTCGTGTTGACCCAAATACCCCATGAATAAAAAATTTAACGCTCAATTTTATGTCTAAAATTCTATTATCACTTATTCGAACTTATGCTCATATTTTTTCTATAAATTAAAAATTAACTTAATAATTATAATAATAAAAATGAGTAAAAATATCTTTTTTTTTTGTATAAGAATTAAATCACTATTTAATAAAATATAATAATAATTTGGCATTTTATTTTTATAATACTACTTAAAAGTGCGGTAATCGTGTCAATTTCGTATTATTCGTGTTTAATACTAACTCAACCCATTTATTATTCGTGTTAACGCATCGTGTTCTATACGGGTTCGTGTCAAAAAATGACCAACTCTATCCATTAATTTCGTGTTTATTTCGATTCGTATTTTTGTGTTGTGCTAGAAATTGTCACTCCTAGCAATTACAATACTTGGTAAGTAAATTATCAAAACGGCCTTTCAATTATATCAGTAGTTTCAGTTTAACCGCTAAACTAAAATTTGTCTTAATTAAACCCTCGAACTTTTTAATATGTACTATTTTTTTGGTCTGTAATATTAACTTCAGTCATAGAAATATCTATGATTACATGTGTCATTTGCCTAGCCTATGCCAACTTTTGCTTCCTTTCCAAAATTTGTATGGGGGGTTCAGTTACCCAATTGAGTAGCAACCATATGAGCCACCATATTTGAAGTCTTTCGGATGGTCTGAAGTTTTAGGCACGGGAGTTGCTTCACGTAATGCCATATATATATCATGTTGTATTGCTGTTATCTTGCAGATTGTAGCTCCAAGTCCTTTTAACTAGGCTAGGGATTTTGTTAATGCCTTCAAATCCGATTCAATAATCACTTGTTGATAGCCTTCATCCGCTGCTAGTTTGCAAGTCCTTCTAACTGCCCCGGCTTCTGCCACTATAGGATGGGCTACTTGCATAGTATCATCAGCCTCTCCTGATATGAGAATCCCAGCATGGTTTCTAACAACCACCCCATAGGCCCCTGTTTTAGTCTTCTCCAAGTAAAATCCATCACAATTTATCTTTATCCATCCCATCAGAGGAGGATTCCAGTTAGTTGCTTCTAGAGCCTCTGTCTTCTCCTTCTCTATTCCTCTTCTGTGTTGCTGAAGCTCTGCAACTGCCTGTAGGACTTGGTGAATAACTCTCTTACTTCTTCTAGACCCAGTCATTCCTTTCCTTCCGGATGGGAGTTTTACAAATTTTCCTTCTCCATAAACTCCATTTAGTAGCTATTGTATCATTCGCTACATTCCAAATAAAGTTTTGAATATTTGCTGGTACCTAAATTTTCCATATGTTCCATAGCTCCTCTGGTGCTTGACAAGATGAAGAAGTCATTGATCCACTTTGAAATCTTCTTACCCTTTGATTCTGCAAGTGATGTCCACTCTTCACTGTGTAGGAACCATCATTGTTGTATGCCCATATGATTCTGTCCTCTTGCCTTGTCTCACTTATTGGAATGGACAAGATATCTCTGGCCACTTCATGAGGGAACATACTGCGTATCAACTCTGAATCTCATCTTCTGTTGGGAGTTTTGATTAGTTCTTGGACCTTCCTAACACTACTATGCAGGGTATTGTCAAGTATCTGGTGTCTGGGAACCATCTATATTCCCAACATTTGATCTAGCTTGGTGGAGCAAATCATCACGGGAAAGAAGAGTCCACCGGAAGAAATGGGACAATTTAACCAAAAACAAGGCACCGGGGGCTTGGGTTTTGGAGACCTAGAGAATTTTAATGTAGCTTTGCTTGCAAAATAGGTATGGAGACTAGTCCATAACCCTGAAGCTTTATGAGTATTGATGGTAAAAAAAATCGAGAAGCATGAGATGGAAAGTTGGATGAGCTCCCCGTGTGTGTGGAAAAATAAGTGAAAATACATAAGAAAATAAGTGGTTCACCAGCTGAAAAGTTTGGTTCCGCTGTAATGGAAATTCTTGTTCCTTGGTCGTATATATTTTTTTTAAAGAAGAATAATACAATAGGGTTTTTTCTTTACTTGAAGCCCCTTTCTTCACAATGATCATTGTCTTTTATAAAAGAACTAGTTATTTCCCGTGCCTGAAGGTACGGAGTAATAAAAAAAAGGTCAACATATTTGTATTCACACCCAAAATCAAATCACAAACATAGAGGAGAGATAAAAAAATTTAAGCATTGATTGTAGTGGGGATGAGCGGTGGTGGGCGACAATGGTGATGGTGGGAGACGGTGATGGTTGTGGTGGGTAAGGCGATGACCGTGGTGGTGGTAATAGTCGTGGGTGGGAATGGTGATGGTGATGGTGGGTTTTGAGTGACGATGATGGTAGTGACGGCGGCGGCAGTGGTGGTGGCGGCGGCGGCGACGGTGGTGGAGGCGGTGGTGATGGCGGCGATGGTGGCGGTGGCTGTGACGGTGGCGATGGTGGTGGCAGTGATGGCGGCGACGCTGGTGGTAGCGATGGCGGCGACAGCGGTGGTGGTGGCGGTGGCGGCGGCGGCGGCAGTGGCAGTGGCAGTGGTAGTAGTGGTAATGGTGGTGGCGGTGGTGGTGGTGGCGGCGGTGGCGGCGGTGGTAGTGGCAGCGGTGATGACGGCGGTAGTGGTGGTGGTGGTGGCGGTGGTGGTGGCGGCGATAGTGATGGTGGTGGTGGAGGTGGTGGTGGTGGGGGCGACGGCGGTGGTGGGGGTTATGGCGGTGGTGGTGGTGGTGGTGGTGGTGGCCCTGGTGGTGGCGGCGACGGTGGCGGTGGTAGAGGTAGTGGTGGAGCGGTTTCAAACACTATTTTTTTTTTAAAAGTATTTATGAAAAATAATTTCTAGAAGTACTTTTAAAAAATCACTCCAAACACACCTTTAAGGACCTATTTTTCCTATTAAATATAGGATGTTAATATTAGCCGTTAGATTAACTTTAAAATTAAATTTAAAGCGATTTCAACCGCGAATAGCAAAAGTCATTTTGTTTATCTTTTGAGATTTGAATTATAAGCTACTTTATTATATAGATATTAGGAAAATATTTAATGAATATTCAGAGAATATTTTGTGTGACTTATTGCTCAATGTATGGTTTGATAGTAAAAGTCATTTTCTGTCCCTTCTAGTAGTTTCTGTATTACTTGTTGTCTTCAAGAATTTTATTGCCTTTTGTATATTTTTTCAGTATCAATAGATACAAGTTCTCAAACCCAAATACTATGAAAATAAGCCCTTATGGGAAGTGAAACCTAAAGCTGCAAGCTCATGGATTTGGAGAAGCTTGAAGGAGGACAAGGGATCTGCTAGCAGAAGGATGCCAATGGCAGGTAGGAGATGGAAGCCAGATACTTATTTTCATGCAAGTGTGGTGTGATTTCCGTCGGGTGTATTTTAGACAAATCCTAAAATACCTCGACTATCGAATATCCAAAGCCCAATCCTAAACCCCAACCCCAACCTAACCGCCAAATCAACCTCCTGCTCCTCCAATCTTCACCAATACATTAGATCTCCCACTCTCTATTCTCTGCCCAACCCAACTCACATCCACCTCCACAGAAGAAGACCCAGATTTGATGTGACTATTCAACTTTGCACCAATGTTTAATTGTGCACAAAGCTCTTGATGGTCCCATGAACAATTTTTCCACATCTTTTGCTAAACAAGAAAAACTCTATTTCACTGTCAAAGCAACTCTATCAAACAATTCAACTGAAAACTATAACTAATAGTCCTATTAACTTTAAGAAACTTTATAATAATTATTTACGTGCATAGTAAAAGCATAAATTATAGAGCAACATGTACAATTGTAGTCTTTCTTATATTCAATAAATTAGTTGCCCATTGGCCCCCCAAAAATAAATGTTTTATTTTGGATTAAGTAAAAGTGTAAAACAAATATGAAATTTCTCGACCTACATATATATTGCCCAAAAATAATACATCTTTTTTATCTAATACATTGTCCATATTTTTCAAAAAAGAATAATATAGTTGTCCTTATATCATTTTTTTATAAGTTAGGCGAATGTAACTAAACAAAATACGATTAAACGTGAAGATAAAATAAGATAACCCCGAAGTATTTTCTACTAGTTAAAAAAATTAATTTATCAACAAGATGATGGATGATCTAACTTAGGTTTCACAACAAAATAAAGGATAATTTTCATCATAGACTTTTTGATTGTGCATGTTGAAAAAGAATTGCTAAGAAATTCAGCTTAGAATTAAAAATTTAACAATTTTTTGATATTTTAAAGAACTGTTTGTTCCAGATTGAATTAAAATATACTAAAAAATTTATTTTGTGTTTTTTGTTCAAATTAAATAGATTATTATTGTATATAGTAATTTAACCTTAGTTATATTTTACTAGGCTTGAACTTAAAAAAAAATTTTGTTTGGGTATCGTCATGTGAGGGTATTTAGTCATATGACTTTCCTAAAACTAAATTTTGGCTCTACAATATTAGGTTCGTCTCTAAATTATGTAGATCGAGTTCAACCCGAAACTAACTTGGAAGTACCAAATTTAATTCACCCTCTTTCATATTTTATCACATTCTTAATGAAAAAATATTTAATATAACGATGATATCACGTTATCTAACCTGTTCAACCACTAAGTTGCACATTTGTTAGTTTTCAATATTTAGTTTTTGTTTTTAATTTTAATTTTTATTTCTTTTTTGTTGTTGCTGTCAATGAGAATTGTACTTTGCTAATCAAGCTTATCAAAGGGAGAGAAAAGCACCAGCTAGCCACGTGGTAAAATTTCACTTGTAAAAATTCATAAATAATAAAATTAAAATCATTTGAAGAAAGCTTTAATACAATAAAAAAATAATTGAAATAAAAAAATTACAAGGTAGGTATAAGTAAAAAATATATGTATAACTTTTATGTTCCGTTTAGTACGGTGGAAAAATAGAAGGATGGAAAGTTAGAGGAATAGATAAAAACATCATGTTTGGGAAGAAAAGAAAATAAGATAGATGAAAAAGTAGATAAATGAGATTTCCTTCTAACTCACCAAAATCAAACCCTCCAAAATTGGAAGAAAAGTGGATGAAAAGTTAATTATTTATGTTAAAATGTATCTTATTTGTCTATATAAGTTTTGATATATATTAGTTATTGTTTGTGCCTGAAGGCACAGTGTAATAAAAAATGGTAAACAATAAACATATTTGTATTCATATCCAAAATTAAATCACAAATATAGAGAAGAGATAAAAGAATTTAAGCATCGATTTGTAGTGGGGGTGAGAGGTGGTGGGAGGTAGTGGTGGTGGTAGGAGACGGTGATGGTTGTGGTGGGTGGCAATGACCGTGGTGGCTGTGGTGATGGCAGCGAGGATGGTGGTGATGGCGACGACGGTGGTGGTGGTGGCGGTGGCGGCTGCGGCGGCGGTGGCGGTGGTGGTGGCGGTGACAGGGATGGTGGCGGCAATGATGGTGGCAGTGGTGGGTGGCGGTAGTGGTGGTGGTGGTGGTGGTGGTGGTAGTGGCGGTGGTGGTGGTGGGGGTGGTGGTGGTGGTGATGGGGGCGGTAGTGGCGGCGGTGGTGGTGGGGGTGATGGGGGCGGTAGTGGCGGTGGTGGTGGTGGTAGCGGCGGCGGCGACAATGGTGGTGGCGGGGTGGCGGTGGCGGTGGCGGTGGTGGCAGTGGTGGCAAAGGTCATGGTGGTGGCGGCGACGGCTGCAGTGGTGGTGGCGGCGGCGACAGCTGCAGTAGCGGTGGTGGTGGTGGCAGCAGCGGTGGTGGTGATGGTGGTGGGGGTGGTGGGGCTAGAGGTAGTGGTAGTGGTAAGGTGGTTTCAAATACTATTATTTTTTTTAAAGTAGTTATGAGAAATAATTTCTAGAAGTACTTTTAAAAAATTACTTCAAACACACCCTTAGGGGCCTATTTTTCCTATTAAATTTAGGGTGTTAATATTAGTCGTTAGATTAACTTTAATGTAAAATTTAAAGCGATCTCAACCGCGAAAAGCAAAGTAGCTTACAATTGAGATGAAAAGTGGATAAAAAGTTAATTATATATGTGTTGAAATGTATGTTATTTTTCTATATATCATTTAATATATATGTATATATTAATTTACCATCTAGATATAATGGAAAAATATTTATTTATACTTTTTCAAAAAAAATAAATAAATATTTTTTTCCATCTTATCATACACAAAAAATTAATTATTCCTCATTTTCATCCCTATTACCAAACACAAATGAGAGAAGGAATGATTCAGGAATGTTGACACCATTCTTGCCCTAGAAATTTCTCAATTGTTTAGGTGTTCACTTTTCTTCTATTTCTTCACCTACATTGCCGAGATGTTGATCCCACAAGTTGCTCTTGCATCAATTTCCTACATTTTAGCTCATATTTATTTTTTGACATGTATCTTGTTTCTGCCATGTCTTGTGTAAGCAACAAATACCCACAATCATCCCAATTAAAAGAGTGAATTCGAAAAAAATAAACACATTTCAAACATTATGTAGATTTGCCTCCATATAGAATGAATAGATAGTGTGACATCAAAGAGTGACTTCAATGGAAATGGTTTCATAGTGTTAATAGAAAGTGTGATCTCATAGAGTGACTCCATAAACAAATATATCAAAATTCATGTCCTAAGAAAGCAACACATATCCATAATCATACCAATTAAAAGAATGGATTCAAAAAAATATAAACACATTTCAAACATTATGTAGATTTGTCTCCATATAGAGTATATATATAGTGTGACATCAAAGAGTGACGTCAATTGAAGTGAAGTGACTTCATTGTGTTAATAGAAAGTGTGACTTCATAAAGTGACTTTATCAAGCAAGACATCAAATCCATGTCCTAAGGATACAACAGATACTCATAATCATGACAATTAAAAGGGTGAATTCAAAAAAAAAAAAACACACACATTTCAAACATTATGTAGATTTGTCTCCATATAGAGTGGATAGATAATGTGACATCAAAAAGTGACTTCATAGTGTTAATATAAAAAAGTGACTTCATAAACAAACACATCAAAATTCATGTGCTAAGGAAGCAACATATACCCACAAAAATCCAAAATCTTCAAATCGACCCTTATTACATTCAGTTTATAAATAGTGTCAAAATTAAAAAAAAAATTGAAATCATACATGACCCCAAATATTAAAAATTTATACAAATCAAATTTTTAGATTTGCAATAGACTGACTTCATAATGTGACACTATACAAAAAACTTAATGTAAACGATGAAAATTTGTTATTCTAAAATCAAAATTACAAAAACATTTTTAAAGATAATTGCATCCATAATTCCAAATACAAAATAGGGTTTCTATATAATTGGTTTTGAGAGTTTTATGAAAAAAGAAATAATAATAACAATAGGATTCCTTATCGTCAATCGCCGATGCATTGAGGCGCAGCGATTGACCGGACATCTAGGGGTAAACCACTGTTTCAGTGCGGACCGCGAGAGCGGTACTGAATTAAGGCAAACTCTGAATATTTAGATATGACTTCAAAATAACAGAGGTCAAGGTCGGCTAGTGAGACGATGGGGGATAAGCTTCATCGTCGAGAGGGAAACAACTCGGATCACCAACTAAGGCCCCTAAATGACCGCTCAGTAATAAAGGAGGTAGGGGTGCAAAGACAGTCTTGAGGTTTGCCTAGAAGCAGCACTGGTAGAATTAAGCCGGAATAATGATGCAGAGGGAAGGATTCAAAAGATATATGATTCAAATCGCAATACCTTCAACCAACTACTCATTGCCCTGCTTTTCTCCTACAGCCCGATGATATTGATTTTTCAATGTGAATGGAAGAACATCTGATAGTTATGGATTAAGGAAATAAATGAGAATTTCTTTTCAAATTTCAAATAAGCGAAATCAATGGAGGTAGTCAGTTGCAGCCAGGGGCGGAGGGAGGTATGGGCCAGGGTGGGCACGTGCCCCCCCTCAAAATTTTTTTTTTTTTTTTAGTTATGTATATATATTATATATTTGTATAGTATATTATTTGTGCCCACCCAAATCTCAAGATAAAAATGTTAGGCCCACATTATTTATTCAAAAAAATTAAAAAATTAAGTTCATTTAAAACAAAAAAATTTGAGTCCATCACTATCTACCCAAACTTATTAAAAAAATCAAAATTTTGACCTATCACAATCCACCCAAACCTATTAAAAAAATAAAATTTTTGGCCCAACATTAAAAACAAAACTTTTGGCCCACCATATTTAATTGTGCCTACCATAATATTGTGTTTAGGTGATATTGATTTAAATAGACTCATACCTAAATAATTGTTAACTTTTTGAACAATGTTATTGAAACCTAATTTTAGGACCTAATACATTGCGATATTAAATATAATAGTCTTAATATTTAATAAATTCTACTGTCTATTCAATGGTCACAAATCATTGGGTCTCCATCAATTAAATCTCAAATTAGGTACAACTAATATAATTGTTAACTTTTAGACATGTCCGAATATGTTTTGAACATATTGATATTATTTTATAATTTTTTTAAAATTTTAGGGTTATTTCGTTATTATATAAAAATGTGTGTCGTTATGTAGTAAATTATACAATCATAAATAGAAGATTGTTACCGTGATTTTATTTATAAAAGAAATGTTATTGATAAAATTAATTTGTAACACTTTCAAATAATAAAAGCATACCATGGTCAATTGTAAGTAATAATAATTAGTCGCATTCTCGATAAGAAGTTTTAATTATTATTTTTTTGTTCATGAGTATATCGATTTTTAATCTTCTATGTTTTAAAAATATTAAATATAAATTTATGAACTTTTACGGTCTATTAAAAAAAAATCAAGACATACTAGTGTGCCCACCCTCAAAAAAATTTCTGGCTCCGCCCCTGGTTGCAGCTTCGTTCCGCCGTCTGTGTTTGAGGGAAGAGCGGTAACCGGTGGCGTTAAATGAGGGATTGCATTTTTGAGTTTCTTAAACTGGTTGTTGCATTAGTTACTGTGCTTAGAGGGGACTTTTGCCCAAACTGTTTTTCCTTAGTGGATTTTTACCCTAATAAGTCCTATTAAATATACCAGGTTCATTTTTCCCAATATGTAGGGGTACTGAGCCCAACTATGATTTCAAAATATATATTTTTTTATCATACTTTATTTGTTATCTAATAAAAAAGCAAGTGAATTTTTTTTATGTATTATTTTATATAACTTTTTTTGTTTACTATTATTACCAACTACAAATCAATTAAATTAAAATCATGGCTATAGGCTATTAATGGGTTATCATGTAGGGTTGTGGCATATTAAAATTAATCCAACTTATCCGTGATTCATTTATATCTGTGTATAGTCAAGTTCGTGTCATGTATACACAAACTGTGTTTAATGTATTCATATCATGTTTAGCAACAATTCATTTATTTGAGGTAAATAATAAATTTACTTATTTATCATTTAAATCCGTGTTATTTAGTTATGAGACTCACTTATATGGTTATATTATACCTAATGGGCCTTACATAAACTAATGATAAGCAATCTACTTTTGAATAAAATAAACAAAAATATATTAGAAAGGACTTGGATTTATTCAATGTATAGGAATAGATGTTGTACTAATCACCTCAACTGATTTGTAATCGAAAACAAAAGAAAAATATAACGGAAGAGATCTAGATTCTTCTTAGTCATACGATAATATTGAATAGTTAATTAGAAGAGCAATCCTCTTGTGTAACAAATTTTGATCATTAATGGATGGATATATTTTTCAGTATATAAGCCACTAAATATATGAGAGACACAATGGCTATTTAATTTTTATTAACTTTTTCTCAGAAAATCGTAATGTAGAGTAGTACTTTATTGATAAAAGTTGCCCACATATAAAAAATTGAATAAATAATGAATGAGATGAAGGATAGAAAGAAAAAAAAAAACAGCTATTTGAGTTAGAGTTATTTTTTAACATGACTTACCGTCTATATAATAAAACACGTAGTTCTGTTTATAAAATGGAAAACAATAATCTACATCGTTTAGATTCGACATCTTATATATTACGATTTAAATTTTAACTTTTTAGTCACTATAACAAAACATGTTTTATATGCAAACACCTAGTATAGATATAAAAACAAACTAAAATTAAAAAGTATGTTGCTAATCAACCTGTGTTTATACTATTTGATGTTATTATTCACCCTCAATTACTTCCTCTCGTGCGAAGAGATGACTTTGCACGAAATCTAGTATTAGTCTGGTGTGAGAGTCAGTAACCGTAGGGTACTGACTCACGTGAATCAAAAATATATATATTGTAACCTTGATTGATCATTTCAATCTCACATGTTTATTTTTGTATCGTGTTTGTATTAATTCATATTACTTGTGAATCAAAAATTTAACACTAACATTTAGATTATCGTAATTGAACTCATGCTCGTAGTTTTTATATAAGAATGATGTCAATATTTGATAAAAAAAAAACATAAATGTGGCATTTTTTTTAAGAATAATACAAGTTAAAAGTGTTCAAAATATCATTTTTGTGTTATTCTTCGTCGAAACTAATCCGACTCATTTATTATAAATATGTGTTAACTGATCGTGTAATTTACAAATTCTTATTGAGAACTGCCCAAAACTTTAACCCGTAAATTTTTTGTTAATTTTGAGTTATGTTTATGTATTGTATCATAAATTATCAGCCCTAAATTGAACGGAAATCCTAAGAGTCGTTGACAGTGCGTATGTATCGAATATAAAAAATTTTCCTTTAAAACCTTACAAGTAGGAATTAGGGTTTACCTTGAGATCCCTCGGGATGGATCTCGTCTCAGCACGAACGCAGAATAGAACAACGAGCAACCGAAAGACAGCTCGACGAACCTCACGGCCTTCTGTCGTATATCCCCAAACGTCAGAATCCGGATGCAGTGTGGGCTGCCAAGACCTCCGAATCCTTGCTTTCTCTTTCATCCTCTCTAAAAAACGTGAGTAAAGAATAGATGCTGAATTAGAGAGCCTAGACGTCTATATATAGGCTACGACAGAGACTCTAAGGAGAAATAAAAACCGGACTTCCAATGAGCTTAGAATTCATACGTTCAATTCAGAACAAACATCCTACAACCCATTAATAATAAGTCAGTCCACTAAAGACTTATTATTGATCTCTTGAGTCTTATCTCAAAATTATATTCGAACTCCTAATTATTATATGCTTAATAATCACCCCATGTTTAATATTACAGATGTCCATCAATTAAATAAATTACTGACAATTATATTTAATTGATTTCTTTTATTCCTTGAGACCTTACCACTCAACTTATTTGTCATGTCGGATAATCAAATCCACCTGCAGGGTTTGACATGGACAAAACTTATGAACTTTCTCAAGAGGACATCATCAACCCATTTAAATATTAGAACGTGGTTTCCTTTAATATTTAATTTCCACCATACAAATAACATCGCCTCCCAATTCATCGAGCTTATTCACTCAATATAAATCTCACATTTTAATGAATTAAAATGACAAACAATATATGCACGTAGCAATTAAATATTTTGGAATTAAGAGCATAAACAATTATAATAATCATGGGGTATTTATTATCTTATTGAATCAGTAAAAAATAATAACCTCAACATGGGTCTGTTCAATACACAAAGTGTACTGGTGCAATAATCCGAGACATTAAACAATCTCCTATAGTCAAGACAGACTATGTCAGAATATTACACTACAATCATACCAATGGTGTGTCTAATTCCATCTAAGATTGCGAACATATACTCATATTATACAAGGATCCGATAATCTAGTCTTCTGTGTATAAGCCGAACTTTACACACCAGATTATCTACAATATAAAATATAAGACACACATGCATACCATATATTTAATATAATACAAACATTTTGCCCATTTAGATTCTCAATAAATGGAAAGAGCAAACTTTTATTAATTAATAAAATGAGTTTCACTACAAAAAACAAGCTTTTAGTATACTACTCTATCAGTTTATGTATTGTATCATAAATTATCAACCCTAAATTGAATCATGCACAAAAAAAAAAATCAAAAAATGTTACTTGGACTTAAAATAGTGCTTGATTTGTTGACTTGATCAATCATAAACTATTGAATAGATAATGACTCTCGATAAATACTAGGAAAAATTTTAACCACACCTCTTCTAGTTTATCATATCTTCAAGGACACTCACTCTATTATCAAAAATATCACTGATACCCCTTATAGTTTATATTTAAACATCACTAACACCCCCTACCATTAAACCACCATTTATAACAAAAATAAATTATCTTAAATATCAAAATGACCCTTACATAAACCGCAAACAATCTTTCTACATAAAATTCGATTAAAATTCGAGCCGATTAAAATTTATTTTTCAACATAAAAAAATTTGAGCTGATTAAAATTCTTTTTTCTACATATTAAAATTTGAGTTGATTAAAATTCGATTTAAGTTGATTAAATTTTATATTTTTTACGTATTAAAATTTGAGCCTATTAAAAGTTTTTTTTTATGTATTAAAATTCGAACCTATTAAAAGTCTTTTTTTACGTATTAAAATTTGAGCCGATTTGAGTTCTACTTGTTCTGTTAATCCCGATTAAAATTCTCTTCTAGTCTATTAAAATTTATATTTTTTATTTATTCAAATTCAATTCAAAGTGATTAAAATTTATTTTTTATATATTAAAATTTGAGTTGATTAAAATTTGTATTTTTTTTTGTATCAAAATTCAAGCCAATTAAAATTTAATGTGAGTTGATTAAAATTGATTTGAGCCTCAAATAGAATTTTAATCGGCTCAAATATTAGTACGTAAAAAAATATAATTTTTAATCGACTCAAATTTTAATAATAAATTTTAATTAACTCGAATCCAATTTTAATTGACCCGAATTTTAATATGTAAAAATATTTAGAAAATAGAGGGGGTTTCATTGAAGATATGCCTATTTAGAGGGGGCACTACAACAAAAATCGTTTTTTGCGACGATTTTTTTCGGCGTTAAATTCAAAAAAATCGTCGCAAATTATTTTTCGCGACATTTTTTTTTCGTCGCGTCTTCGTCGCACTAACCTCGTCGCATAAAGTATTTTGCAAAGCAAAATTATTTTCATAGCAAAAAACTTTTTTTGCGACGAAAAAAAAAACGTCGCCAAAAGTAAAAAAAACGTAGCTAAAATCTATTCCACCAGCGTAACAAAATAAAAAATAATAATTAAATTAATTTTTTGATACGTAAAAAAATCGTTGCTAATAATTTTTTACATAAATAAAAATGTAAAAAAAAATAATTTAATTAATTTTTTGCAACGTAAAAAAATCGTCGCTAATAATTTTTTACATAAATAAAAATGTAAAAAAAATAATTTAATTAATTTTTTACGACGTAAAAAAATCGTCGCAAATAATTTTTACATAAATAAAAATGTAAAAAAAATAATTTAATTAATTTTTGGCAACGAAAAAAATCTTCGCGAATAATTTTTTACAAAATTAAAATTGTAAAAAATAATAATTTAATTAATTTATGGCGACGTAAAAATAATCGTCGCAAATAAATTTTTACGAAAATAAAAATATAAAAAAATAATAATTTAATTAATATTTAGCGACGTAAAATAAATCGTCGCGAATAAGTTTGTACAAAAAAATATGTAAATTACTATAATTAATTATTAGCGATGTATAAAAATCGTCGCCAAAAATATTTTTTCTTCAATTTTTTGCGACGTTTTTAATTTGGTCGCAAATTTTTTTTTTTTTTAAAAAATAATTCATAAAAAATGATAATTTTTCACCTGTACACCAATAATACCTGTGTTCAATAAAAAACTAACACAATTAATACATTTCACATCTTTTTTTAAAAAAAACAAAATTTTATTTCCAAAAAAGAATGAATTACAAGAATTAATCAAAGAACATAAAGTTCTAAAAATTGAAAAAATGACTTTAATCCTTCAAGAGGATTTAAACCATCTCTAATTACATTTAATGTCTCTTAAACTTGAACAGCTCCAACAGTCATCTAAATCAAAACTAAACAGAATTTAGAGAAGCAGCAATCTGTCAAAATAGCAGAAAACCACTGATCAACAACCAAGCCTCAAGCAAGATCAACAACCAAGCCTCAAGCAAGCTCCATGCAACTGCTTCATATCCAACCACATCCTCCTTCCAGAAATAATTCAGTGCTCCAGATGAAGCCTTTAAAGCCTGGTAGTAATAGTAAACTATTTGCGACAAATTTAAAAACGTCGCAAAAAATGATTTTTGTTGTAGTGGGGTGTGGATGAATTTTTTCCTAAAATATATCATAAATAATTTAGTAAAATTGTATTTTAATTAACACCTTTAATCTGATAGGAGATATCAGTGATGATTCAGAAAATAAAAAGAGTGTTATTGAAAATATGATGAACTAGAAGGAAGGTGGTTAAAATTTTCCCTAAATACTAAGACCCAAAATTAAATTAATAATAATAATTAATCAAGTTAACATTTTTAGTTGAGGCAACATTGTTAAAGAAAAATAATCTCCTTGTACCGTTAATAATAATGCTTAATCAAGTCACTCGGCATAGTCGTTAATCGTTGTAATGTTTGATTTATAATTGTCCAATCAAGATTTTCCTTTTGATTCTTGACTTCCTACGTGGAGATACTTGAATCCACTCTTTTTACAGTCCGTGTAAATTGCGTGGCGGCTGCCTGCCACGTAGACTGCTCAATGCTTTATAAAGGTTCAACCCCCGTTCTGCGAGGCCCGTCGTCGTTCTCCACACTCCCCTATCACTTGTTCATGGTTTTGTTTTTGATTCCTTTTTAATTTGAATCTTTCTCGAAAAGAATACCAATTTTTTTTTTTTATTTCAGACCCCTGAAAATGCAGAAATCCTATCAGAACCCCCAACCAGGAAAATTTTTAAGCCAGGAGGAAATGCACACCATCATGGTCGATGCTCTCAAGCAAGTAATATCCGGCGGCGATAATGGTGGATACACCACCACTGAAGTGGCCCAACAACTCCTACAACCCACCCAGAATGCCATGTCATCATCACCATTTCCAACAAGAGGGACCACCCCTAGTGCTTCTGCTAGTAGTAGCACAAGAAAGGAAGGGAAGAGATAGAGAGAGACGAACAAGAAGTACAGGGGAATTCGACAGAGGCCGTGGGGGAAGTGGGCGGCGGAGATTTGGGACCCGCGGCGGGCGGTGCCGTTTCTCTAACCGCTGGGAGGCGGGTAGCTTCCGCATTCCTCATGTGCAAACTCCCTACCCCCTCACCTTGAGATCGTGTGTTCACCATGATGCAACCGCTTCACAAGAAATGTTGTTTGTTCCCACAGACGGCGCCAAATTGCACGGGATAATTCCTGCAATCAATAGAAAGTAGTGGTTGAGCTGATGACAAACACCTGAAACAGCCACAAGGTTAGGAAAAAAGGGAGTCAGGCGCACGCCCGACTTATCCCCTCTGAAGCTTAAGTCAGTAAGGATGGGGGGAAAAAGCGGATTGGCACGTTCCAGACGGAGGAGGAAGCCGCCAAAGCTTATGACTTGAAGGCCGTGGAGTTCCGGGGGGAGAGAGCCAAGACCAACTTTCCGTTGTCGGACTACCTAGAATTGCCAAGCACCACTCAGCAGACAGACAATCCAGAAAGCAATCCCAATGAGATCACAGAGAATCGAGAATGTGAACCCAGTGGTACAGAGTTCTGGGACAGATTGGAACTGGAAGATTTATACCTGATTTCAGAATAATTGGGTGTGTTTGTTTGACAGGATTGAAGGGGATTAAAGATGGGATTGGATTAAAATAGTGAAATGGCCCACTTATCCTTGGTTTGGTTGGAAAAATTGAAAAGGGCTCCTCGTGAGATTGAAAAACTCGGCCGTAGGTTTTGAAGCAAAGAATCCCATCTGCAGGTGATTCAACAATCCCTTCTGCTGTGAGGGATTGTTGAATTGAGAAGTAGGATTAAATGGCTAAAATCTAAAATACCCTCCACAGTAAAATACCCTCCACGCATTTTTACCTCCATTCCCCTTCACTTTCACTTGTACACTGGTCCCCCCTTCTCCATGGAAGTAGCACTGTTGACTAGATCTGTCCATGGAAGCAACAGATCTGGCCTTGGAAGTGCTCGATCTGCTGGTGGACGATGGTGATGCTAGATCTGCTGATGCTCGAACTGTTGATGGACCATATATGTCCATTGAAGTGCTCGATTTGACCATGAAAGTAGCTTCTATGTATACCCATTTGTTCTCTCTCTCTCTCTCTCTCTCTCTCTCTGTATTTGTCTTTGTCTCTGTCTGATGCAGAAGGCAAACCATCTGGAACCCTCTCCACGGATTGCAAGGGAAGATGAGGATTTTAACCAACTTAAAATCCACTTACTACAGTAGTTGTTTGGTTTTTTTGCACTTTTCCCCCCTCATTATTAAAAAATTCGCACATAACTCTCTTATATTTTTGAACTAAAATGCTACAATTATAAATTCTCAATGTAGAATAGAAGCTCATGATTTCAGAGTAAGTGTGTGAAAATATTAGGTGTACCTCAACTTTGAATAAAATGGTTTGGGTCTCATTAAAAAATTTACATTTGTATTAAAGCAACATATTTTAAATTGACATGATGTGTGTTCGTGATTCATGCAATATTATTAAAATGCCCTACCATTTTGGATAATAAATTGCATTTTGGTCATTGAAAATATTTAATATGGTTCGGATTAATTTTGCTATTTATTGAAAATAAACAATTAAGTTTTATTTTTAAACACACAACTTCGGATTTTCTAGAAATAAACAAATAACGACTTATGCTTGAATTATATCGATATGTTTATTATTTTTGTGTTGGAATTTTTTTTTTTTTTTCATGATGCATATGTTTTTTGTGATTAAAAGTGTATTGTACAAATTAAATTAAATAAATGTACAAAATATTTATTTCAATATTTTGTAAAAATGCATAATTTATTCATTCATATTTTTTGTCGTAAAAATATCAATACTAATGGATTGGACTTCTTTTTTTTTTTCATTCTATTCCAAATATAGTCTAGGATTAGATCACATTGTTTTACACTTGGGTGAAATGGTCATTTTAGTTTGTTTTATCTTCACATGTTAATGGGCCCACAAAACAAATTAAACCTATCCAAAGCTGGAATAGGATTTGAATCCCATCTTTATAATCCTCAAATCCGGATCACTTTGCATTGGATTGGATTGGGTTGGGATTCAAATCCAATCCAATCCAATCCTTCCATATTGATCCAAACACCACCTGAAAGATTGAGGTCTTATTACAATATGTACGTGACATGTATTTGGAATTATTTTAAGCATGTGTTATCCCATTTGTTTCATCAGTATTTGGAATTATTTTAAGCATATTTGTTATCCCATTTGCTTGGGTGAAATGAATACTATGCTTGGGCGATCCACAATCAGCGTGTTGAAGAGTACTTCCCATCTGCCTTGTTCATTCCTAACGAGTCATTCCTGCTAAGTTTTGAACACTTACTTGAGTTTTTTTCGTCTCGCAATTGGAAAAGATGGGTGTGCTAAAATTTGAACGGACTTAAGAGTTCAAAATATTATGACTTTACTTACTCGAATCGACGTGAGATTCTAAAATCGTGATTGTTCAAATGATTGAAATAAAGCATAAGATTACCTCTAAATTCTTTTTCTGCCCCTGGAGATTAAAGACTTAAAACTATTCCTTAAAAATGAGGCTAACAAACTGGAAAGTAAAAAAGAATGAACATAATTGTAGCGAATAATAATGTAAATAATAAGGCAGAATTGTTGTATAATGTATTGTGTTTAGATTGAAACTAAAAGAACTCGTCGAAGTGACGACCTAATTTTAAATTATAATAAAAGTATAAACTAAGTAGTGCACAGAAAAACTCTGGTATGCTCTTTCAATGTTATCAGAATCGGACCAGACATTGAATCGACAGAAAGACCGGGTCAATGGTTCACCGGTTCAACCGTTGGGTCAACTGGTCGGACCGATCGTATAATAAAAAAATATATAAAATATACTAATGTAATTAAAAAATTCACAATCAAAATAAAAAATAAATGGTGCATTGTGTGTAATAAGTATTGTCTATTCATAGACTATATATTCAATTCTGCAATAA
Organism: Ilex aquifolium; assembly: GCA_951799425.1. Taxonomy (NCBI): domain Eukaryota; kingdom Viridiplantae; phylum Streptophyta; class Magnoliopsida; order Aquifoliales; family Aquifoliaceae; genus Ilex; species Ilex aquifolium. The sequence goes on from OX637391.1 coordinate 7,802,388, forward strand.
ATAGTTATGACTTATTCAACACACAGTACTGTCTATATTCATAGACTGTGTGTGTGTAGACAGAGAAAGGCATAGTGAAAAAGAGAAGACCAACATCTCTTACCCAACATCTCTTTACTGAGTTTACTCTATTACTAACTGTGACTGAGTGTGTTTGCGTGGAGAGAGAGAAACAGAGGAGAAGAAAAAGAACTGAAGAAGTCTGGTATTCGAGACTTCGAGATCTGGATCATATGGTGTTCGAGATTTAGATATGTGGAGTCAAGCCGCTGTTCGAGAGCTCGATCTGGAGAAGACGGAGAAGAGGAGGTCTAGTCTTCTAGATCTAATTTGTGGTGTAGTGTGCCGCCTGTTCAAGAGCTTGATCTGGAGAAGACGAAGCTGGTTTTGAACTGGCCGGTTTTTTAATCCTCGGTTCACCGGTTTTTGGCTTAAACCGGCCGATTTTTTCGGTTCTTCAACGGTTCGATTACCAAACGATCCTTTTAGTAAACCGGACCGTTGAAGGTCCCGGTTCACCGGTTCGACCGGCTGGTCTGGTCCGATTTTGATAACACTAACTCTTTGTAAAAGTGTTGATCGTGGATCACTTCTCTGTTGTCTAGTCTTCTATATTTATAGACGGTGACTTCTATCATTGGAATCAATTTTTCTGACCATTAAGCATGTGCTAATGGCCTCTTTGTCCTTTCTCCGACAACTGTGAACCTATGACAAACCGTCTGTATAAGAGGGATTTGACTATGGCACCTTTAAAAAAAAATTGTCACCGTACCTTCAAAATTTATTAGTTTAATCGGTGTATTTACAACTAAAAAAAATTACCAGTTTTGTTGTTGATTTACTATTATTGTGGGTATTTTTACTATATTTGTGGGTAATTTATCACATTTGTATGTGTGTTTTTACTAAATTTGTGAATGTTTTTATTACTGTTGTAATAACTATTTTTAACCCATTTAAGAGACGTGTAAATTAACTTTCTAAAAACTCATCATAGGAAGTAGTAAACAATTAAGAATTAGTCATAGCCAGCAAAAGACTTTGATTAGATGTGACAATCTTAACTCATTCTCCATTTATTCGCCCAACTCGTCTATAAATAAATAAGTTGGATACTTATATTAATTATGGGTTCTAAATGGGTAGGGTAATATGATTCATTATAATTAAGCGGGTTAATATGAATTATAAATGGGTACATATTGAGTTGAGTATTTATCTTTTTATTAAATAACATAAGTAATAAAATTAAATAAATATATAAATATACCAAAAAATACACACACTATTACACCACAAAAATACACACATATACACTAATACACCAAAACATACATACACACACTAATACACCAAAAACACACACTAATACACAACCCATGACCCACGGGTCGACTCATGACCCACAGGTCAGCCCATGACCCATGGGCGTGAGCCTTGACATACAATCAACCCACAGACCAACCCATAGCCCACAATCGACCCCGACCCATTATATGTGTATTTTTTTTATTAAATGTGTTTTAGTTTTTGTGTTAGTATATGTGCGTGTATTTTTGGTGTATTAGTGTGTATTTTAGTGTATTAGTGTGTATATTTTTAGTGTATTTGTTTGTGTGTATTTTGGTGTATTAGTGTGTGTGTGTGTGTGTGTGTGTATTTTGATGTACTAATGTATCTATTAAGAATTTTAATTATTTTATAGGTTAATCGGTTTAACCCAACCCTTTTATAAACCCAACCCATTATAACTCATTTACTACATGAGTAAAAAATGAATTGAATTTATTTTAATTCAATCCAATTTAACTCAACCCATAACTAATCCAACACACCCATTTATCACCTCTAGCTTTGATACATGTGCCGGTATATTGCTACTTTTGTGCAAATGTGTTGGTATATAATTTGATATGGTCTCTTTTGTCTCGAGCAATGCTATAAAACATTAAACCTGCGAACCAAATCATTTGTAGTTGTGGAATCTAACTCCTACAGATGATTTTGCTGTGCACATAGTTTTATCCTTTGTCCTCGTGAACTTGTAAATTGTTGTCTTCCAAGCTTGTTGGACGGTTCGGTCTCTCAACACCATGTCAAGGTGTACAAACACCATGTCAAGGTTTTCTATTCATATGTGTTTTAAAAACATGTTTTTATCAATGCTACATACAACATTTTTCTATAATATTTTGGTACACTCTCAATATGAACCATTAAATTAGTGGATCTTATTAAGTTCATTGAATATATTTAACGGTTGAGATCGTGTCACATTAATAAGTTATATAGATTAAGTGGTATACAAAAGTGGTGTGTATATCATTGTTGTTCTAATTTTTAGACTTATGTTTCATTTGGTATAACAGAAAAACGGAAGGATGTAAAGTTAAAATGATCGAAAGTTGGAGAGATAGATAAAATATCATGTTTGGTAAGGAAGAAAAATAAGAAATATGAAAAAGTGGATGGATGAGCTTTCCTTCCAACTTACCAAAATCAATCATTCCAAAATCTAGATGAAAAGTGGATAAAAAGTTAATTATATATGTTGAAATGTATGTTATTTTTCTATATATCATTTGATATATATGTATATATTAATTTACCATATAGATATAATGGTAAAATATTTATTTATACTTTTTCAAAAATAAATAAATAAATATTTTTTCCATCTTATCAAGTACAAAAAATTAATTATTCCTCATTTCCATCCCTATTACCAAACACAAAGGAGAGAATGAATGATTCCTCCCTTAAAAGATAGAAAGTGTATCATTTCAACTTTCAATCTTTCCATTTTTTCATCTACCTTACCAAACGGACCATTAGACATTACTCTTGTAACCTTAATTATATATTATTATTTAAAAGTGAGATCTTATATAATACACTTTTTCTTTATTTTTCTAATAACCCAATAATTTTAAAAATATTATAAATTAACTCTAATATGTCTAAAATTTATTCGTACATATTTGAAACATATAAAAAATTTAAGAATAATGCTAGTTGCATTTGATTTGGGATTTAATTGGTAGAGACTCAATGGTTTGTGACCACTGGATGGAATTTGTTAAATATTAGGACCAAGTATTAAGCTTAATATCATAATATTTTAGATCCTTAAATTATGTCTTAATAATATTATTTGAAAGTTAATAATTATTTAGTTAAAGATCGGTGATTATCTATCTCACAAAAATATAATAATACGGTGAACATCTAATAAATAAAAAACTAGAACCATGATGAATTTATTCTTTATGAATTTTTTAATCTCGACATGGATGATATGTATTTGACCAAAACAAACAAAAAATTAGTCCAAGTTCGCACAAGTTAGTTCGGACACCCCTAACTGTTGAGCAAAAAAAAAAAAAATTACTGTAAAAAACATACAACTTCCAGCCTTCAAACTTGAGATCCTGTGTTAATTTTTTATTCTTTTTCAAGTAATTTACGTTTGCTATATTATACCTATATTTTTTAACGAATCATCGATGGTGCACATCTACTATGTTGTGGAATTTTTTCCAACATATATATATATATATATATACACACACACACACACACACTAGTAATAGCCCGTTCCTAAAGGCACTTCGCAATCTAAAACCCACCATTTTAAAATAGTTTATGTGTCATTTGCTTTAATTAAAGAAATTGAAATCAATCAAGCTCTCCACTATTTTTTCAATAAATTTCGTCAGAATTTTCTCTAAAAATAAAAACTTAGAAAAATCGTAACCTGTCTACAAAGCTTATATATCTCATTATATGTATCATTCTCCAACACAAACCATTCCATCACCAATATTAAGAAAAAAATACTCAACCAAACTCAAAGAAAATACCAATAACTAAAGAACCAAACCAAAATTCAAAGTTCACAATCGTACATAACAACCATCGTAGTTTCCAATTACAATTCAATTTTATTTTTCCCAAAATCTCCTTTCCAAACCCAAACCACCCAAACAATCATCAATTCTCATCTAACCAAACATATCCTCATAACCATGTGTGACTAATTCACCTTATTAAACACCAAACAAATAAAACATACACATAAAACACATACGTGCACAAAGAAAGCAATAACTATCTTCAACTTTTTTAGGGCTAAAAGATACAACCAAAGAACACATACAACTAAGATTACTAACAACCACCACCACACAATTGTCTGATTGCGAACAAAGACTTTATTGCCTTCTAGATGTGAAGCCGTCGAAAATTAACCCCAAGAATGTTTACATGTTTTCCTGAAAAATGTGAGGCAAAACCAAACAACTGAAAGTTTGGAATCTTTGGCCCTTGTTTTTCTCGTCAGTTGGAATCAACATAATTATCCAAAAAAACACTAATGAAGAACACAAACATATCTACATAGGGCGAGGAGGATTACAAGTGCAATCAACTTCTATCCAACATAATTGATATCCAATATGAAAATGTCAACCATATTACATGTATCATTCAATATTCAATGAAAACCTAATCCTAGCTTTGTTTTCTAATATTAAACAACTAACTTCATTGTTACAATGACCCCCAACCACCTTTAATTCAATAAAGTCCTACATTGGCTTATGAAATCTAAATGCTGGAAGAAACTCTAAAGTCTTACATTGGCTAATGATTGGATGTACAATAAATTATCTGCATTCAAACAAAAAAAAGTAAAAAAAAAAAACTTATGCTCAATAGATGTAGAGCATTCAAAGTTTCAAACGAACTAGACGCAAACTTTTAAACACAAAAATTACCTCTCAAACTGGATGTTATGCTAGCTCCTGTTGTGCCTTTGACCTAAATATTTCCACATTAACCAAATAAACAAAATTCCAACACCTAGAGCATACACAAAAAATATGGCAATGGCACCATTACCCAATCTTCAAGTTAATTCACATAAAACCAATCCCTCCAACAAACTAAAAAATATATAGTCAAATCAGTGTATTAAGAAAAAAAAGTTGTTGGAAAAAGAATCTTACAACTTTGATAGCCACGATCTCAAACGTGTCGACGTGAGTAGCTGAAAAAGGTCAATGCATTAGCAAAATTAGAGAAATTTAATTAAAAAGAACAAAGTTTAAGTAAAAATAGAGAAATTGGAATATAGATTTCAATGTTGAAAATAAAGAAAAAAAATTGCCAAATAACACATATTGTGTTCAAAGTTTAGAGATGAGAGAATTTAAAAATTAATGTTATTCGTGTTTGTAATTTACTGCCCTAGAATTAAACGACAACAAATTAGAAAGAAAATTGGGTTGTGTAGCGATGTGTGTGTGTTTGACTGTGTGTGTGGGAGTGAAGAGAGAGAGAGAGAGAAAACTTTCTCAACTACTCCAATCTAATGCCCATATAATGATTTTCAGCTTGAAGAAGCTCCTATGCTACTTATATCGACAATAACCTATAAGTAACATTCCTATTAATCACTGAAGTAGATTTTGACTCAATCAAAACGTACCTGAGAAGCATCTAAGTGTAATACTAAACGTATGAAATTAGCACTGTCAAATGTTTTGAGGAATTTTAATGTTTTAAAATGTTTGCCTCTGCTAAGATTAATTTTCAAAATTATTTGTCTTAACATATGAAAAGTGCCAAAGTGCCATATTTTCTTCTAATATAACTTGGAAAACAGAAATTAGTCTCTGTTAATGCACACATGAATTAGGCTCTGTAAACATACACATGGATTAAGCAAGACCACCGCTTACCCAATTCTGTAAACGCACACATGAATTAAGCAAGACCATTGCTTACAAAATTAAAAATTATGAAATTCATCTAAAAAAGAAATGGAATTGAACTCAAACCAAACCCATTCGGCTGTGTTGTAGGTGTTGGGTGTACATGTAGCGTGTGTGTGTGTTAGTGTGCCATTTTTTGTACTGAAAAAAAACTAGAAATGTAACCAAAAAAATAAAGAGGAAGAGAATTGTGGGTTTGCTTGCTCATATCAGTATGATTAATAACACGCGCACGCGGTTACCAAATCAAAAGTTTAAATTGAAAATCCTAAATACCAACCAAATCATCCAACAAATTCCTTTATGCATGTATCTAACTTCAGAATGCAATACAATCCATAAAAAAACTTAATAGTTGATTAAACATGAGCTATAATTTACTAAAAAGAAACCATTGGAAATATCCACTAAACAGCTGATGAAAGAGCTAAGAGAAGTATGTGATCCCTCCTTTGTCCAACAAATATAGTCAATTTCTATAAAAAAATTCATGGCATGAAAGAATCACTCTTCACCTATTTATTGCAACCACTCCAAACGAAATGTTTGCTTCCACTCCAAACATCATGGATGTTAGCAGTAGATTCAACGCATACCTGTGCATCTCACTTTAAGTCTATCACCGCTAGAACAAAACACTATCATATTAATTCAATTAGCCAAAATTTTGTAGGAAAGAGTACAGGAAACTAACATCAACCTTTGTAGGAAAGGTTTGGAATGGGGTTGTATGAGGTTACTCTTCGTCTCAACCATTGCAAACTTCTTTTCAACAATCATACAACACAAAATCTGCAAGGTAGTTCAACAAAAGAAATCAAATTGATGGGATATGAGAGAGAAATGGTTAATGTTTCAAAGCATAATAATTACATTAGTAAAGCATTTACCAATCCATACAAAATGGAGAATGAAACCAAAATTGTTAAACCAATCCAATCAAACCATCATCATTCATCCAACCCATTTCTATTAAAATAACCTTAACATTCAATCGCAAACATAACTTCCAATTACACAATTTGACAATCAAAACCCAAACGCAATCAAAATAATCCTAACATTAAATTTAAAACCATAACACTAACATTCAATAAAAAAAAATGCTACTAACAACTATAATTTCCCAAATTAATTTCTTGCAAAACTTATCAAACCAATATGAGAAAACACCCAAATTAAAAACCAAATTAACACCCAAAAATATCAAACCAATGCAAAACACCCAAAATATCAAACCAATGGGTTGTGTGTGTGTGCAACTAGAGGGAGAGAGGGAGGTACCTGGGGCCATAGCAGAGGAGTGATCGGGGAGAGAGTGAGAGGGAGAGAGGGGGTCTGAGTTGGGTCTTCGCATGTTCGACTCTGTGTGTGTGTGTGTTTGACTCGTGAGACAGAGAGGAAGAGAGGGAGGTACCTGGGACATGGCAAAGGAGCAATTGAGGAGAGAGGGGGCTGAGTTGAGTCTTCTTCCGCAGAGGAACAAGAGGGAAGAGAGTGAGAAAGAAGGAGAGAGTGGTGTAGCGTGCAGCATGGGTGTGGGGGAAAACAGATGTTTGGGGTTTGATAAAAGCAAGAAGTGCATGCAACATGGGTTTCTGTGTGTAGGCGTGGCATGCAGCAAAAAAATAGAAGAGAGAGAAGGGGGAAAATGAATTTTCAGGAAAGATTTACACCGTTGGATTGGAATGGATTTGAGTTAGGGTGATCCTTGTTGGACCAAATCAGATTTTTAAGAGTAAAAATTGAATTTTGGTCGATTTTGAGCTTAAATTAAAGTGGGACCTGTTCGTTGATTCGAATAAATTTTCGTGGGTCCATATTCTACTCCATGAGAAGAATAATTTAGTATATTCACTTGCTCAAATCGAGTAAGAAATAAATGAGAAAATAGGCTCTAAAGTGACCCTCTTGAAAGGTGGAAATAAAGGTAATGCAATGTGGGATTTGACACCAATCCCACATTGGTTGAAGAAGAAATTCAACATGGGCATATATAGGCCAAGTTTGATCTAAAAGATTGGGCCCCAAGGGATACCACAGTTTTATGAGCGGAGCGAGCACCTACATGCCTTCGGTTCTACCACACGCGCGTCGCCCGCCACGCCACGCCATGACCCGACCCGCCCCGGCAGAGCCGGGTACGGGTGTGGTTTAGACCAAGCCCTATATTTTTGGATAAAATTCATTTAAGTAATTGAGCGTGAATTTCTTAACCCGAAATTTATTTTTCGGTATCCATTTGATCGCACTGGTTCGGATTTGGGCTTCTCTCCAGTCCGATATTTTAAGTTGTGACTGTTCATAAAGAACAGTTACTCAATGTGTCTTCTGGCTGTTTGTATTTCATCTTCTGAGTTGTGTCCCTTAGTATGGTGACTGTCCGGAAAGTCACCAAAGCGTCTATAAATACCCAATTCATACATGCATTTAAAAATTCACTCATTCAGTCCGTTTTCGGCATTAAGGCAGACATTAGAGCATACCATTTTCGGCATTAAAATAGTGTGCATTTTAGAGAGTACACAACACAAGTTTGGTTCGCTGGATGAGTAGTTTGGAGTGCTACTTCTACCCGTGTTAAGATCATTGTATCCTAAGAGGCAGACGCTCGATATTCCATAAGCACCGTGTGTGAGGGCGAAATCTGTCTTGAGGACATAGTGTCAAACACTAGCCTTGATCTACCTAAAGTTCAATAACAGTTCCTGTTCTGCAATCGGGTTAGTATTTATATTAGTTATACAAACAGTTACGTGTAACTCTTTCATGTAACTGTTTCGTGAATACTGCTGTATCTCTTTTGTGTAACTCTTTCGTTTCTGTGCAACTCTTTACTGTTACTGTTTTTTTATAGTAATTTGTCTCTGTGCAACTCTTTACATGGTTCAAATCAGAAAATTTAATAAATGATTTTATTATATTTGGAATACCACAAACAACAATCCTGACCTCTCTTGTGCTTAGCCAACTTTGTCATCTCAAAATAGCATTCCCAAGAGTAAAGTGACACACATAATTCATTTAGGATGCCAAATAAATTTCTTGGTGCAAAAAAAAAAAAATGGCAAAATTTCCTCTAAAACTTAGGAAAATGTCAATTTGAATACACAATTTACATACTTTCTAATCGAAACCTAAAAGTTTTTAAAAATAGTAAATCCTAATACAACAAAAAAAAAAATTAAAGAGAAGCCAAAATAATAGAACTAATAGTTCACTTATGTTGCCAAGGAACGCAAGGAACAAAGCAGTATCATTGACCTAATGCAATTCACTTTTCATTATATGTATCATTATAAACATAGAAACTTCTAGGTCCCATCAATTCACCAATTGAATAGGGATTGACTATGCTATAGTGTGATGAAATATGCCTTCTGGGGATAAGTGGACCTGGAGCATAAAAGAAGTTGGCAGTTTATCACTTCTAAATTCTAATACATTCACGGTTTAATGCTATACTTGAAGTAAAGGAAAATTGCACCTTCTCTTAAATTTCCAACAACTCAATTTGCCTCCTAAGGTGCATTCACTTGAACTTCTATTTCTTAAAAGTAAAGGAGGATATAAGTATGACTATGCAACTGCTCTCTGTCTTGCTGAAGTTTCCAAGGTACTTCTTGTTACTAATCTTATAAACTTTTCTGGTTACATGCAAGGCATGATATAATATTTTGCAGCCAAGATTTTTTATTAGAAGTCCATTTTGGCTGTATAATGTTTTATGCAAAAGTAGCAATTGAAAATTTATTGTCAGTTGGAAATTTATATCACAAATACGTTATATCCATGGTTGCCTTGTCTTATATTGTGAATTAATTGTCTCTCTTTTAGAGAGTCAATTATGTTTCTCATACAAGCGCGCCTTTTTTTGTTGTGGCTCATTATTTGGGAAGTCCCATCTACCATGTGCATGTGTTGTGGTTGTAATATTTTTTTCTTATAACGGTTCACGTGCAATAGACGTGTGCACTAACTCGTAAAAATAAAAGCGTGGGTTTTAGGCCCCACATATGAAAATTGCCTCAAATTTAAAGATCAATAATGTTATATAAGCTAAAAAAATAAAATTTACTACAATATAGCCTAACAAAATAATTTTTGAAAGAGTAAATCAACAAAAAAATTAAAAATTTGGGTCCAAAAGTCTAAACCAACTCACACAATCACATTTATTAAACGACAAAAAAATGTTAACAAAAAAAAAGTGCTGATAAAATCGATATCTTTCTCCAATCAAAAGAAGTGTAATAAGTATCTCTCTTTAGTCAAAAAAATAAATAAATCAAACCAAACACATTCTCTATTTCTCTTAACCTTGTTTTTTTTCGCATTTGAACGCAAAACACCAATTAAACTATTCATTCTCATTAAAAAAATGTTTTTGATAAATTTCTTACTTGTAATGAAAAAAATATAACAAAAATTTAGGAGAAAGTTGCATAGATAAATAAGTAAAATTCAAATATAGTAATTCAAAAGAAAGATAACAATGAATTTATTTATAATAAAAAATAAATATGTTTATTGACGACGGGCCTCACATTTTCAGTTGTTTGGTTTTGCCTCACATTTTTCAAGAAAACATGTAAACAAACTTGGGGTTAATTTTCGACGACTTCACATCTAGAAGGCAATAAAGTCTTTGATCACAATCAGACAATTGTGTGGTGGTAGGGCTGTCAATTTTCGACACGACACGCTGACACGACACGAACCGAACACGAAATTAATGGGTCGAACACGAAATTAAATGGATCAATGGATAAAAACGGGTGAACACGTATAAACACGAAAAAAAGCAGGTTGGGTTCATGTCGAAATCAGGTCAACCCGATTTTAACCCAATTAACCCGTATATTTTAAACAGGTTAATATAATTTGACCCGAACCCGACCTACCCATTTATTACCCGTTTAACCCATTTATCCAAATATATAAAAGCAACAAAAAAAAACATAACCCTAACCCATTCCCACTTTTCCACTTTTCCACTCTCACCCGCCGCTGGTCGCCTGGTCTTGAGGAGGAGAGGAGGGCTCACTGTTCCACCTTCGTCATTCTCGTTGTTCAAGTTCAAGCCCTCGTCGTTCAAGCCTTCATCTTTGCTCAACCGAAATGGTTTGCCCCTCTCTCTCTCTCACTGTGTGTTCTCTCTCTCTCTCTCTCTGCGCGCTGCGACTCAATCGAAGTGTAGAACAGTCAGAAGTAGAAGGCAGCAGGTATATCCTTCCCTCATTTTCTGCACATTTCCTTCCCTCATTTTTTGCACATAGCAGGAACATCCTCACACACACACACACTCTCTCTCTTCCCTTCTCTGTCTCTCTAGTTATTATTAGTGGCATAAATCTAGATCTTTGTTGCTCTTGGCCTGTGGATATTTTAAACAAACTCAGATTCTTATTGCTATTAGTGCACTGGTAGTTGCTTTAAACAAATTTCTTTTTTTGGATGGTTCTACTATGATTGATGATGATCATTGATTGAAGGTACATCGTTATTTTTAGTGTTTAATCTATTAGTTTGCGTTTGTCTTGTTTTGCTTTTCTGATTGAAGTATTTCTTCTTTTGATTAGGATCCGTGAAGTGTCGAAGTTTTGTGTGCACCGTGCTGGAGGATCAGCAGCTGCTTATTTTGTTTTAGTTTCATGTAGCATGTCAATAGAAAGTCATTTTTTAGAATATGATCTCAAAAATGACTTGCTATTGCTTTTGCTTATTTGCTACTGCTTTTGTTTTATTATGCCAGTATATTTTGTATATTATATGAATGACTAATGTGGACCTTGTGGTGTTGACATAATGGAAGTATATTAGTATAGTTCTTGTTTTAATTTTTGGGTTGAAACTTGAATATATTTTAGTTGAATAGGTTAAATAGGTGCAGGATTAGATTTGAGGTATTTGAAGGAGTATGCTCCAGCTGTAGGCAGAAAACCCCAGCTGAAGCAGAACAGACAGCAGGTGAGATGCAATCCAGCTTAATTGGTGGAAGTTTTGCTTCAAAAGAGAAATGTTTGAGCCATTTAGTATTCTTGGATTGGAATCTGGAGCTTCAGATTCAGAAATAAAGAAGGCCTATAGGAGACTTTCTATTCAATACCATCCTGATAAAAATCCAGATCCAGGTTGAAGGTGTTCTGTGTGTACATCTTATTTTTTATTTCTCGATCAAGATGGGAAGAAATCTGATATTTTGCAGTGGTTTGCTCTTTGTAACTTTTCTACTATTTTTTCAGGGAGGCCCACACATATTTCGTGGAAATTCCAGTTCGTCGGACTGATGAAGAACCTCTGCAGAAACTCTTTGTGTTAGTGAGGAGCGAGTTGAATCTGGACCTTAAGAACATTTGGCAAGAACAAGCCAAGTTTTGGAAGCAGCATCCTGCCTTAGTAAAGGTGAGATGCATGCCATTTTTCGGCTAGGCCAAGAAACATCTCTTGTGGGTTGATTTTTGGGACTTCAAATTCACAATGCTTACTGCTTCTTTCATGCAGACAGAATTGTTGGTTCAAGCCCAATTGACCTGTGAGTTGGCTGCTCTATCTCCATCTTTGCAGCGTGATTATAGATGTGTTCTTCAACTTGCGCCTCGCCTTCTTGAAGAACTAATGAAGGTAATTTCTAATATATATCTGTAGAGTCATTTCCGAATAATTTTAATTGGTGTTTTAGTATCTCATTAAAGTACTCCCATTTTGGACATCTGATTGTGGATATAGTTTTTTAAACTTTATATTGTGATATTGAACTTCTTCAGAATTTAAGTAAAAGAAAAAGGACTTTGGGAATGTTATAAAACTTTATAATGTGGTTTTTTACGGTAAAAACGAGGCGGTATAAGGATTATGCAATCATATTCATTTCTTGGATTCATTTTGGGCCTTGGTTTCTAAGTACTTTGAGGATATTCCTGTTTTTGGTATTATTCCCAATTGGAAAGCATCTTGTGGTGTATAATGTGGTCTTTAGCTCCTAGTTAGTGCTATATACTGTTCATATGGTTTGTTTTGTTTTTCCAGTTGGATGACTTTTCCAACATTGTTTCAGGTTATGAACGATTTCCTATATTATGAATAAAATTTTGTATCATATAAAAAATGCAATAATGTTATCTTCTTTTGATGAAGAATTTTATGAAATCAACTGTCCTGTGCCATCCTTCTAGAGTTTTGTGGAATTTTTAGTGATGATCCATTTAGTTTGCTTGCTGAGTGATATGTATTACATTACTTTCTTATTTAACAACATTTTACACCTAGTAATATTCAATCCTTACTGTTTTTTGTTGCAAACCTACCAATTGAGCGGTTCCCCATTTTCATTCACATGATATACCTAACTTCACCCTGTTTCTACCAATTGAGCAGGTCCCCATTTTTTACTGTTTTTTGTTGCCCTTTCTTCACTTGTAGTTGAAGCAGACAGCAGCTGAGAAGCAGTCTAAGTGAAGCAAAAATCGCAAACAACAGTTGAGAAGTGTCCAGCTGAAGCAGAAAGACAGGGCAGTCTAGCTGAAGCAGAAAAGCAGTTGAGAGGCGGTCCAGCTGCAGCAGCTTGTAGCCTGCTTGAAGTGGCTGTTTTTAGTGCCCATAGAAGAAATTTCTGGTTTTTTTGTTTTTTTCATGTTTTGAAGGATTAAAGCTATTTAATTGGAAATGGATGTTAGTTATTGGTTTCCTTTTGCTTCTTGTAATTCTTTGAATTTTATTTAATAAAATCTTTTGATTTTTTTTTTAAGGTGTTAAACAGATAGAATTTGATATGTGGGTTAAACAAGTCGGGTTAAACAGGTTAAACAGGTTAACATGTCGTGTTATGTGTTAACTCGAAAATGACCTGCTTATTAAACGTGTCAAACATGTCAGGTTCGGGTAACACGTTTAATGGCCAGGTCAGGTTAGTGTTTATACATCTTGACACGATTATTAAACATGTCAGGTTAGTGTTTAGGAATTTTTGACACAAACCCGAAACAAACCCGACACGAAATGACCCAACCCGACACGTTTGACACCCCTATGTGGTGGTGGTTGTTAGTAATCTTATTTGTATGTGTTCTTTGGTTGTATCTCTTACCCCTAAAAAAGTTCAAGTTGAAGAGAGTTATTGCTTTCTTTGTACACGTGTGTGTTTTGTGTGTATGTTTTATTTGTTTGGTGTTTAATAAGGTGAATCATTCACACATGTTTATGAGGATATGTTTGGTTAGATGAGAATTGATGATTGTTTGGGTGGTTTGGGTTTGGAATGGAGATTTTGGGAAAAATAAAATTGAATTGTAATTAGAAACTACGATGGTTGTTAGATACGATTGTGAACTGTGAATTTTGGTTTTGTTCTTTAGTTATTGGTATTGTCTTTGACTTTTGACTAAGCCATACAGCGTTTAGACACACTTGTCAGAGAGGGACCCACGTTATTCCCTCTTTCATACGGCGGTTATCGATCTCATTTCTTAACTGTCATATTAGTCAACCATGCAAGGCCTCTTTGTTTTTATTTGATGGAAAATAGAAGGGAAAGTGATACTTTGTCCTATTTGGTTGGGACAGAAAAACAGGAGAGAACGGAAAACACAAGGAAAGTGCATCCCTACCGTCCATAATTTTCGATTCCACTCTTCATTCAATTTATTTTTTATTTAAATTTAGTTTTAATTTTTTATAAACTTTAATAATTTTTGAATTATTCATATTGCATAATAAAAATAGAGAAAGATCAGAAGGGTGAGAAGGAACTAATGGCCTTTTCTTCTATAAAAATCTTGACGTGTTGATTTATGTATAATTAATGATTTATTTGATGTACGGGTGGAGCCACCATGGACCCACCTTTAATATTTTTTTTCTTGATATTAGATACAATTTTTTTTAAATAAAATTTAGATATATTTAATTGTGTTTACCGTATTATTATATTTTTGTGATATCGATTTGAATAGATTTCTAACTAAATAATTATTAACTTTCGAATAATATTATTAAGACATAATTTAATGATCTAAAGTATTGTGATATTAAGTTTAATACTCAGTCCTAATATTTAACAAACTCTATTCAGTGGTCACAAACTATTGAGTCTCTACCAATTAAATCTCAAATTAAATGCAACTAGCATTATTCTTAAATTTTAGACATGTTTCAAATATATCCGAATAAATTTTAGACATATTAGAGTTAATTTATAATATTTTTAAAACTATTGGGTCATTTTATTATTGTATAAAAATAAGTGTCTGTATGTAGTAAACTATAAGGTTATAAATTAAAGATTGTTACCACGATTTTTCATATTTTTTAATAAGATTGATTTGTAACTCTCTCAAATGATAAAACTATATCATAGTCAATTGTAACTGACAATAATTAATCTCATTCTTGATAAGAAATTTTAATTATTTGTTATTAATTCATCCTATGAATATCAATTTTTAACTAATTATGTTTAATGACCTTTTAAGTATTAAATATAATCTCAGTAAATATAAATTTATGAACTTCTACGATCAATTAAAAATTTTAAAATGTGTTAATATGCCCACCCTAAAACTTATTCCTTGCTTTGCGGATTAGATGACACGAAAGAAAAACTTCAAGGAAAGAAGGCAACTTGGTAAGAAGGAATAAATAATCGAAAATACCTGATATTATTAATTAATTATAAATTATAATATAAACTTTGTGAATTCCACTTATTCATGTTTATTAATCTTGGATTGGTGTTTAATTAATACTACGTGTCAAATTCCATTTGTTAGCTTTGTTTATTTTTTTATTGGTGTAACCTTGAACAGTAGCAAGAAAATCAAGCTAGATTAATATAAATATAATCATGTGCAGAATAATTATTCGACAAAAATATAAAGATTGAAAAGTGCTGACGTGTGAGATTTGAGAGACGTGTAATCACTGTCTTAAAATAGCTATAATTCTCTACGTGAAGGTACTATCAGACATATGTAATTCCAAGATCTAACCCAGACTCAATGGTCATAATGTCCTCAGGGCTCACATACACTGAGAAATGGGGGTGAACTCGACTCGAATCGAGTTGCCAAAATTAATTTTTCATTTCAATTTTGGAAATATTGATTTTGATGAGTTAGAAGGAAAGTTCATACATCCTATTTTTCTTCCTTCCTATTTTTCTTCCTTACAAAACACGATGTTTTATCTATTCTTCCAACTTTTCATCATTCTAACTTTATATCCTTCCATTTTTCTATTATACCAAACGAAGCATAAGTCTAAAAATTAGAACAATAATGATATACACACTACCTTTGTGTACCACTTAATCTACATAATTTAATATGACACGATTTCAGTAATTAAATATATTCAGTGAACTTAATAGGACCACTAATTTAATAGTTCATATTAAAGGAGTGTATATAGATATTGTAGAAAAGTATTGTATGTAATATTTGATAAAAGCATGTTTGTAAAACACATACGAATAGAAAACCTTGACATGGTGTTTGTACACATTTACAACGAAAAATATAAATTTGAATAATGCCTTAGAATGAAAAGATTGATAATATAAAGTATTAAACTATACATCATTAAGATTAATAATTGTAAAATTAGGTATGACCACACTATTTATGTACGCTATTTCTGGCCTACTTGCTCATTTGAGCTGTCTGCTTGTGTGTTGTGCTGGTGCTGATTTTTGCTACTGCAAATGGCTTGCTATAGATTCACATGTACCCTTGTTCTTGTGATTGCTTGATGTTTGTTGATTTTGTGTTGTGCTGGGCTGTTTTGCTTTGTTCTGTGCTGGCCATCATGGTAATCAACATTTACAAATAATTAACATTTACAAATAATTAACATTTTATGTCTATAATATTAGTTAAACATGTTAATTTCGTGTTACCATACAAACAAGAAAATAGAGAAAGTATTTATCCTTAAATAAATGAGTTGATGGTGTCAATTTTAGGTTTGACGGGTTGAATTGAATATGAGCCGATTATATTTCTTGTTCGTGTGTCAGGTTATTTTCAAGTTCGTATTGAGTTATAATCAAGTTCGAGTCATAAAATTCGTGTCGAGTTCGAGTTGTGTTATCGTGTTGAGTCAAAAATTTCTACCCCCAGCTATGATGGGAAAAAATTACCACAAATATGATAAAAACACATACAACAGTAGTAAATCAACCACAAAACTGGTAAATTTTTTAGTTGTAAATATACCGATTAAACTAATAAATTTTATTTGATCAAAAAAAAAAAACTAATAAATTTTAAAGTATGGTAACAAGTTTTTTTTAAAGGTACCGTTTGTCGTAGGTTCACAGTTGTTGGAAAAAGGAGAAAGAGGCCATTAGCACATGCTTAATGGTCAGAAAAAATGATCTCCAATGATAGAAGTCAACGTCTATAAATATAGAACACCAGACAACAGAGAAGTGATCCACATCTAACACTTTTACAAAGGGCAAACTAGAGTTTTTCTCTGCACTATTTAGTTTATACTTTTATTATACTTTAAAATTAGGTCGTCACTTCGATCAGTTCTTTTAGTTTCAATTTAAACACAATAGATTATACGACAATTCTGCCTTATTATTTACATTATTGTTCGCTCCAATTATGTTAGTTCTTTTTTACTTTCCAATTTGTTAGCCTCATTTTTAAGGAATAGTTTTAAGTCCTTGATCTCCAGAGCAGAAAAAAAATTTAGAGGTAATCTTATGCTTTATTTCAATCCTTTAAACAATCACGATTTTAGAACCTCACGTCGATTCGAATAACTAAAGTCATAATGTTTTGAAGTCTTAAATCTGTTTAAACTTCAGCACAGCCGGTCGTTTATTCCAACTGCGGGACGAAAAAAACTCAAATACTGATAAGTGTCAAAACATAGCAGGAATAACTCGTTAGAAATGAAAAAGGCAGGTGGGAAGTACTCTTCAACACGCTGATTGTGGATCACCCAAGCATAGTATTCATTTCACCCAAGCAAATGGGATAGCAAATATGCTTAAAATAATTCCAAATACTAATGAAACAAATGGGATAACACATGCTTGAAATAATTCCAAATACATGCTCACGTACGTACTATAATAAGCTCACGTACATATTGTAATAAGACCTCAATCTTTCA
Organism: Ilex aquifolium; assembly: GCA_951799425.1. NCBI lineage: Eukaryota > Viridiplantae > Streptophyta > Magnoliopsida > Aquifoliales > Aquifoliaceae > Ilex > Ilex aquifolium. The sequence goes on from OX637391.1 coordinate 7,820,297, forward strand.
TAGTATACTGAACCCAATGATTACCTTAAATTAGATCTTTCATTACGTTGGTATAATATTTTCTCAATCCTGAACGTTAGGGTCCTTGGAATTATCATAATCATCATCATCCATTATTCTGAACTCAAGTATAAATCTTCCAGTTCCAATCTGTCCCAGAACTCTGTACCACTGGGTTCACATTCTTGATTCTCTGTGATCTCATTGGGATTGCTTTCTGGATTGTCTGTCTGCTGAGTGGTGCTTGGCAATTCTAGGTAGTCCGACAACGGAAAGTTGGTCTTGGCTCTCTCCCCCCGGAACTCCACGGCCTTCAAGTCATAAGCTCTGGCGGCATCCTCCTCCATCTGGAACGTGCCAATCCACACAGGCACCGCCCATCGCGGGTCCCAAATCTCCGCCACCCACTTCCCCCACGGCCTTTGTCGAATTCCCCTGTACTTCTTGTTCTTCTTTCTCTTTCTCTTCCCTTCCTTTCTTGTGCTACTACTAGCAGAAGCACTAGGGGTGGTCCCTCTTGTTAGAAATGGTGAAGATGACATGGCATTCTTGGTGGTTTGTAGGAGTTGTTGGACCACTTCAGTGGTGGTGTATACACCATCATCGCCGCCGGATATTACTTGCTTGAGAACATCGACCATGATGGTCTGCTGTTCCTCCTGGCTTAAAAATTTTCTTGGTTGGGGGTTCTGATAGGATTTCTGCATTTTTCAGGGATCTTTCGGAGAGGTTAAAAAGACAAATCTTTTATATTTTTCGAACTTCGACAGAAATGAAATAAAAAAAAAAATGCTATTCTTTTCGAGAAAGATTCAAGTTAAAAAGGAATCAAAAACAAAACCATGAACAAGTGATAGGGGACTGTAGAGATCGATGACGGGCCTCGCAGAACAGGGATTGAACTTTTATAGAGCATTGAGCCGTCTACGTCGCAGCCAGCAGGAACGCAATTTACACACGGATTGTACAAAAAGTCGATTCAAGTATCTCCACGTAGGAAGACAAGTATCAAAAGGAAAATCTTTGATTGGACAGTATAAAAATCAAACAGTACAAGGTTTAACGACTATGCCGCGTGACTTGATTAAGCATTATTATTAGCAGTACATGGAGATTATTTTTTTTTTAACAATGTTGTCTCAACTTAAAATGTTAACTTGATTAATTATTATTATTAATTTAATTATGGGTCTTAGTATTTAAGGAAAATTTTAACCACATTCCTTCTAGTTTATTATATCTTCAATGACACTCCCTTTAATTTTTGAATCATCACTGACACCCCCTATCAGATTAAAAGTTTTAATTAGAATGCAATTTTACTAAATTGTTCATGATATATTTTAAAAAGAACTTCTTCATCCACACCCCCCTAAATAGGCATATCCTCAATGAAACCCCATCTATTTTCTAAATGTTTTTACATATTAAAATTCGGGCCGATTAAAATTCTATTCAAGTTAATTAAAAATTATTTCTTATGTATTAAAATTTGAGTCGATTAAAAATTATATTTTTTTACGAACTAAAACTTGAGCCGATTAAAATTATATTTGAGACTCAAATCAAATTTTAATCAACTCACATTAAATTTTAATCAGCATGAATTTTGATACATAAAAAAATATAAATTTTAATCGACTCAAATTTTAATATGTAAAAAATAAATTTTAATCAACTTGAATTGAATTTTAATAAATAAAAAAATATAAATTTTAATAGACTCGAAGAGAATTTTAATTTGGATTTTCAGCTCAAGTAGAGCTCAAATCGGTTCAAATTTTAATACGTAAAAAAAAGACTTTTAATAGGCTCAAATTTTAATACGTAAAAAAATATAAAATTTAATCAGCTCAAATCGAATTTTAATAAACTCAAATTTTAATATGTAGAAAAAAGAATTTTAATCAACTCAAATTTTTTTATGTAGAAAATAAATTTTAATCGCCTCAAATTTTAATCGAATTTTATGTAGAAAAATAGTTTGCATTTTATATAGGGGCAATTTTGATATTTAAGATAATTTATTTTTGTTATAAATTGTGGTTTAATGATAGGGGGTATCAGTGATGTTTAAATATAAACTATAAGGGGTGTCAATGATGTTGTATATATAACTGTCAATATGTAATAAACTATAAGGTTATAAATTAAAGATTGTTATCATGATTTTTCATATTTGTTGATAAGATTAACTTATAACTCTCTCAAATGATAAAATACATCACAGTCAATTGTAATTGAGAATAATTAATCTCATTCTTGATAAGAAATTTTAATTATTTTTTATTAATTCATCCTACGAATATCAATTTTTAACTAATTATGTTCAATAACCTTTTAAGTATTAAATATAATCTCAGTATGTATAAATTTATGAACTTCTACGATCAATTAAAAATTTTAAAATGTGTTATTATGTCCACCCTAAAACGTATTCCTTGCTTTGCTGATTAGATGACACGAAAGAAAAACTTAAAGGAAAGAAGGCATTTGGTAAGAAGGAATAAATAATCGAAAATACCTGATATTATTAATTAATTATAAATTATAATATAAACTTTGTTAATTCCACTTATTCATGTTTATTAATCTTGGATTGGTGTTTAATTAATACTACGTGTCAAATTCCATTTGTTAGCTTTGTTTATTTTTTTATTGGTGTAACCTTGAACAGTAGTAAGAAAATCAAGCTAGATTAATATAAATATAATCATGTGAAGAATAATTATTAGACAAAAATATAAAGATTGAAAAGTGCTGACGCGTGAGATCTAAGAGGCGTGTAATCACTGTCCTAAAATAACTATAATTCCCCACGTGAAGATACTATCAGACATATGTAACTTCAAGATCTCACACAGACTCAAAGATCATAGTGTCCTCAGGGCTCACATACACTGAAGAACGGGGGTGAGCTCGATCCGAATCGAGTTGCCAAAAAAATACAAGTATAATAGGAAATATGAAATCTGGAGTAGAACTCTTGGATTGAAAGAAAGCTAAAAAGAATGAACAGAATACAAAGTTGCAATGACATAGAAAGAACAGTGAGCTTTATCCACATGAGATAAGAACTCTATGAAGGACCCTGTGGGTCATCTGTATATAGAAAGGCATATAGCAAAAGGAGCTTGCGATCGGCTCGAGATTGTGATGAGTTTTAAACATTTTGTCAAAACACAAGTAGCCAATATTTTTTTGCCCCGGATTCTAGTTTGGCCTTGTTCGTCCGATTAAATGAACTATGTTTGAGTTTGTGATTAGTTGGGTTATAATTATATACATACATATTCACGAGCCTAGACCAATCAAACTACAATTATTCAAATTAAACACATAATTAATTTTTTATCCAATTTTCATCTCAATTTTGGAATGATTGATTTTGGTGAGTTAAGGAAAACTCATACATCCACTTTTCCATCTTTCTTATTTTTCTTCCTTACCAAACATAATGTTTTATCTATCCCTCGAACTTTCTATCCTTCTAACTTTATATCTTTCTGTTTTTCTATTATACCAAACGAACCATAAGTCTAAAAATTAGAACAACAATGATATACACACCACCTTTGTCTACCAGTTAATCTATATAACTTATTAATATGACACGATCTCAACCGTTAAATATATTCAATGAACTTAATAAGACCCACTAATTTAATGGTTCATATTGGGATAGTGTACAAAGATATTATAGAAAAATGTTGTATGTAACATTGATAAAAGCATGTTTGTAAAACCCATATGAATAGAAAACCTTGACATGGTGTTTGTACACATTTACATGGAAAAATATAAATTTGAATCATGTCTTATGCTTTGTTTGGTACGATGGAAAAATTGGAAGGATAAATAAAACATCATGTTTGGTAAAGAATGAATATAAGAATGCTGGAAAAAATGGATGGATTAAATTTTCTTCCAACTCACCAAAATCAATCCCTCCAAAATCGGAAGGAAAGTAGATAGAAAGTTAATTATTTGTGTTGAGATGTATCTTATTTATCTATCTATCTTTTTATATATACATATATTATGTATAAATTAATTTTATATAAAAATACAATGATAAAATATGTATTTATATATATATTTTAAAAATAAATTTTAAAATTAAAAATTAAAAATTAAAAATTAAAAATTAAAAATTAAAATTAAAAATTAAAAAAAATATTTTTTCCATCTTAGTTAGGGATGAAAATTTTCGACTCAACACGATGACACGACTCGAACTCGACACGAATGTTATGACACGAACTTGATTATAACTCGACAGGAACTTGAAAATGATCTGACACGCGAACAGAAATATAAACGGCTCATATTTAGTTCAACCCGTCAAACTCAAAATTGACACCATCAACCCGTTTATTTAAAAATAAACACTTTCTCTATTTTCTCGTTTCTATGGTAACACGAAACTAACATGTTTAACATGGATTCAATTAAGTGAAAATAAAATACTAGCGTTAAATTTTTTATTCAAAGTTTATGTGGGGCAACACGAATACGAACACAAACACGACACGAAAATAAACAGATCAACTCGACATGACACAATTAGTTAAATGAGTTGAGTTAAATTTGACTAATATTCGACACAACACGACTCGATTGTCACTCCTAATCTTAGTCAGCACAAAAAAAAAAAAATTTAATCATTTTTATTTTTCATCCATCCTACCAAACACAAATGAAAGAAATTGTATAATTTTTACTTTCATTCCTTGAAATATAAAAAATGTATCCCTCATATTTTTCATTATTCCTACTTTTCATTTTTCTTATCAAACAGAGGATTAAAATGAAAAGATTGATAATATAAATTATTAAATTATACATTATTAAGATTAATAATTGTAAAATTAGGAGTGATCACATGTATGAACGGAACCAAGATGTTATCATAAAGGGCCTACCAAAAACAGTGGCATTGACATGGTCAGGGCAATCGTCCCCCTTGATCTCCAAGTAGTTTCGTCCCTGACCACGGGTTCTATGTAAGTTGACAAAGCCGTCAATGTCCGGTAGCTGGTCATTTGATGCAATATGACAGTTGTCCAAGCTGTACCTTAATAAAACAAAAAAATTGCCAGCTGTCATACAATTTTTTTGTTGAGAGACCCAGCTGTCCAACAAGCTTTTATCAATAATAGAAAGTCCGCGATATTCATGACAAATACTTGACTACGGTACAATTAAAAAAAAATTCGTACTATACCTCTGAAATTTATTATTTTAAATGAAATTTTTATAATTTTTGTGATTTATTTTACAACTAAAATATTTATCACTTTTGTAGTTAATTTATCACTTTTATGAGTATTTTTATTATATTTGTGATAACTATTTTTACCATATTTCTTAAATACAAAAAAATTATCACTTTTATGGGTGATTTACTACATTTATAGGTATTTTTATAATATTTATGGATATTTTTACCACTGTTGTGATAAATATTTTTACCATTTTTTTGGATACATCAACAAATGGTAAAATTACCCACAAATGTGATAAAAGTTAGGAAAAATTTCATCTACACCCCCTCTAAATAGGTCTATCTTCAACGACACCCCCTACCTTTTCTGAAACTTCACTGACCTCCCCTGTCAGTGTTGGTCAGCTAACAGACGTGACGAAAATAGACATTTTACCATTTTGCCCATGAATTTTATAAAGATTTACATATTCACCAATGGTACAAACAAAGAAAATGACACAAATACCCCCTATGTATAGTTCACATATAACAAATTTATTTTGAATTTTTTCATTATATTATGTTTAAGTGTACGGTGCCATCGATTTTTTTTCCCTATATTATTTTTAAGTGAACGGTGTCATCGATTTTTTAAAAATTTTTTTAAAAAAATTATTTTGAATTTTTTTTTCTTATATTATGTTTAAGCGTACGATCTCACCAATTTTTTTTTTTTAAAAATTTTTTTTTAAATTATTTTGAATTTTTTTCCTTGTATTATGTTTAAGTGTACGATATGACCGGTTTTTTTTTTTAAAAAAAATTTCTAAAAAAATTATTTTGAATTTTTTTTCTTGTATTATGTTTAAGCGTACGATGTTATCGATTTTTTTTTTTTAAAATTATTTTGATTTTTTCCTTGTATTATGTTTAAGTGTACGGTGTTATCGATTTTTTTTTAAAAAAATTATTTTGATTTTTTTCCTTGTATTATGTTTAAGCGTACGGTGTTACCGGTTTTTTTGTAATTTTTTTAAAAAAATTTATTTTGAATTTTTTCTTGTATTATGTTTAAGCATACGGTGTTATCGATTTTTTTTTAAAAATTATTTTAAATTTTTTCCTTGTATTATGTTTAAGCGTACGGTGTTACCGGTTTTTTTTTAATTTTTTTTAAAAAAATTATTTTGAATTTTTTCCTTATATTATGTTTAAGCGTATGATATCACCGATTTTTTATTTTTTTTTTACGGTGTCACCGATTCATAGCACTAGACTTTTTATTTTTTATGTGGATTTTTTATATTATTCTTCACCTATTAATGCTAAGGCCAGTGGCTTGGATTGAGTTGTTGAGGTATGAGAGAGAGAGAGAGAGAGAGAGAGAAATGGGGTGAAATAAGGGTTTCATGGGGAATAAGAAGGGTAAAATTGGCATTTCATAAAAAAATTGGTATGACATCAGCACTTTTCTGATTGTTAGTAACGGCTGGTTACGGTAGGGGGTCTAGGTGAAGAGGACATATAAACTAGAAGGAAGTGCAGTGAAGTTTCAGAAAAGGCAGGGGGTGTCGTTGAAGATATACCTATTTAGAGGGGGTGTAGATGAAATTTTCCCTAAAAATTATCACAAATGTGGTAAATTTTTATATGGTACCAAATTTTTTTTGAATGTACCATAGTCAAGTCCTTATAATTGGAAGACAAATATTTACAAGTTTTCGAGGACAAAGGATAAAACTATGTGCACAGCAAATCATCTGTAGGAGTTAGATTCGACAACTACAAATGATTTGGTTCACAGGTTTAATGTTTATAGCATTGCTCGAGACAAAAGAGACCGCATCAAATTGTATATTAATGTTCTGTTTGATAAGAAGGATAAAAAGTAGGAGGAATACACTTTCTATCCTTCAAAAAAGGAAAGTATGAATAATACACTTTCATTCCTTTGTGTTTTATAGGATGGATAAAAATAAAAATAATTAATTTTTTTTTGTGCTTGTTAAGATTAAGTGTGACAATCGAGTTGTGTTGTGTCAGATTCGTGTCGAGTCATTACAGGTTCGTTTCGAATATTAGTCAAACCTAACTCAACTCATTTAATTAATCGTGTCGTGTCAAGTTGACCTTTTTATTTTCGTGTAGTGGTCATGTTCGTATTTGTATTGACTCGCATAAACTTTGAATAAAAATTTAATGCTAATGTTCTATTTTCAGTTAATTGAATCCATTCTCATATTTTTTCTACAAACTAAAAATTACCTTAAATAAATATAATAATAATAATAAGTAAAAATATCTTTTTTATATAATAATTATATCAATTCTTAATAAATAGTTACAAATAATTAACATTTTATGTCTATAATATTAGTTAAACATGTTAATTTCGTGTTACCATACAAACAAGAAAATAGATAATATATTTATCCTTAAATAAACGAGTTGATGGTGTCAATTTTAGGTTTGACGGGTTGAACTGAATATGAGCCGATTATATTTCTTGTTCGTGTGTCATGTTATTTTCAAGTTCGTATTGAGTTATAATCAAGTTCGAGTCATAAAATTCGTGTCGAGTTCGAGTTGTGTCATCTTGTTGAGTCAAAAATTTCTACCCCTAGCTATGATGGAAAAAAATATTTTTTTATTTTAAAATTTTTATTTTAAAAAATTATAAATATATATTTTATCATATACATAATATATGTATATATCAAATGATATATAGACAAATAAGATACATTTCAACACAAATAATTAACTATCCATCCACTTTCCTTCTGATTTTAGAGGAATTGATTTTAGTGAGTTAGAAGAAAAACTCATTCATCTATTTTTTCATCATTCTTATTTTCCTTTCTTACTAAACATGATACTTTATTTATCCCTCTAATTTTTCATATTTCCAACTTTCCATTCTTCTATATTTCTTTCGTACCGAAAGTAGCATAACACATTTGCACAAAAGTAGCAATTTACCGGCACGTATCAAAGCCTTTTGCAGGCCATGACTAATTCTTAATTGTTTATTCCTTCCTATGATGAGTTTTGAGAAAGTTAATTTACACCGTCTCTTATATGGGTTTGATTATGGTATCAAAAACAATAATTTTGGTATTATATTTTCACTTATCAAATGTGCAATTATTTTTACTATATTTATGAGTATTTTTATTACTGTTGTAATACTTAAAAAAATAGTAAAAATAGTTACTACAATAATAGTAAAAACATTCACAAATATAATAAAAACACTCACAAATTTGATAAATCACCCACAAAAGTAATTATTTTTTTTGTATATAAGAAAAATGATAAAAATAGTTACCACAAATATGGTAAAAACACCCACAATAATAGTAAATCAACAATAAAACTAGTAAATTTTTTAGTTGTAAATACAGCATTTAAGGTCCCGTTTGGTAACGTTTATGTTTTTCGTTTTTATTTTCATATTTGGAGAAAACCAGGGAAAAAAATTCGTTTGGTAACTGTTTTTTTTTTTTTTTTACTGTCATCGTTTTCAAAACGATGGACGATTTTCAAAAACGGAAAAAAGTCGTTTTTAAAAAAATCACAAATGTTTAATGCGCGTTGAACATTAATGAGGTCAAGTGATCGAATTTTGTTAGGATAAAAAAAATACACTTATTGGCCACCCATATAAATAGCATTTAGTAAACCCTAGCCCCTCTAACCTCTCCAAGCAGCCGCCAGACCCCCTCCTTCTCTCTCTCTCTCTCGCTGAAGGTGAATGGTGAATGGTGAAGGTGAAGGTGTTCTAATCTCCGTCGAAGCTCTCCATCATCAAGGTAAAAAATCTTCGTCTTTGATCTTTGATCGTCTTTGATCTTCGTCACTGTACAAAACCCAGATCAAAATCAAGAACAAAAAACCCAGAACAAAATCAAGAACAAAAAACCCAAAATCAAGAACAAAAAACCCAGATCGTTCACTGTACAAAACCCAAATGATCAAAATCAGTCCATAGCTTGCCTTCGAATCCCTCTTGTAGTTTTCAGTGTCGAGTGCCATTTTTAAAATTTTTTTTCCCTGATGTGATTGTGGTTGTCCATCTATTTATTGCAAAGGAGCTGAGTTATGCTATTTTTCTGAAGCTTTTAATGGCAATCCAGAGTGAGTTGCAGCTTCTTGATGCACCAAAAATGTGTTCTAAAACCGTAATTTGAGGAAGCATCTGTTGTGTGTGTGTGTGTGTGATTCATGTCAATTATGGGTTACAAACGTTCGTTCAGCTTCCACGCCTGGTAAACAATTGAATTTTTCAAAAATGATTACAGAAATCGGCACAAAAATATGAGATTCAACGCAAAACCCAAATGAAAATCAAGAACAAGAATTGTCAAAACTATATGTATTTTACATAGAAATAAAAGGTGAATTTATTGTGTATTATTTTTTGATTACCTATGATGAAAGGCATGCTTCTGTGTGTGTGTGTGCCTTTAATATTATGCAATGAGTTGTTGCTGATTTTTTTTGTTGCTGATTATATTTGCTGATTTTTTTTTGCTCTCTATATCTACTACTGAGTTGCTGATTTTTTTGGGGCATAAAAAATGTATGTTAGATCCATGATTTCCATACTTTGCATTGATAAATTATTATGGTTGTTTGTGGATGTAGATGGCCAATGTGAATGCTAGTAAGAACCTGGATAATGTTGATGTAATGGAAATTGAACCAACCAAAGTTGATCAACAGTGGCCTACTAAGAATGAGACAATTTTTATTGAGTTAATGGATGAGCAAGTTGCCTTGAAAAATAGGCCAACTACTACTTTCACTCGAGAGTCATGGAACTACATGCTTCAAGAGATGAAACGAAGGACTGGCTATGCATATACCCATGAGAAACTTAAGAACAAATTTTAATATTCTAAGGCAAGTTTGGAAGGATTTTCACAAACTAGTTACAAACACCACGGGGGCTAGTTGGGATCCAGAGAAAGGGACTGTGACTTTTCCAGATTATGTTTGAGACAATTTGATCAAGGTATAAAAATGTTTATTACTTATATAAGAATTTATATAAAAATTCTACTATTAATTAGTTTCCTTTCATTCATCTATTTATAGGTCAACAAGCGTGCAAAAAAATTCAGGAAAAAAGGTGGCCCACATTATGAGGCATTGTGTAGAATTTACCAGGACACAACAGCAACCGGTAAACATGCTCACCCATCAACCAAACCTCCATCTGATAATGAAGAGGAACATGATCCCAACTATGACCCAAAAGATGAGGAAGCTAATGATAATGATGATGATAATCCAGTGGATACCAAACGTAATCGAAGCCGATCTACCACTCCAACTAGTAGCCGACGACCAAAGAGAGAAACTTATGGTCGTGCCCTTACCAGTGCACTCACTGTGTTAGCCGATTCTGCTAAGCTTAGGGCAAGCTACTACGAGAAAAAATTGGCAAGTGGTGGTGAGTCATCGACTTGTGTGGAGTCCTTAGGGGATTCAGTCAGTACAGATGATCCACATAAAGAGATGATGAAGACTTGCATGACTGCTTTGAACTCTCTCGAAGACATTGATGATGTAGCTTACACAAAAGCTGTGAAACTGTTGCGTGATGATGTAATGTGGCGAGAGTTGTTTCTTTCAATGCCTGAAAGTAGGAGGAGGGGTGTGGTGTTGAATCTGTGATGTTCTTGTGCTTGCAATGGTGTCGTATAATATTATGTTATGTTATGTACGCTTTCTTTAATTATGATTTATATGTAATGGTACTCTTTAAATGTTATGTTATGTTATGTATGGTTTCTTTAATTAGTATTTGTATGTAATGGTACTCTTTAAAAGTTATGTATGCTTTCTTTAATTAGGATTTATATGTAATGGTACTCTTTTTTTATATTGCATCATGAACTCGGACGATTTGATTGAAATGATGGAAGAGGAAGATGAGGAGTATATTGTCCAGATTGTTGTGTTACTATTGACGGAGGAACTTGATAGGCTCTCTTCAAAACAACCATGTAGAACATCTCAACTTAGGGGTCATAACTATGTTTTAGAATTAATTAACGGACATGAAGATAGGTGCTATGATCAGTTCAGGATGGACCCTAACGTGTTTGTGTTATTTTGTGAGGAACTAAAAAGTAAAGGGAATTTGAATAGCTCTAGGTATGTGACAGTTCAAGAACAAGTGTCTATATTCTTACTAATTATATCTCATAATGAGAGAATTCGAATAGTAGCTTAGAGGTTCCAACATTCAGGCCATACTATCCATTTTTACTTTCATCGTGTCTTGAAGGCTGTTTGTAGACTTGGTGTCCATATTATCAGACCTCCTGATTTCAATATTGTTCCATCTCAGATTCGGTACAATCCTAAGTATTATCCATTCTTTAAGGTAAGATATATTTTATTATTTGTTATGCACATGATTTATTCATATTAACGGTTTATGTGTCGTGTTAGAATTGTATCGGCGCTATAGATGATACCCATGGTGACGTGCGTGTACCAGTGGATGACCAAATACCATACCGTGGCAAAAAAACTGAACCAACACAGAATGTAATGTGTGCATGTTCATTCGACATGCGATTTACTTTTGTGATGAGCGGTTGGGAAGGAACTGCCAATGACTCAAGAGTATTTATTGAGTCTCTTCATGACCCAGAAAATAACTTCCCAATGCCTGAAGGAGGTATTTATTCAATTGTACCCTTATTTTTATTTATACAAATTATCATGTTCATTTACAAGTGTACTGTTTGACAGATAAGTATTATGTTGTTGACTCTGGATATAGGAACATGCCGGGTTTTTTGTCACCATATCGTGGAGAGAGATATCATTTACGTGAGTATAGAGGTAGTGGCTGACGTCCAAGAAGTAAGATAGAGTTATTCAATTACCGTCATTCATCTCTTCGAAATGTGATTGAACGTTGCTTTGAAGTACTGAAGGCTCGATTTCCCATTCTCAAGCAGATGGCCCCTTATCCCATAAAAACACAAAAATACATACCAACAACTTGTTGTACTGTGCACAACTTCATCAGAATGCATGCTCGTCAAGATCGATTGTTTGATGAGTTCAGTGATGAAAATAGGGATTGTACTGACAATGCGGGATCGACTTCACAAAACCCAATTGCAGTAGATATCAGTCCAAACCAACTTCGCCAGATGGCTCGTGTGAGAGACGACATTGCTATTGAATTGTGGGCAAGACTGCATGGGCATTGATTGTAAAACCCCAAAATTTTGAAATATATACCTAACTTAGTTTAGGTCAATTTGTGATATTTTTTTTAAAAAAGGGATGTTGGTGTAATTATTGAATATGAGGAGTTGTAGGGTTACTGTAGGGTTCTTTTACTTTGTATGAATATATATGTAGGCAGTCAAAAAAAAAAAAAAAAAGAGAAGAAACAAGAAAGAAAGAGGCGGCTTGGGGGAGAGAGAAAGAGAGAGAAGGAAGGAAAAAAAAAAAAAAAAAAAGCGTTGATTCCATTAAAGGTATGAATTTATTACTTCCTTTATGAGTTTTATATTCTTATTCAATTAGATGGTGTAGGGTTTATAATGTTAGTGTCTATATACATATACATATATGTATATATATATATATATATATATATATATATATATGGGTCTCATGATACCTTGTTGTTATTAAGGTTATTATGTTGAATTTTAAGTTTATAGTTGTTTGGAATTGATTGAGTTTAATCAAAGTGTTGGGAAGAAAAAGGAAAAAAAAAAAAAATATGAAAGGAAGTTACTGGTTCAGGTTCTGCCGTAGGTAGAAGAAGAAGACCAAATTCAAAAATTACAGAAAGCTTCCCTTGGGTTTCAAAGAGCTTTACTTTGACCCCTATATTCTTCTAAACTTAAGTTTAACCACTATTTTACTTGGTAATTTAGAAGAATAGAATTTTGGAAAATTTATGGTAGTCCCGAAAACAGAAAATTCGTTTTTCAAAGAAATTACACTTTGACCCCGAAAGTTTCAAAAATTATGATTTGACCCCAAAACTTTAGTAACTTTTTTCTAAACAGCCCAGAATGCTTTTATACCCTATTACCTCATATTGGAAAGGATATTTATAAGTAAAAGATATACTAAGTATATATCAAGGGGTAGGAGGTATAAAAATTAAATATAAAATCGCGAAACGACGAAGTTAGGAATAGAGCTTGATTGTTATCTGTTATTTTGGATTAGGTGGTGATTGCATTGAAATTGAGAAAGAGTGCTTTGAATTGGATTTTGGAAATCAAGGTGAGTAGTTTACTACTTCTTTTGGGAAAATTTTCTATATTAAATGTGTGGGTGCGTGTGTGTGGATTTTTCATATGTATGATATATGTGTTGATGTTTGGGTTGCAATTAAATATTTTGCAAATGTGAACTGTTATACATGTGAATTTTGGAAAATTTGTGGGATGATTTTATATCATTGTTTTGGTGATGAAAGGGAAATTTTGTGTGTGTTGGGACTGAAACTACAGTTTTGGTGTGTGTGTGAAAATCATGTTTATGAGACGGGGACTGGATTACCAGGTCTAAATGGTAACGAGATTGTATACCGGCGTGGTCGGTATAGGGATGTGCACATAGGGGCCAGTCATCAGGCTAGTGATGACAAGAGATGGGGCTAGTTACCAGGCTAGTGGTAACAAGAGACGGGGCCAGTCATCAGGCTAGTGATGACAAGAGACGGGGCCAGTTACCAGGCTAGTGGTAACAAACATGATTTGACAAATGTATTTGAGACTGAATTTGTGTGGGTGTTTTGGATTATAAATGTCTTTTCATTTATAAAATTATTTGTGAAAATGAGTGGGTGTTTTGAGTTATAAATGTCTTTTCATTTATAAAGTTATTTGTGATCATGAGATTATTTTGTTTACATGATTATGTGTGATGGATTTGGGTACAATTTGTTGTACTTATGTATGTATCAAAGTTTATTTTTGTATATAAACTGTGGGATTTATTTTCACACCTCATTAGAGGTGGTTGCTATTCACGGGCCTTTGTGCTCACCCAAACATTTAACATTTTTCAGGTGAGAATCAGGGGGAGGAGTAAGTCCTCGGATAGACAAGGGATTAGAAGAATAGAAGATTTATTTTATCATAGGTCTTCAGGAATAAATGTCTTTTATAGTTTTCAGACAAGTATTCAATTGTTTTGTGAACAATGTTGCTTATGTTTAGGGTAGTGAACCTTATGGATTAATTATTGTTTTATATGAGTTTAATAATAATATCGGTGATGTTAGCTTATTCCTCTGGTATTCATTAGATCGGTGGAATGGATCACTTTATTATTTGTCTTCCGCTGTATTTTGCATTTATTATGCACAGGTATGGTTGGTTAAGGCCTTGGTGGCCGGTCCGCCGCCCAACCTTTGTGATCCGGGGTGGGGGTGTGACAAGAGTGGTATCAGAGCATAGGTTTATGAATTACCAGAGGATTAGGCTGGATCTGAGTGGTTGTGTAGGCTTTAATTGACTTTAGTTTGTGGGATAGAGAATGATGTTTATTAGTTAATAGCATGATTGGTGTAGTGACTAAGGCTAGTTAATTTGTTTGGTATTTTGTACAAACAAGAGATAGTTGCAAAAAGGGATGGTAAGGGTGTTGTAAGAAATGTGACTGACACTAACGGAATTTTAGGGTTTATACATTCTTCCGTGTCTGCTAGAGTAGTAATGAGATTGATTGTAGAACTCAAAACACTTGAGTTTGATTTGATCGGGGCAACTCTTATGGGTGGTTTTGAGTTAAGAGATGTCGTGTACTCAAGGTATAGGGTCCACATTGGAGAACATCATGCTGCCATGTCATTTGAACTCTAAATTTGGTCCTAAAATTTGGTCAGTGTAGCATTACTCCTTTTATAATGCAATGAGCAGTCTACGTGGCAGCCAGCTGACACGCAATTTATACACGGGATTGTCAAAAAAGTAGATCACGCCACGTAGGAAGTCAAGAATCAAAAGGAAAATCTTGATTGGACAGTATAAAAATCAAACAGTAAAAGGATTAACGACTTTTATGCATGACTTGATTAAGCATTATTATTAACAGTACAAGGAGATTATTATTTTTTTAACTTAAAATGTTAACTTGATTAATTATTATTATTAATTTAACTGTGGATTTTAGTATTTTAATAAAATTTCAATCATATCCCTTCTAGTTTATCATATCTTCAATGACACTCCCTCTATTTTTTGAATCATCATTGACACCTCATATCAGATTAAAAGTGTTAATTATAATGCAATTTTACTAAATTGTTCATGATATATTTTAGGAAAAACCTCATCCACACCCCCTCTAAATAGACATATTTTCAATAAAACCCCTCTATATTTTAAATGTTTTTACATATTAAAATTCAGGCCGATTAAAATTCGATTCGAGTTAATTAAAAAATATTTTTTTATGTATTAAAATTTGAGTCGATTAAAAATTATATTTTTTTACGTACTAAAATTTGAGCGGATTAAAATTTTATTTGAGGGTTAAATCAAATTTTAATCAACTCACATTAGATTTTAAATCAGCATGAATTTGATACATAAAAAAATATAAATTTTAATCGAATCAAATTTAAATATGTAAAAAATAAATTTTAATAAACTTGAATTGAATTTTAATAAATAAAAAAATATAAATTTTAATAGACTCGAAGAGAGTTTTAATCGGGATTAACAGCTCAAGTACAACTCAAATCGACTCAAATTTTAATACGTAAAAAAAGACTTTTAATAGGCTCGAATTTTAATACATAAAAAAATACTTATAATAGGCTCAAATTTTAATACGTAAAAAAATATAAAATTTAATCAGCTCAAATCGAATTTTAATCAACTCAAATTTTAATATGTAGAAAAAAGAATTTTAATCAGATCAAATTTTTTTATGTAGAAAAATAAATTTTAATCGGATCGAATTTTAATCGAATTTTATGTAGAAAAATTGTTTGTAGTTTATGTAGGGGCAATTTTGATATTTAAAATAATTTATTTTTGCTATAAATGGTGGTTTAATGGTAGAGGGTGTTAGTGATGTTTAAATATAAACTATAAGGGGTGTCAGTGATATTTTTTATTATAAAGGGGTGTCCTTAAAGATATGATAAAGTAAAAGGGGTGTGGTTAAAAATTTTCCTAGTATTTATTGAAGTCATTATCTATTCAATGGTTTGTGATTGATCAAGTCAACAAATCAAGCACTATTTTAAGTCCAACTAACATTTTTTGATTTTTTTTGTGCATGATTCAATTTAGGGCTGATAATTTATGATACAATACATAAATTGATAAAGTAGTATACTAAAATCTTGTTTTTTGTAGTGAAACTCGTTTTATTAATTAATAAAAGTTTGTTCTTTCCATTTTATTGATAATCTATATGGGCAAAATATTTGCACTATATTTAATATATGGTATGCATGTGTGTCTTATATTTTACATTATAGATAATCTGGTGTGTAGAATTCGGCTTATACACAGAAGACCAGATTATCAGATCCTTATATAATATGAGTATATGTTCATAATCCTAGATGGAATTGGATACACCATTGATATGATTGTATTGTAATATTCTGGCATAGTCTGTCTTGACTGTAATAGACTGTTTGATATCTCAGATTATTGCACTAGTACACTTTGTTTATTGAGCAGACTCATGTTGAGGTTATTATCTTTTACTGATTCAATAAGATAATAAATACCTCATGATTATTATGATTGTTTATATTCTTAATCCCAAAATATTTAATTGGCGCGTGCATATAATGTTTGTCACTTTAATTCATCAAAGGGTGAGATTCATATTGAGTCAATAAACTCGGTTAATTGGGAGACGATGTTATTTGTATGGTGGAAATTAAATATTAAAGGAAATCACATCCTAGAATTTAAATGGGTTGATGATGTCTTCTTGAGGAAGCTCATAAGTTTTGTCTATGTCAAACCTTGCAGGTGAATTTAATTATCCGACATGACAAATAAGTTGAGTGATAAGGTCTCAAGGAATAAAAGAAGTCAATTAAATATAATTGTCAATAATTTATTTAATTGATGGATATCTGTAATATTAAACGTGGAGAGATTATTAAACATATAATAATAAGGAGTTCCAATATAATTTTGAGATAAAGCTCAGGAGATCAATAATAAGTCTTTAGTGGTCTGACTTATTATTAATGGGTTGTAGGATGTTTGTTCTGGGTTGAACATAGGAATCATAAGCCCGTTGGAAGCCTGGTCTTTATTTCTTCTTAGAGTCTCTGTCGTAACCTATATATAGACGTCTAAGCTCTCTAATTCGGCATCTATTCTTTACTCACGTTTTTTAGAGAGGCTGAAAGAGAGAGAAAGGATTCGGAGGTTTTAGCAGCCTACACTGCATCTGGATTCTGACGTTGGGGAATGTACGACAGAAGGCCGTTAGGTTCGTCAAGCTGTCTTTTCGCTCGTTGTTTTATTCTGCGTTCGTGCTGAGACGAGATCCATCCCGAGGAATTTCGAAGGTAAACCCTAATTCCGCATGGTAGGGTTTTAAAGGAAATTTTTTTATATTCGATACATACGCGCTGTCAACGGCTCTTGGGATTTCCGTTCAATTTAGGGCTGATAATTTATGATACAATACATAAACATAACTCAAAATTAACACAAAATTTACGGGTTAAAGTTTTGGGCAGTTCTCAATAAGAATTTGTAAATTACACGATCAGTTAACATATATATATATATTGACATCATTGATATTTTGAACACGTTTAACTTGTATTATTCTTAAAAAAAATACCACATTTATGTTTTTTTTAGCAAATATTGACATCATTCTTATATAAAAACTAAGAGCATGAGTTCAATTACGATAATCTAAATGTTAGTATTAAATTTTTGATACACAGGTAATATAAATTAATATAAACACGACACAAAAATAAACCTAACTCAAATAGCTGTTTTTTTTCTTTCTATCCTTCATCTCATTCATTATTTATTCAATTTTTTATATGTGGGCAACTTTTATCAATAAAGTACTACTCTACATTACGATTTTCTGAGAAAAAGTTAATAAAAATTAAATAGCCATTGTGTCTCTCATATATTTAGTGGCTTATATACTGAAAAATATATCCATCCATTAATGATCAAAATTTGTTGCACAAGAGAGGATTGCTCTTCTAATTAACTATTCAATATTATCGTATGACTAAGAAGAATCTAGATCTCTTCCGTTATATTTTTCTTTTGTTTTTGATTACAGATCAGTTGAGCTGATTAGTACAACATCTATTCCTATACATTGAATAAATCCAAGTCCTTTCTAATATATTTTTGTTTATTTTATTCAAAAGTAGATTGCTTATCATTAGTTTATGTAAGGCCCATTAGGTATAATATAACCATATAAGTGAGTCTCATAACTAAATAACATGGATTTAAATGATAAATAAGTAAATTTGTTATCTACCTCAAATAAATGAATTGTTGCTAAACATGATATGAAAACTGAAGAGGGTGTCCCCCAATACGACACGTGCACTGACATTTAATGAATCACGTGAGCAAGACAGGATCAGCACGTGATTGAGAAATATTTATATATGTGGATTCAGCAGTTTCAGCCGAACTGATCAGAGAGCTCGGGAATGAACAGGAGAGCTCGGGAATGAACAGGTAGGCTCGGTAATGAATAGGGTAAGTTCGGTCATGATCAGCACGTGATTGAGAAATATTTATATATGTAGATTCAGCAGTTTCAGCCGAACTGATCAGAGAGCTCGGGAATGAACAGGAGAGCTCGGGAATGAACAGGTAGGCTCGGTAATGAATAGGGTAAGTTCGATCCTCGTCATGACCGAGCTATCCCAAAACGGTAACTATAGAGCTAAGGAAATGCCTGAAACTCTGGGATTCTGGCAAAACGAATTGACGAGATTATAGGCTCTATAGAAGGAATTGTTGGAGAGATATCATCAACTTCCCAACTAAAGCCGCATATTGGAGGAAGGTGTACCACATTAAGCTGAAAACTATGGAAACCCTAACTGAACAGGGATCTATAAAAGGAGCAAGGAGTCAAGGAGAAAGGTACGTTGAACTCTCCCTGTCTATTAGCAATTCTTTCAAGACCATTACTGACTTAAGATCGGAGTGCCTTCGATCGAAGCACTTCGATCTTGAGCAGTTTGTTCATTTTGCAGGAAAAAGGCTGGGAGATCCCGTTCAGAAGAATTTAACATCTCAAATATCGAACCTTCGTTTCAGTGAAGAGGTAATCATATTTTTTGCCTCTTACATTTTGGCGCCGTCTGTGGGAATTTTTTTCTCATCACTCGAACAAAAAGAAAAAATGTCAAGACTCAAAAGTACTATTGGATCTCCTAGAGGCAGTTCTGCCATGGGAAATTCAGATCCAGCGTCGCTGCCATATGATGGTAACGTAAAATTGCACGTGGACAGAAGCCTGTCTAGGCCCCATGAGGATGACAAGGTGTCCTCAGCAAGCTTCAAGCGAACCAGGAATCACAACCAGCAGACTGAAGACCTTGGTGATTCCCTCCGTGCCGAGGGGGAAAACCATTCCCTGGCAAAGTTGGTCTAATCCTTACAGGACCGACTTGATGCTCATGACAACTTGTTCAAGAAATCATATGCCAGGGAGAAAGGCATGATAAAAGAAAATGAGGAGTTGAAAGTCAAGCTAAAAGAGATGACTAGGAGGGAGAAGCATGTGAGGGGAAATCGGCGAGAAAGTCCCGAGAGGAAACACGACAGAATCAAAAGTGCCGATGAAAACAAGCACCAACAGAAAAAACCAAGGATCCAGGAGGAGGATACATGGAAGCAGTTCATCACCGAGGAACTCAACAACCGCTTAAAAAGGCCGGAACAGAGGTCGGCTAGGGACCTAGCCAGGAGAGCAACCGGGGAATACGGGGACGGCTCGGAGTTGTCACCTTTCACTTCATGGATTGAAAGGGGACGAATCCCGAGCAAGTTCACCGTCCCGAATTTTAAACTGTATGACGGAAAGACCGACCCAGCCTCACACATCAGACACTACAGACAATTGATGACCATACATCGAAGGAATGAACCATTGCTCTGCACCATCTTTCCCAGTAGTCTGAGGGAGTCGGCCATGAAATGGTTCGACAGTTTGCTGAAGGGATCGGTAGATGGATGGTCACAACTGGCCGAGCAGTTCACGGCTCGGTTCATTACGAGCAACAGTAGCAAAAGGACGTTGGGGCTCTACTGACATTAAAAAAGAGGAACAATGAAACATTGTGTGAGTATGCTCATCGCTATTGGGAAACGATGAATGAAGTAGAATGATGTAATCCTGAGATTGCAGTTGCATCCTTCAAAATCGGGTTGCCAAAGGAGAACCCTCTATACCAATCACTCACTAGGAGGCCAGCCTCCGACCTAGAAGAATTAATGGCGAGGATTGAGAAGTATGCCAAAGTCGACGACGACTTATCCAGAGATGTGGTTAGGGAGCATCAAAGCAGAAGACAGTTCGGTCGTGACAAGCAGACCGAGCCGAGCAGAGAGAGCAGGAGAAAAAATGATAAGGAAGGATATCCCCAGAAGTCCCCTTTTCTCGGGGTAAACACGTTGTTCAAAGAACCGATTTACAAGATATTAAATCAGATCAAGGCGAGGCCATTCTTCAAATGGCCCAATAAGCTAACAGGGGATCCCTCGAAAAGGAATCCAAATTTCAGATGCTCCTATCATCGAGATATGGGGCATATGACTGAAAATTGCCGGTCGTTGAAGCAACATTTGGAAGAGCTGGTCTAGGCTGGACACCTCTCTGAGTTCGTCGAGGACGGAACAAATGCTGACAGAGAAAGAGCCGAGCCTAAAGGAGACCAGGCCACGGTAGCAGGAGTGATAGACGTTATCCACGCCGCCACAAACCCGCAAATGGCCACTAACAATGTAGCTAGGGCCTACATCCAGAAATCTGCAAAGGAAAAAAAGGTGTTTGAATTGCAGTTGACCCCAGAAGTGAGGACTAAAAGAATGAAGTTTGAAGACTCCGCGGAGATGATCTGCTTTTCTGAGTAGGATCTGATCGGGATTCATCAACCGCATAATGATGCGTTGGTAATAACACTTAGGATTGTCAACTACGACGTGAAAAGAGTGCTAATCGATCTAGGGAGTTCCTCCGAAATCATGTACATGGATCTCTTCCAGAAGCTCGGCCTCAAACTGGAGAGTCTGAAACCCTCAAACATTCCACTGATCGGCTTTAGTGGAAAAACAGTTCTTCCTAGAGGAAAGATCACACTGCCTGTAAAGACTGGACCAGTTTGCATCATGACCGAGTTCCTGGTAGTAGATACGGTCTCGACTTATAATGCGATAATGGGCCGGTCTTGGTTACATGACATGAAGGCGGTACCATCAACGTACCACCAGATGTTGAGGTTCCCTTCGTCTGAAGGAATAGTAAACATTCGAGGAGACCAGGTTAGTTCCAGAACCTGTTTACTTGCCTCGGTCAAAGCCAGAGATGGAACAGAGATTCGAGAGAAGAGTTCAATGCCAAGGAGGTGAAATAGCAATCAACATTTGACAGCTCTGTTGAACCTGTCGAACAAGCTGTCACGAAAATCCCTAAAGTACCTTTAGGCACAGAAAAGGAAGTGACAGATCGAACAATCGAAGACTTGACTAAAGTGCCTTTAGACAAGGATGGAGATCCAGAGAAATACTTTTTGTTGGGAACTGCCCTTAGTCCCGAGAAGCAAAAAGAGCTCGTTACCTTGCTGCATGAATATGCCGATGTTTTTGCATGGAGCACAAGCGATATGCCCGGCGTACCGACCGAAGTAGCGTGTCACCATCTAAACGTTGACCCTAGCTTTAAGCCAGTCAAGCAAAAGCTTAGGAGGTCAGCTCCTCAGCACCAAGATGCAATAAAAGAGGAAGTAACACGATTGCTTGAGTCCTAGACAATTAGGGAAATACAATATCCGACCTGGTTGTCAAATACAGTGGTGGTGAAGAAGAAGAACGGGAAATGGAGAGTCTGTGTGGATTTCACCGACCTCAACAAAGCCTGTCCAAAAGACAACTTCCCCCTACCTAAGGTAGATCAATTGGTTGATGCAACTGCTGGGCATGAGCAGATGAGCTTTTTGGATGCCTACCGAGGATACCACCAGATTCCGCTTGCTGAGGAGGATCAAGAAAAAATCGCCTTTATAACATTCGAAGGGACGTATTGTTACAGGGTAATGCCCTTCAGATTGAAGAATGCAGGAGCGACGTATCAAAGGTTGGTAACCAAGATGTTCTCACACATGATAGACAATACTATAGAGGTCTATATCGACGACATGGTGGTTAAGAGTCTGCGGGCCAGCAGTCACTGTTCCGACCTGAGAAGCACATTCAATGTTCTACGGGAATACAAGATGAAATTAAACGCTTCAAAGTGCGCCTTCAGGGTTGGATCGGGTAGATTCCTTGGCTTCCTGGTTACTCACCAAGGGATAGAGGTGAACCCCGATCAGGTGAATGCCATTGCAGAACTACAATCACCCCGGTCTGTAAAGGAGGTGCAGAAGCTAACTGGAATGGCAGCTGCGCTCGGGAGGTTCATATCCCGAGCATTTGATAAATGCAGACCTTTCTTCTAATCAATCAAAGGAAAGAAGGGGGCGCTCTGGAATCAGGAATGCGAGGAGGCGTTCGTAAATCTTAAAGCATACTTAGCCTCCCCACCAATCCTCTCAACCCCATTGCCCGGGGAGAGACTTTTCCTCTACCTAGCTGTATCGGAACACACGGTGAGTGGAGCGTTGATGAGGAATATTTGTGGAAAGCTGAAACCCATTTATTACGTAAGTAAGATGCTCTTAGACACCGAGTCGAGGTATACTCCGTTGGAGAAACTCGCGCTCGCATTGATTAGCTCGTCTAGGATACTCAGACATTACTTCCAGGCCCACCAAATCACAGTGCTTACCGACCAACAGTTAAAGTTGCTTTTTCACAAAGCCGACCTATCTGGACGCGTTGCTAAATGGGCAGTCGAGCTCGGGGAATTCGACGTTGTGTTTGAACCGAGGAAGACGATCAAAGACCAAGTAGTGGCAGACTTCATTGCAGAATTTCAATCTAAAAATAGCTCGGAGCAAAAGAGAAAAACTGATGACGGTCCGAAAGCAGGGCACTGCCAAGGTTGGATCCTATCTGTTTATGGGTCTTCAAATTAGAAAGGTGCCGGCATCGGCCTGACGCTGATGAGTCCAGATGGTTGTCTTTTGGAGAAAGCCATCAGGCTCGGCTTCCAGACCTCAAACAACGAAGCCGAGTATGAGGCTTTGATAGCTGGAGTAAGACTAGCAGCCGAACTAGGGGCATCGAAGCTCCAGATATTCTCCGATTCACAACTGGTGGTGAATCAGATAATAGAGGAGTATGTGGCAAAGGATAAAAGGATGATGGCGTTTCATGTCGTCGCAGAAAAAGAACTAAGCAAAATCCCAGAATACTCAATCCAGCAGGTTGGAAGAGCAAAGAATTCACATGCTGATGCTTTAGCCTCGCTGGCCTCGGCACTTGACCAAGAAACTGAAAGAGCTCTAACCGTTGAGTTCCAGTCCGAGCCTTGCATTTTGCCGACCAGTATTAATGAAGTGCTACAGAATGAAACCGAACCGAGCTGGATGGACCCCATAATCGGTTACTTGAAAAATGGTGACCTTCCCAGGGAAAAGAAGGAAGCCCATAAGTTACGACTGAAGGCGACCAGATTCTGGATATCCCCAAAAGATGACCTTTACCGATGCTCATTCGGAGGCCCGTACCTGAGGTGCGTACACCCGAGAACGTTTCCCGACTTTCTATCCAAAATTCACGAAGGAAGTTGCGGAGCTCATACGGGTGGAAGATCTCTGGCACACCGAGCTATTTCCCAGGGTTTTTGGGTTGCCATATATGCAGAAGGATGCTTAACAATTTGTTAGGCGATGTGAGAAATGTCAGAAATTCTCACCAATACCGAGAAAACCATCCCAGGAACTGCTTCCATTAGTGAGCCCGTGGCCATTTGCGCAATGGGGGCTGGACATAATGAGACCTTTACCTCGGGGTCCGGGCAATAAGAAGTACCTTCTGGTTGCAACGAATTATTTCACAAAGTGGGTAGAAGCCGAGCCCCTAGCTAACATCAGGGATACTGATACAAAAAAGTTCGTCTGGAGGAACATCATTACCAGATTCAGAATTCCACACACACTTGTTTCAAATAACGGCACACAGTTCGATAGTGGTCCCTTCAAAGCTTTCTGTCAACAATATGGAATTCGGAACCACTATTCCACCCCAGCTTATCCTCAGAGCAATGGTCAAGCAGAAATCTCCAACAAAACAATCTTGGATGGAATCAAGAAAAGGTTAGAGGAGGCTAAAGGGAGGTGGGTAGAAGAGCTGCAGAGTGTTCTGTGGACGTACCAAACCACACCTCGACGCTCAACTGGAGAAACCCCCTTCGCCATGGCTTATGGAATGGAAGCAGTAATCCCATTAGAGGTCGGCTTACCGACCCTGAGAACTGATCTAGTTGAAAGCAACGGTAATGAGGCCGTTATTACCTGAGATCTCGATCTAGCATAAGAGAAAAGGGAACATGTAGCTTTGAGGATGGCTTCTTATCGGCATCAAATGGCCCGAGCTGATGACAAGAAAGTTAACCCTCGGTCTTTCACACTTGGAGACTTGGTCCTTAGACGCGTACTGGGATCGGCAAAGAACCCAACGCATGGAAAGCTGAGAGCAAATTGGGAGGGTCCATACAGAGTAGCCCGAGTAAGCGGCAGTGGATACTATGAGCTCGAGACCTTGGACCATAAAGCAGTATTACGCCCTTGGAACTCAGCGATATTAAGAAAGTTCTATTTCTAAAAAGTACCTTTTTAAATAGAACTCCGAAGTGCCTTCGGAACTTAAGGGTGCCTCTTAAGAATCAATAAGAATTTTGCAAATGTACTGACGAATTGGAGTTATCAATAAAGATCTTTTGAAGATTCGTCTTCCTGCTCTCATTCTACTTTCTATATACGTCCTACTGTTAAGGCAGGAAGGCAAAAAATCCAGATAGAAGTACCAACTTAAATCAGGTGCAGCCACCCAATCTGATCCAGACCCATAGTTAGGCATGACGATGTAAGCTGATTTGGGATAGATTGGAGACCAATAAGTTTGGCAGGTCGGTGCGAGGTAGAAACTCTCAGAGACGCCCAAGGGGATCTGAGAATAACTCTACCGAGATACCGAGCTCTTTGAAAGAAAGGTCGAGCCAAGGCCATAACTTCAAGAGTACATTATTTTTAAGTATTTTAAAGGTATCTGTCGAGATACCGAACATTTTGAAGAGGGGCCGAGCAATGGCCATAACTTCAAGAGAATTTTTACCAAATTTTTACCAAGTGTTTCAAAGGTATCTGTCGAGATACCGAGCTCATTGAAGAAGGGCCGAGTTAAGGCCATAACTTCAAAAGTATATTATTTCTAAGTATTTTAAAGGTATCTGTCGAGATACCGAACTCTTTGAAGATTGGCTGAGCAATGGCCATAACTTCAAGAGAATTTTTACCAAGTATTTCAAAGGTATCTGTCGAGATACCGAGCTCATTGAAGAAGGGCCGAGTTAAGGTCATAACTTCAAGAGTGAATTATTTGTAGGTATTTTAAAAGTATCTGGCGAGATACTGAGCTCTTTAAAGAGGATCCGAGCGAAGGCCATAACTTCAAGTAAACCATTTTTAAGTATTTCTGCTTAAAAACCGAGCTTCTAGAGGATTGACCGAGCTAAGGCCATTACTTCTAGAGGTTGAATTTTTTATAGGCCCCTAATGAGAGGCCGAGCTCTGTGCATAAGTGACAAGCAATGATCACTGAAGACAAAAAGTTACTTCCATTCAAAAGACAAAAGATTACAACAACATGACCATTACATCAAAAATTGTAAAAGGCTTTCTAAGTGTTTTCAGGAGGATGGGAAGAACTTGGAAGGGAGTGCCTAGAAAAGAGCTCGGATGAAGATGGAACCCTTGCAGCAACTAAGGCAGCATTCAAGCCTTTGCTGAAGTACGCATCTTGAAGTTGAGGGATCTGTAAGGCCAGGTCATTCTCTGCCTTTTCAACACCTTCATCGTATGCAGCGTCCTCCCTGTCCTTTGCCTCGGCCTTGTACTGATCAAGCTCCTCCAGAAGACTTGAGTAATCAAGCTGGGATTGTGAGAGCTCTACATTCGCCTCATGCTCAGAATCTTTCAGCTTCCCAATCTCTGTTTCAAGCTTTTGGTTCTCTTCCGTCAGGCTTTGATTTTGATCCCTCAGAACCTTAGCTTCTTCGTAGATCTTGGTAAACTTTTCATCTGTGGATTCTTTTTTCGCCATGGCCGAAGCTCGGGTGTGGATTGCATCCCTCATGGCCTTATCATTCCTGGCTATCCTAGCCCCGACCTCGTGAACTTTTTGCAGACCTTTGAAGTTGGAAAGAGGAAGAAGACTTAGAAATTTTTTTAAGAAAGGAATGCCTAAAGGAGCAAATGAAAAGCCTTACCAGAACCATGTGTTGAATGGCTTGACGAGAAACTTCATCATCAATTAGAGCCTCGTTCATTCCCAGGTCCCGTGGCAAGATCACTCCCCGAGCAATTCCCACTACAACGTTAAAATCCTCTATTGCAGAATCCTTTGCTGTAATCTCTCTTCTTTTTGCTCGAAGGATTGGTCGAAAAGGAAGATTGACGGGTTTGGTTGAGAGGCTCGCCTCGGACTCAGCAGTCTTTCGCCTTTTTGGGGTAGGGTCTTCGGCAAGCTCAAAAATTGAATCATCCTGAGGAATCAAAGAATGAACTGAGTCTGGAGGATCTAACTCGACGGGGATTGAAGTCTCAGCAATCTGAACCGTACTTGCCGGTTCACTAATCGGCAGATCTGCAAAATTTGGAAGAGTAGTCTCGGCAAGAACCTCGACAAGGGGCTCCTCAACAACAGGGATTGAAGGCACAGTAGTTGAAATCGGCAGGGTAGAAGGGGTTGGCTCGACAATTGACAGAAAGTCTACGAAGTTTCTCACCGTTCTACGACCGGAGGCTGCAAGGGAAGACTTCTTAGTTCGGGGAGTCTGTTCCCAAGCAGACTAGATAGCTTCCCGATCTGAGGCTAGTGTTGCGTTCGGTCAGTTCGGTACGGCTATGAAAGATGTGTAGGTCGGTGTATACCTGAGCAAAGTATGTGCAACTCGGCAAAACAAGGACTCGTTGAAGTCCCAAACTTTCTTGAGCTCTTCCATATTTGCAGCTGATTCTGGGATCTTTCCCTTCACAGTCTCGCCTTCAAACAAAGAAGATCATATCAAAAACAAAGAAATAGAAAAGAATATGAAAGATTACAAGAGAGTAAAAAAGACAATCACCTAGAGTGGCCTCTTCATAAGGGCAACGATAGGATGGAGTAACCCCAGTAGCATATTCCCAATTCCTAGAAACAAAGACCACATCATTCTCATGGCCTTTGTTAGAATTTGGGAGATGGGTAACCAGGTAACGGTCCTTCTTCCTCACCGCCAGGTAGAAGTTGTCTCCAGCATGCTTGATTATGTAGTAATATAGGATCTCCCATTAGCCAAGGCTCAGGCCCAAAAGTCTGTTCAGAGCAGCTACCCCCATCACTATCCTGAAGAAGTTGGGACAACATTGGATAGGGCAGAGCTTCATCGCAGAGAGCACCCAAAGAAGAAGGGGGTCCAGGGGGAAACGAACTCCACCCTCAGTAATTGCTCGAGTATGGATGGGAATACTCTCTCGAGTGCCTATCAGGGGTTCATATTTTCCTACGACTCTTATTTCAACGTCGTCTGGAATGTTATATTTTGTTTTGAAGGCAGGAATCTCTGGGGATGTGAGAGGAGCCATTGGAGAAGATGAAGAGCAGAAGGTACAGAGAGCAAAGTGAAGAGAGGTTGAAGAGAAGTCATTTATAAAGAGAGGGAATTCCAAAGGTTAGCATTTAAATGATTAGATTCGCCGCCAAAAGCAAAGGATGCGAGCAATGATGAGACTAAGGACAGAAATGGCTGACAGACGAAAGGCGTCTGTCAGAACGTTTTCTGGGGGCAAATGAAGAGGGTGTCCCCCAATACGACACGTGCACTGGCATTTAATGAATCACGTGAGCAAGACAGGATCAGCACGTGATTGAGAAATATTTATATATGTGGATTCAGCAGTTTCAGCCGAACTGATCAGAGAGCTCGGGAATGAACAGGAGAGCTCGGGAATGAACAGGTAGGCTCAGTAATGAATAGGGTAAGTTTGATCCTCGTCATCAACGAGCTATCCCAAAACGGTAACTGTAGAGCTAAGGAAATGCCTGAAACTCTGGGATTCTGGCAAAACGAATTGACGAGATTATAGGCTCTATAGAAGGAATTGCTGGAGAGATATCAGCAACTTCCCAACTAAAGCCGCATATTTGGAGGAAGGTGTACCACCTTAAGCCGAAAACTATGGAAACCCTAACTGAATAGGGATCTATAAAAGGAGCAAGGAGACAACGAGAAAGGTACGCTGAACTCTCCCTGTCTATTAGCAATTCTTTCAAGACCAATACTGACTTAAGCATTGGAGTGCCTTCGATCGAAACACTTCGATCTTGGGCAGTTTGTTCGTTTTGCAGGAAAAAGGTTGAGAGATCCCGTTCAGAAGAATTTAACATCTCAAATATCGAACCTTCATTTCAGTGAAGAGGTAATCATATTTTTTGTCTCTTACAAAAACATTAAACACAGTTTGTGTATGTACAACTTATACATGACACGAACTTGACTATACACAGATATAAATGAATCACAGATAAGTTGGGTTAATTTTAATATGCCACAACCCTACATGATAACCCATTAATAGCCTTTATGATAAGGCTATAGCCACGATTTTAATTTAATTGATTTGTAGTTGGCAATCGTAAACAAAAAGTAATATAAAATAATACATAAAAAAATTTCACTTGCTTTTTTATTGGATAACAAATAAAGTATGATATAAAAAATGCATTTTGAAATCATAGTTGGACTCAGTACCCCTACATATTGGGAAAAATGAAACTGGTATATTTAATGAGCAATGCTATTGGGACCTAATTTACTGACATAATTTGCTGACCTAATTCACTGTGACCTTTGAATTGACTGTAGGTCCCATCAAACATTGGAACTTGATGTTAATCCAATGATTCCTATAAAACTACATCATTATGTCAGCAAATTAGGTCAAATTTTTAAGTACACAGTATTACTCATATTTAATAGGACTTATTAGGGTAAAAATCTACTAAGGAAAACAGTTTGGGCAAAAGTCCCCTCGAACCACAGTAACTAATGCAACAACCAGTTTAAGAAACCCAAAAATGCAATCCCTCATTTAACACCACCGGTTACCACTCTTTTCTCAAACACAGACTGCGGAACGAAGTTGCAACTGACTACCTCCATTGATTTCGCTTATTTGAAATTTGAAAAGAAATTTTTATTTATTTCGTTAATCCATAACTATCACCTGTTCTTCCATTCACATTGAAAAATCAATATCATCGGGTTGTAGGAGAAAACAGGACAATGAGCAATTGGTTGAAGGTATTGCGATTTGAATCATATATCGTTTGAATCTTTCCCTCGGCATCATTATTCCGGCTTAATTCTACCAGTGCTGCTTCTAGGCAAACCTCTTGACTGTCTCTGCACCCCTACCTCCTTTATTACTGAGCGGTCATTTAGGGGTCTTAGTTGGTGATCCAAGCTGTTTCCCTCTTGACGATGAAGTTTATCCCCCATCGTCTCACTAGCCGACCTTGACCCCTATTATTTTGAAGTCATATCTAGTATTCAGAGTTTGCCTTAATTCGGTACCGCTCTCGCGGCCCGCACTGAAACAGTGCTTTACCCCTAGATGTCCAGTCAACCGCTACGCCTCAATGCATCGGCGATTGAAGATAAGGAATCCTATTGTTATTATTATTTCTTTTTTCATAAAACTCTCAAAACCAATTATATAAAAACCCTATTTGTATTTGGAATTATGGATGCAGTTATCTTTAAAAATGTTTTTGAAATTTTGATTTAAGAATAACAAATTTTCATCATTTACATTAAGTTTTTTGTATAGTGTCACATTATGAAGTCAGTCTATCGCAAATATGAAAATTTGATTTGTATAAATTTTTAATATTTGGGGTAATGTATGATTTCAATTTTTATTTATAAACTGAATGTAATAAGAGTCGATTTGAGAATTTTGGATTTTTGTGGGTATATGTTGCTTCCTTAGCACATGAATTTTGATGTGTTTGTTTATGAAGTCACTCTATGAAGTCATACTTTATATTAACACTATGAAGTCACTTTTTGATGTCACACTATCTATCCACTCTATATGGAGACAAATCTACATAATGTTTGAAATGTGTGTGTGTGTGTATGTGTTATTTTTTTTTTTTTTGAATTCACCCTTTTAATTGTCATGATTATGAGTATGTGTTGTATCCTTAGGACATGGATTTGATGTCTTGCTTTATGAAGTCACACTTTCTATTAACACAATGGAGTCACTTCACTTCAATTGAAGTCACTCTTTGATGCCAGACTATCTATATACTCTATATGGAGGCAAATCTACATAATGTTTGAAATGTGTTTATATTTTTTTTTGAATCCATTCTTTTAATTGGTATGATTATGGATATGTGTTTCTTTCTTAGAACATGAATTTTGATATATTTGTTTATGAAGTCATTCTATGAGGTCACTCTTTCTATTAACACTGTGAAGCCACTTCCATTGAAGTCACTCTTTGATGTCACACTATCTATCCATTCTATATCAAGGCAAATCTACATAATGTTTGAAATGTGTTTATTTTTTTTGAATTCACTCTTTTAATTGGCATGATTGTGGGTATTTATTGCTTACGCAAGACATGGCAGAAACAAGATGCATGTCAAAAAATAAATACGAGCTCAAATGTAGGGAATTGATGCTAGACCAACTTGTGGGACCAACATCTCGGAAATGTAGGTGAAGAAATAGAAGAAAAATGGACACCTAAACAATTGAGAAATTTCTAGGGCAGGAATGGTGTCAACATTCCTGAATCATCAAACATCCTGGATTGAAGAAGATTTCAACAAACAAAAAGAATTGAAAGGAAAATTTTGTTGACAAATGATTGTAAATTTCATATATATATTTGTGGACATTTAGTTAAACATTATTGCAATGCAACTTATGTATGGTCTTTAACATATTGTTCATCTAATTAGAGTAGTTGTTATAGACATCGATACAGATAATCATATTAATGTGTACAGTGACACAAAATAGTGACAATTAGAAACACACGTATATACATCAATAAGACAAAAAAGAATGACAAGCAAATGTGACTTGTTGTCATGTAATGACTTCTTAATCATATAGTAACTTCATAGAGTACCAATGAGCTATTGGTCCAATGACACTTCTTTCTTTGTGAAGGTTTTGCTTTCTTGAGGTCAAGAGTTCAAGTCCCCTTCCCCCCTCCCCCTCTCCCTCCCAAAAAAAAAAAAAAACCTTCATAGAGTGACACAATGGTATAATGGATTGATCATTACAATTACAACATAGACTACCTTGGTTTTTATAGAATGACTTAATAGAGTGGCAATTTGATATAATTGACTAACAATTACAATTAATTCATACACTGGCATGGTTTTCCTTTTAATGGATTAATATAGAATCAAAAGGGTGTAATGGATTAACTATGGTAATGAATTCACACAATGACTTGTTTTCCATAGAGTGACAATATTGTACAATGGATTGACCATTGAAATTAAATCATACAATGACCTGTTTGTAACGGAGTATAACTTTTTTTTTTTTTTGACAAAAACGGTAGGATATATTAATCAGGACAATCTGAACAGAGGATTGGCACTAAAAAATCTGGTGACATATCCTCCCATACATGAAAATGTTCATAGCATCTAGCCATTCTAGCAAGTTTGTGCGCAACACTATTTCCAGTACGTCTAATCGTAGAAGTAGAAAAGGAACGAAAATCATTTATAGAACACCTAATATCTGCTATAATTGATCCCATAGGAGAAAAATCCTCATTAGCATCAGTTATCATTTTCATCACTGTAGATGAGTCCCCTTCCAGCACAATCTCCTCACACTCCATCTGCCTAGCAAACAACAGAGCCTCTCTTGCAGCGATACTCTCCACTGTTTGTGCATCATACAACAGATTTATTTTCTTTGACATCCCCGCAACGAAAAGCCCAGATTCATCCCTAATCACAACGCCCACACCAATAGCCCCTTCAGAGTTAAATAATGCTCCATCGAAATTTACCTTGAACGTACCAGAATTTGGGGGAGACCACCGAACTGGACCTGCTACATCAGTATGTGAAAATTCCATCCCCATAGCCTGTTCAAACTGCTCCTGGTACAACGCTGCATTTTGGGCAAGTAACCTAGGGTCATTTTCCAGATTCTGAAACAGAATTTCATTCCTATTTCTCCATATAAACCAGCAGTGCAACAAGAAGAGCGAAAACAACTGGGGCTTTAAAGGTTGAGTGACTTCCCAAAACCAGTTTTGTATATTGGTTGCAGGTCAATAAACCCAGTGGCGTAGCGGACTGATTTCCCAGGATTTCTTTGCCCAAGAGCATTCCTTTAAAATATGTAAAATAGACTCTATCTCCATTCTGCATACACTACACACACCATTCGGTCGAATCTTTCTTCGCCATAAATTCTCATTTGTAGGAAGGGCATCCAATAACATTCTCAAAACAAAAATTTTAACTTTACTTGGGACTCGCTGGTTCCATAACGCCTTCCAGTTGCCATCAGGACTCGACGAAGAGCTTGCAGCGGACATTCCCGAGGCAAATAAATTACCCTCATAAGCTAAATGATAAGCACTCCTTACAGAGAATCTACCATTTTTGTTGTAATGCCATATCAGTTTATCTTCCCTCAGAGAAACTCCCAACGGGATCCGCTTAATTACCTCAGCTTCATGCTCCAAAAAAAATCTCATCAACCAGCTGTGTTTTCCAGTCTTGCGTTTGGGGGTCAATGAGCTGGCAAACCGTAGCCTCCTCCTCTATTATTTGCATAGGACTCACCACTTTGAAAGTAGTAGGTGTTGGAATCCACCTATCATGCCAAACTTTAACTTTGGAACCATCACCTATTCTCCATCTTGATCCGGCTTCAATCACTTTCCTAGCTTCTAGAATGCTCCTCCATGTGTATGATGGCCTATACCCCAGCTTGGCATTCATGAAAGATGTTGACGGAAAATATTTCGCTTTCACAACCTTGTGGAGAAGAGTATCAGTATCATGATGGATTCTCCATGCTTGTTTAGCTAGCATTGCCATGTTGAAAGTTCTCAAATCCCTGAAACCCATGCCGCCTTGGGGTTTTTACCCTTGCACATATCAGCCCACTTTACCCAATGAATTTTCCTTTCCCTTTCCTTTTGACCCCACCAAAAGTTGGAAGCAAAAGACTCCAACTCATTGCACAAATATTCTGGAAGTTTGAAACATCCCATAGCATATGTTGGAATTGACTGGGCCACTGCTTTGATCAAAATTTCTTTACCTGTCCTTGATAATAGGTGTCCTTTCCATCCTTGTAACTTCTGCCAAACCTGCTCCCTTAAATTAGCAAACATCTCCTTCTTAGACCTGCCCACCAAAGATGGTAATCCTAAGTATTTCTCATGCTGGTTTACTCGAGAAACACCCAGGATAGATTGCACTTCTCTTGCACTTGTCTCTGGGACGTTGTTGCTGCATACCATTGCAGATTTCTCCAAGCTAATTTGTTGTCCTGATGCTGCTTCATATAGTCGTAAAACATCCTTAATTGCGGCTGCTTCGGAGGAGGTAGCCTTGAAGAAAAGAAGACTATCATCTGCAAAAAAAAGATGAGAAATTCTGGGACATCCACGACCTAGAGTTATTCCTGAAATAAATCCCCTTCTTTCAGCATCTTTAAGCAGCGAAGACATTCCCTCTGCACAAATAAGAAAGAGATAAGGGGTCTCCTTGCCGGATCCCCCTTTGAGGACAGAAATAACCCATCTGCTCATTATTTAGCATCAAAGAAAATGAGACTGACTCCACACATTGCATAATCAATCGTATCCATCCATTGGCAAAGCCCAATGCCCTCATCATTCTCTCCAAAAAAGTCCACTCTAATCTATCATATGCTTTACTCATATCTAACTTCAAAGAAATATGACCCTCCTTTCCCCAATTTTTGCATTTAAGATAATGGTTAATTTCAAAAGCCACAAGGACATTATCAGTTATTAGCCGACCCGGGACAAACGCACTTTGGTTTTCAGAAATAATTGAGGGAAGAATAATTTTCAACCTATTGGCTAACACCTTAGATATAATCTTATAGACCACATTACAAAGACTAATAGGTCGAAATTGTGACATATGATCAGGATTTTTGACCTTAGGTATAAGAACGATATGGGTATAATTTAACTTTGAAGGAAAATCACCCCCATTGAGAAAAGATAACACACAATTTAGGACATCTACCCCTACCACATGCCAATACTTTTGAAAAAAGAGTGCTGGCATGCCATCCGGGCCAAGGGACTTAGTTGGGTGCATTTGAGACAAAGCTAACAGTACCTCATCTGTTCTAAAGCATTGCAATAGCCTTGAGTTCATTTCGTCAGATACCTTGCATATCACTTTGCTCAAAACAGCCTCTAAATCTCGATCTTGTGGTTTTCCCGAAGTAAACAATTCTTGAAAATATTCAACAGCTACATTTCCAATCTCTTCCCGCGATTCACACCAATCCCCGTATTAATTTTTCAATCTCCCTATCCAGTTCGTTCTTCTCCTCTGTGATGCCCAGGCATGGAACAAAGCAGAATTATTATCCCCATCTTTAAGCCAACTTATTCTAGATCTTTGACGCCAGTAAGACTCTTCATGATCCATCAGCTCATCCAATTCAACCTTCAGTGCCCTTTGTTGTTGTCTAACATTTTCAGAAATTGTACCTTCTTGAAGCTTCGCAAGGTTCTTTTTCAACTGCTCAATTTTAGCAGGAACATATCCAACAGCTTCTTTTTTCCACCTAATCAATCCCAACCTACAGTTCTGAATATTTGTAAAAATCCCCTTTTCTCCCATCTGTGATATCCCAGACTCCCATGCTTCCTTAATAACGACTTCACAATCGCTTCTCTTAACCCAAGCCGCCTCAAATCTAAACTTCCTCCGCCGCCTGACAGTTGTATTCATTGGGTTCCTTGCTTCTGTGTCTATAAGAACTTTGTAATGATCCGAATCCCTGCTAAAAATGTGGCGCACCCCAACATTCGGGAATAGTTCATTCCAATCAGTAGAGGCACACGCCCTATCCAGTCTCTCCCATACCGTATGAGGATGCAACCAATTATTACACCATGTATATTGGAACCCCTCATATCCAAGATCCATCAAAGAACAGCTATCTAGTGCATCTCTAAAGGCTCTCATTTGACTCTCCGGTCTTTCCCTCCTA
Organism: Ilex aquifolium; assembly: GCA_951799425.1. NCBI lineage: Eukaryota > Viridiplantae > Streptophyta > Magnoliopsida > Aquifoliales > Aquifoliaceae > Ilex > Ilex aquifolium. Next base: position 7,856,205 of record OX637391.1, read on the forward strand.
CCCTTCTTCTCACTATTTGTAAGGATTTCGTTGAAGTAACGGAGTATAACTTAATAGAGTGACAATATTGTATCACTGATTGACCATTCAAATTAAACTATACAACTACTTGTTTTTGATAGAGTGACAAAAAATTAATAAAGAACGGACATATATGCCCCCCCCCCCCCCCGAATAATGCAATTGATGCCCACAACGAATTTTATTATTGTATAAAAATTAGTGTCAGTATGTAGTAAACTATAAGGTAAAGATTGTTACCACGATTTTTCATATTTGTTGATAAGATTAACTTGTAACTCTCCCAAATGATAAAAATACATCATAGTCAATTGTAACTGACAATAATTAATCTCATTCTTGATAAGAAATTTTAATTATTTTTTATTAATTCATCCTACGAATATCAATTTTTAACTAATTATGTTTAATGAACTTTTAAGTAGTAAATGTAATCTCAGTAAGTATAAATTTATGAACTTCTACGATCAATTAAAAATTTTAAAATGTGTTAATATGCCCACCCTAAAACTTATTCCTTACTTTGCTGATTAGATTGCACGAAAGAAAAACTTAAAGGAAAGAAGGCAATTTGGTAAGAAGGAATAAATAATCGAAAACACCTGATATTATTAATTAATTATAAATTATAATATAAACTTTGTGAATTCCACTTATTCATGTTTATTAATCTTGGATTGGTGTTTAAATATTGTTTAATTAATACTACGTGTCAAATTCCATTTGTTAGCTTTGTTCATTTTTTTATTGGTGTAACCTTGAACAGTAGCAAGAAAATCAAACTAGCTAGATTAATATAAATATAATCATGTGAAGAATAATTATTAGACAAAAAATATAAAGACTGAAAAGTGCTGACATGTGAGATTTAAGAAGCGTGTAATCACTGTCCTAAACTAGCTATGATTCTCCACGTGAATGTACTATTGAACATATGTAACTCCAAGGTGTAACCCAGACTTCAAGGTTACAGTGTCCTCAAGACTCAAATACACTAAGGAACGGGGGTGAGCCCCACTCAAATCGAGTTGTCAAAAAAATATAAGTATAATAGAAAATATGAAATCTGGTGTAGAACTCTTGGATTGAAAGAAAGCTAAAAAGAATGAACAGAATACAGAGTTGCAGTGACATATAAAAAGAACAATGAGCTTTATCCACATGAGATAAGAACTCTATGAAGGACCTTGTGGGTCACCTGCATATAGAAAGGCATATAGCCAAAGAAGCTTGCGATCCGCTCGAGATTGTGATGAGTTTTAAACATTTTAACACGACTAGTTAATATTTTTTCCCCGAATTCTAGTTTGGCCTTGTTCGTCCGATTAAATGAACTAAGTTTGCGTTTGTGAGTAGCTGGGTTATAATTATATACTTATATATATTCACGAGCCTAAATCAATCAAACAATCATTATTCAAATTAAACTCGATTATTAAACGAGTTCTAAAATTGAACTCGGACAGACTTTAATCCGAATCAATCTTAAATCATTTATGAACCACTTGGTTCATTGGCTTATTCGAAGTCTCAATTCTACCGGTCAAATAATATGAGTCCCGCGTGAATTTACTGTTTATGATTCATTAAGAAAAATAGAGAGAAAGTGTATTAGATAAGATCTCACTTTTAAAAAATAATATATAATTAAGGTTACAAGAGTAATGTCTAATGGTCCATTTAGTAGGGTAGATGACAAAATGGAAGGATGAAAAGTGAGAATGATACACTTTCGAGAAATCATTCCTTCTTTCCTTTGTGTTTGACAAGAGGGATGAAAAATAGGAATGATTGAATTTTTTGTATTTGGTAAGATGGAAAAAAGCACTTTTTTTTTAATTTTTTTTTGAAGAAGTATAAATAAATATTTTACCATTATATCTATATAGCAAATTAATATATACATAATGTGATATATGTATATATCAAATGATATATAAACAAATAACATACATTTCAACACATATAATTAACTTTTCATCTCAATCTTGGAAGGATTGATTTTGGTGAGTTAGAATGAAAGATCATCCATCCACTTTTCCATCATTCCTATTTTTCTTTCTTACCAAACACAATGTTTTATCTATTCTTTCAACTTTTCATCCTTCTAACTTTTCATCATTCTATTTTCCTATTATACCAAACGAATCATAAGCCTAAAAATTAGAACAATAATGATATACACACTACCATTGTGTACCACTTAATCTCAAAAGATAAACAAAATGATTTTTGTTTTTCGCGGTTCAGATCGCTTTAAATTTTACTTTAAAGTTAATCTAATAGCTAATATTAACACTCTAAATTTAATAGGAAAAATAGGTCCGTAAGAGTGTGTTTGAAGTGACTTTTTAAAAGTACTTTTAAAAATTATTTATCTGAAATACTTTAAAAAAAAAAATAGTGTTTGAAACCACCCTCACCACTACCTCTACCCCCACCACCCTCACCACCACCACCACCACCACCACCACCACCACCACCACCACTGCCGCCACCGTCGCCACCACCGTCGCCGCCACCATCGTCGTCGCCGCCACCACCACCGCCACCATCGTCGTCGCCGCCGCCACCACCACCACCACCATCACCACCATTGCCACCACCGCCACCGCCACCGCCATCACCACCACCGTCATCGCCGTCGCCTTCACCACCGCCATTGTCGTCGCCGCCGCTGCTGCCACTGTCACCCGCACCACCACCACCACCGCCGCCATCGCCACCACCACTGCCGCCGTCGCCACCACCACCATCGCCACCACCATTGCCACCACCACCGCCACAGTCATCACCACCGCCACCGCCATCGTCGCCGCCTTCACCGCCACCACCACCCCCACTGTCGCTGTCGTCGCCCCCACCGTCATCATTACCAGCGCCCGCCGCCACCACCACCATCACCAGCACCGCCACTACGGTCATTGCCACCCACCACAACTATCACAGTCTCCTACCACTGCCACTTCTCACCCCCACTACAACCGATACTTAAATTTATTTATCTCTCATCTATGTTTGTGATTTGATTTTGGATATGAATACAAATATGTTTATTGTTTACCATTTTTTATAACACTGTGTCTTCATGCACAGACAATAACTAGTAATTTAATATGACACGATTTCAATCATTAAATATATTCAGTGACCTTAATAGGACCCACTAATTTAATAGGTCATATTAAAGGAGTGTATAGAGATATTGTAGAAAAGTATTGTATGTAATATTTGATAAACGCATGTTTGTAAAACACATATGAATAGAAAACCTTGACATGGTGTTTGTACACATTTACATGGAAAAATATAAATTTGAATAATGCCTTAGAGTGAAAAGATTGATAATATAAAGTATTAAACTATACATTATTAATATTAATAATTGTAAAATTGGGTGTGACCACAGACATGGACAGAATCAAGATTTTATCATAAGTGGGGCCAACCAAAAATAGTGGCACTATTTAAAATTTTATTAAATGGCATCACTCAAAAAATTATTGACAACATCACATCTTAATTGTAAATAACTTATCAAAATCAATTTTTATGTGGTATTATTGTAAAAAATAATTTAGGTCATAAAATTCAAAATTTAATTTGTAATTACTATTACGACAGTTGATTTATGACAATATCACGATTTATTTATTTATTTTTGATATGATGCAATAATTACGTATTATATATCATCAAAAATATTAATTTCACACAACATTATCATAAAATTTACTCATCTATCAATGCATATTATTGATATAGTCATGGTTATAACTCGATTTTGTCACGCCTTTCCTTATTTTTTCTTTTGGTCAACAATTCATCTAAGCATTCTTCTTCGTTAAGAAAAGCGCTCACACACAGGTGATGAATATCCACAACTTAATTATTAAATATCAAGTTATCAAAATTTTTGAATATACTAAATAATATATCCTAAGAAAAATAAGAATTTTAAAATATAAAAGAGAGAGAAAAAAAGATTTTCAAATAACTAGAAGTAATATAGATAATTTTGGAAATGTGAAGGGGGGGGGGGGGCAATGGTCCCCCTTTATCTCCAAGTAGTTTCGTCCCGAACCACGGGTTCTATGTAGTTGTTAGGGTCCTTGGAATTATCATAATCATCATCATCATCCATTATTCTGGACTCAAGTATAAATCTTCCAGTTCCAATCTGTCCCAGAACTCTATACCACTGGGTTCACTTTCTTGATTCTCTGTGATCTCATTGGGATTGCTTTCTGGATTGTCTGTCTGCAGAGTGGTGCTTGGCAATTCTAGGTAGTCCGACAACGGAAAGTTGGTCTTGGCTCTCTCCCCCCGGAACTCCACGGCCTTCAAGTCATAAGCTCTGGCAGCTTCCTCCTCCGTCTGGAACGTGCCAATCCACACCGGCACCGCCCGCCGCGGGTCCCAAATCTCCGCCGCCCACTTCCCCCACGACCTCTGTCGAATTTCCCTGTACTTCTTGTTCTTCTTTCTCTTTCTCTTCCGTTCCTTTCTTGTGCTACTACTAGCAGAAGCACTAGGGGTGGTCCCTCTTGTTAGAAATGGTGATGATGACATGGCATTCTGGGTAGTTTGTAGGAGTTGTTGGGCCACTTCAGTGTTGGTGTATCCACCATTATCGCCGCCGGATATTACTTGCTTGAGAGCATCGACCACGATGATGTGATGTTCCTCTTGGCTTAAAAATTTTCCTGGTTGGGGGTTCTGATAGGATTTCTGCATTTTTCAGGGGTCTGAAATAAAAAAAAAAATTTGGTATTCTTTTCGAGAAAGATTCAAATTAAAAAGGAATCAACAACAAAACCATGAACAAGTGATAGAGGGAGTGTGGAGATCGACGACGGGCCTCGCAGGACGGGTTGAACTTTTATAGAGCATTGAGCAGTCTACGGAGCAGCCAGCTGGCACGCAATTTACACATGCAATTTATAGAGCATTGAGCAGTCTACGTCTCTCCACGTAGGAAGTCAAGAATCAAAAAGAGAACAGGGATTGTAGAAAAAGTCAATTCGCGTATCGCCACGTAGGAAGTCAAGAATCAAAAGAAGAATCTTGATTGGACAGTATATAAATAAAACAGTACAAGGATTAACGACTATGCCGCGTGACTTGATTAAGCATTATTATTAACGGTACATGGAGATTATTTTTTTTTAACAATGTTGCCTCAACTTAAAATGTTAACTTGATTAATTATTATTATTAATTTAATTGTGGGTTTTAGTATTTAGGAAAAATTTTAACCACATTCCTTCTAATTTATCATATCTCAAAAAAACACTCTCTATATTTTCTGAATCATCACTGACACCCCTATCAGATTAAAAATGTTAATTCGAATGAAATTTTACTAAATTGTTCATGATATATTTTAAGAAAAACTTCATCCACACCCCTCTAAATAAGCATATCTTCAATGAAACTCCCTCTATTTTCTAAATGTTTTTACATATTAAAATTCGAGACCGATTAAAATTCGATTCGAGTTAATTAAAAGTTATTTTTTATGTATTAAAATTTGAGTCAATTAAAAATTATATTTTTTTAAGTATTAAAATTTAAAACGATTAAAATTCTATTTGAGTCTCAAATCAAATTTTAATCAACTCACATTAAATTTTAATCAGTCTGAATTTTGATACATAAAAAAATATAAATTTTAATCAACTCAAATTTTAATATATAAAAAATAAATTTTAATCACCTTGAATTGAATTTTAATAAATAAAAAAATATAAATTTTAATAGACTCGAAGAGAATTTTAATCAGGATTAACAGAGCAAGTAGAACTCAAATCGATTCAAATTTTAATACGTAAAAAATTACTTTTAATATGCTCGAATTTTAATACATAAAAAAAGACTTTTAATAGTCTTGAATTTTAATACGTAAAAAAATATAAAATTTAATCAGCTTAAATCGAATTTTAATCAACTCAAATTTTAATATGTAGAAAAAAAAATTTTAATCAGCTCAAATTTTTTTATGTAGAAAAATAAATTTTAATCAGCTCGAATTTTAATCGAATTTTATGTAGAAAGATTGTTTGTGATTTATGTAGGGGCCATTTTGATATTTAAGATAATTTATCATACGGGGGGAACCAAAAACAGTGGCACTATTTAAAATTTTATTAAATGGCGTCACTCCAAAAATTACTGACAATGTCGCATCTTAATTGTAAATAACTTATCAAAATCAATTTTTATGTGGTATTATTGTAAAAAATAATTTAGGTCATAAAATTCAAAATTTAATTTGTAATTACTATTACGATAGTCAATTTATGACAATATCACGGTTTTTTTATTTTTTTTATTTATGATTATATATCATCAAAAATATTAATTTCACACGACATTATCATAAAATTTACTCATCTATCAATGCATATTATTAATATAGTCATAGTTCTAACTCCATTTCATCATGTCTTTCCTTATTTTTTCTTTTGGTCAACAATTCATCTAAGCGTTCTTCTTTGTTAAGAAAAGTGTTCACACAGGTGATGAATATCCACAACTTAATTATTAAATATCAAGCCATCAAATGGAGCATTAGGATATATTATTTAGTATATATTATAATATATCCTAAGAAAAATAAGGATTTTAAAATATATAAGAGAGAAAAAAAGATTTTCAAATAACTAGAAGTAATATAAATAATTTTGGAAATGTGAAGGGTGGGGGGCAATGGTCCCCCTTGTTCTCCCTGTAGTTTCGTCCCTGACCATGGGTCCTATGTAAGTTGACTAATCTTACGTTCCTGTAAAAGCCGTCAAATGTCTGGGAGCTGGGTCATTTGATGCAACTTAAATTGAACCTATAAAATAATCCAAAATCAGTTTGAAATTATTAACACGAGTTCAACTTGAACTCGTCTGAATTAAACTTGGACAGTGCTTGGATTGAATCCCTTAACCCGCCCAACTCGCCCGTGTTATACCCTTAGAAATAATATAGATAATTTTGGAAAAGTGTTTTTTTTTTGGGCGGGGGGGAGGGGAATGGTCCCCCTTGATCTCCAAGTAGTTTCGCCGAGTTCTATGTAAGTTAACTAATCGTACGTACTTGTAAAAGCAGTCAACTGTCCGGGAGCTGGGTCATTTGTTGCAATATGACAGTTGTCCAAACTTTACCTTAATAAAACAAACAAATTGCCAGCTGTCATACAAATTTTTTGTTGAGAGACCCAACCGTCCAACAAGCTCTGGAGACAACAATTTACAAGTTCAGGAGGACAAAGGATAAAACTATGTGCACAGCAAAATCATCTGTAGGAGTTAGATTCCACAACTACAAATGATTTGGTTCACAGGTTTAATGTTTCATAGCAAATTGTATACTAAAGCCTTTTGCTGGCCATGACTAATTATTAATGTTTCGTTTGATATGATGGAAAAATAGAAAAATAAAAAGTTAGAAGGATGAAAAATTAGAGGGATAAATAAAATATCATGTTTGGTAAGGAAGTAAAATAGGAAGGATAAAAAAGTGAATGAATGAATTTTTCTTCCAACTCACCAAAATCAATCCTTCTAAAATCGGAAAGAAAATGGATATAAAGTTAATTATTTGTGTTGAGATGTATCTTATTTGTCTATATATCTTTTGATATATACATATATTATGTATACATTAATTTCATATAAAAATACAATGATAAAATATGTATTTATATATATATTTTAAAATATTTTAAAAATAAATTTAAAAATAAAAAATAAAAAAAATATTTACATTAAAGAAAATATTTTTTCCAACTTAACTAAGGATGAAAATTTTTGACTCAACGCGATGATACGACTTGAACTCTACACGAATTTTATGACACAAACTTGATTATAACTCGACACGAACTTGAAAATGACCTGACATGCGAATAAGAAATATAAACGTTTAATATTCAGTTCAACCCGTCAAACTCAAAATTGACACCATCAACCCGTTTATTTAAAAATAAACATTTTCTCTATTTTCTCTTTTGTATGGTAACACGAAACTAACATATTTAATTAATGTTATAGACATAAAATGTTAATTATTTGTAACTATTTATTAAGCACTTACATAATTATTATATAAAAAAAAATTTAATTATTATTATTATATTTATTTAAGTTAATTTCAATTTGTAGAAAAAAATACGAACATGGATTCAATTAAGTGAAAATAGAATATTAGCGTTAAATTTTTTATTCAAAGTTTATGTGGGTCAACATGAATACAAACACGAACACGATACAAAAATAAACAGGTCAACTCGACAAGACATAATTAGTTAAATGAGTTAAGTTAAGTTTAACTAATGTTCGACACAAACCCGTAATAACTCAACATGAACCTGACACGACACGACTCGATTGTCACCCCTAATCTTAGCCAGCACAAAAAAAAAAAATTAATCATTTTTATTTTTCATCCATCATACCAAAAATAAAGGAAGGAATGTGTATCATTTCTACTTTCCTTCCTTAAAGGATAGAAAGTGTATTTCTCTTACTATTCATCATTCCTACCAAACGGAGCATAATAATTTATTCCTTCCTATGATGAGTTTTGAGATAGTTAATTTACACCGTCTCTTATAAATATAGAACACCAGAAAACAGAGAAGTGATCCACATCTAACACTTTTACAAACAGCATACTAGAGTTTTTCTCTGCACTATTTAGTTTATACTTTTATTATACTTTAAAATTAGGTCGTCACTTCGACCAGTTCTTTTAGTTTCAATTTAAACACAATAGATTATACGGCAATTCTGCCTTATTATTTACATTATTGTTCGCTCCAATTATTATTATTATTTTTTTGGGGAGGGGGAGGGGAAAGGGGGAAGAGGGTTTGAACCATTGACCTCAAGAAGGCAAAATCTTCATAAGACAAGGAGTATCATTAGACCAAAGACTCATTGGTTCGCTCCAATTATATTCCTTCTTTTTTACTTCCTAGTTTGTTAACCATTGACCTCACGTATGTACTATAATAAGCTCACGTAAGTATTGTACATGGTTTTGAATAACAGTAACGGTCCCGTAATGATAATCGTAACATTATAACGAACGCAGGATGTAACAGACGTTACGTAATAATAACGAAAATCGGATTTATAAATTTTAAATTTTCATTCACAACTCCTCTCAAAAATGAATTTATATATGTTTTAACTCCAAAACTACTTAGATATAAGTTCTTAGGAGTTTATAGTTTATTTTATTGTTTCATTATAAGTTACTTTAGTTCTTAAAGGATTTTAGCTTATATTTCAACTTAAACATACAATTTTATAGTGATTTTAAGCAAAGACAGAAGAAGAAATTAATTGACCTATTTGACCCACATCTTTTATACAAGAGACTTGTTGAGCAATACCCAACACGTGTACAGCAGGTAGCTTATCCAAATGTACAACTATGCACTCAAATTTGGGCAGGTGGCAGCCTTACCATTCACACCCATACCACCTTATCTGAAGTGGGGTTTTGCAGAAGTGCAAAATGTTGTATTATTCGTCTTTTCTCCCTCGTTGTCTACCCATTTTTTGCCCTCAAAAATCTGCAGCTGATCAACTACATGGAAGAAGAAACGGTGGAGAAAATCACCTTCCCCGTCTCTAAACTCCGCGGTGCTTTGTGGCCGTTGCTGCTGAAGAGAGTGCCGCTTGGGAAATTAGGGCCGCTGTTGCCGAAGAGAGTGACTGGCACCGGTATTGATTGGTGGGCTTCATCGATTTTATAGTATTTTGTGAGGTTTTTCTTACCAAACTTATTGTTTTGACTGAAATTCGTAGCCTTTATCTGGGCACCGCTTGCAATTTGAGTTTTTTTTTTGGAAAAATTGTTACGATTTTGAGCAAAATTAGGAAAAATTGGGCAAAGTTTTGAAAGAGTCTAAAACTCTTGAGAAGGGGAGTTGGAAACTCCATTGAAAGAAAATGGTCGCCTTCGGCAAAAGGCGTCGGAATTAAAAGAGTGAAGACTCGACTACTATGATCTCCAAGTAGTTTCGTCCCTGACCACAGGTTCTATGTAAGTTGACTCAAGTATAAATCATAATCATCATCATCCATTATTCTGGACTAAAGTATAAATCTTCCGGTTCCAATCTGTCCCAGAACTCTATACCATTGGGTTCACATTCTTGATTCTCTGTGATCTCATTGGGATTGCTTTCTGGATTGTCTGTCTGCTGAGTGGTGCTTGGCAATTCTAGGTAGTCCGACAACGGAAAGTTGGTCTTGGCTCTCTCTCCCCGGAACTCCACGGCCTTCAAGTCATAAGCTCTGGTGCCTTCCTCCTCCGTCTGGAACGTGCCAATCCACACCGGCATTGCCTGCCGCGGGTCCCAAATCTCCGCCGCCCACTTCCCCCATGACCTCTGTCGAACTCCCCTGTACTTCTTGTTCTTCTTTCTCTTTCTCTTCACTTCCTTTCTTGTGCTACTACTAGCAGAAGCACTAGGGGTGGTCCCTCTTGTTGGAAATGGTGATGATGACATGGCATTCTGGGTGGTTTGTAGGAGTTGTTGGGCCACTTCAGTGGTGGTGTATCCACCAACATCGCCGCCGGATATTACTTGCTTGAGAGCATCGACCATGATGATGTGTTGTTCCTCCTGGCTTAAAAATTTTCCTGGTTGGGGGTTGTGATAGGATTTCTGCATTTTTCAGGGATCTTTTGGAGAGGTTAAAAAGACAAATCTTTTATATTTTTCAACAGAAATGAAATACAAAAAAATTGGTATTCTTTTCGAGAAAGATTCAAATTAAAAAGGAATCAAAAACCAAACCATGAACAAGTGATAGGGGGAGTGTGGAGATCGACGACGGGCTCGCAGAGCAGGGGCTGAACTTTATAAAGCATTGAACAGTCTACTTGGCAGCCAGCTGGCACGCAGCTTACACGCGGGGATTGTAAAAGAAGTCGATTCACGTATCGCCACGTAGGAAGTCAAGAATCAAAAGGAAAATCTTGATTGGACAGTATAAAAAACAAACAGTACAAGGATTAACGACTATGCCGCGTGGCTTGATTAAGCATTATTATTAACAGTACATGGAGATTATTTTTTTTTAACAATGTTGCCTCAACCTAAAATTTTATTATTAATTTAATTGTGGGTCTTAGTATTTAGGGAAAATTTTAACCACCTTCCTTCTAGTTTATCATATCTTAAATGACACTCCCTTTATTTTCTAAATCATCAGATTAAAAGTGTTAATTAGAATGCAATTTTACTAAATTGTTCATGATATATTTTAGGAAAAACTTCACTCACACCTCCTCTATTTTCTAAATATTTTTGCATATTAAAATTCGGACCGATTAAAATTTGATTCGAATTAATTAAAATATATTTTTTATGTATTAAAATTTAAGTCGATTAAAAATTATATTTTTTTATGTACTAAAATTTGAGCCGATTAAAATTCTATTTGAGACTCAAATCAAATTTTAATCAACTCACATTAAATTTTAATCGGCCTGAATTTTAATACATAAAAAAAATACAAATTTTAATACATAAAAAAAAAATTTAATAGGCTCAAATTTTAATACATAAAAAAAGACTTTTAATAGGCTTGAATTTTAATACGTAAAAAAATATAAAATTTAATCAGCGCAAATTGAATTTTAATCGACTCAAATTTTAATATGTAGAAAAAAAAAATTATGCTCAAATTTTTTTTTTATGTAGAAAAATAAATTTTAATGAGCTTGAATTTTAATCGAATTTTATGTAGAAATATTGTTTGGAGTTTATGCAGGGGCAATTTTGATATTTTATATAATTTATTTTTGTTATAAATGGTGATTTAATTGGAGGGTGTAAGTGATGTTTAAATATAAATTATAAAGGGTGTCAGTGATATTTTTAATAATAGAAGGGGGTGTCCTTGAAGATATGATAAACTAGTAGATGTGTGGTTAAAATTTTTCCTAGTATTTATTGAGAGTCATTATCTATTCAATAGTTTATGATTGATCAAGTCAACAAATCAAGCCACTATTTTAACTCCAAGTAACATTTTTTGATTTTTTTTTTTATGCATGATTCCATTTAGGGATGATAATTTATGATACAATACATAAACATAACTCAAAATTAACACAAAATTTTATTGGTTAAAGTTTTGGGCAGTTCTCAACAAAAAATTGTAAATTACACGATCAATTAACACGTATATATAATAAATGAGTCGGATTAGTTTTAACAAAGAATAACACAAAATTGATACTTTGAACACGTTTAGCTTGTATTATTCTTAAAAAAAAATGCCACATTTTTTGTTTTTTTTTATCAAATATTGACATCATTCTTATATAAAAACTACTAGCATGAGTTCAATTAAGATAATCTAAATGTTAGTGTTAAATTTTTGATTCACATGTAATATGAATTAACACAAATACGACACAAAAATAAATATGTGAGGTTGAAATGATCAATCAAGGTTATAATATATATATATATATTTGTGATTCACGTGAGTCAGTACTCTACGGTTATTGAATCTCGCACCAGACTAATATTAGATTTCGTGTAAAGTAATCTCTTCGCACGAGAGGAAGTACTTGTGGGTGAAAAGTAACATCAAAGAGTATAAACACATATTGATTAGCAACATATATACTTTTTAATTTTAGGTTGTTTTTATATCTATATTAGGTGTTTCCACGTTTGTTACTGTCACTACAACAAAAATCATTTTTCGCGACGTTTTTTTTCGCGACGATTTCAATTTTGTCGCAAAAAGTTCAATATTAGCGACAATTTATAATTTTGTCGCAAATTTATGTTTTGGAAAATTTTTTTGCGACGATTTTCAAAAAACGTCGCCAAAAGGCGATTCCCTCCAACTTGGCTATTCGCGGGTGAATGGGCGATTTTTTACGACAAAAAATATTTGTCGATAATAGTTTCGTTTCGTCGGAAAAAAAAAATCTAAAATTTAAAGTAAAATAAAAATTCAATTAATTTTTAGCGACGTTTTTTGTTAACGTCGCAAATAAATTTTCTAAGGTATATTAAAAATTAAAAAATAACAATTTAATTCATTATTGGCGACGTTTACTGAAAATGTCGCAAATAAATTTTATTAAGTTAATAAAAAAAATTAAAAAATAACAATTTAATTCATTATTAGCGACAGTTTTTAAAAACGTCGCGAATAATTGTTTTACGTTAATAAAAAAATTTAAAACTAAAAATTTATTTAATTATTAGCGACGTTTAAATAAAACGTCGTGAATAAAGTTTTTTTCGTTAATAAAAATTTTAAAAATAACAAATTAGTTCATTTTGGCGACGTTTTTTTAAAAACGTCGCACAAACTTTTTTTTCTTACGTAAAAAATGTTTAAAAAAAACAATTTAATTCATTATTTGCGACAGATTTTTAAAATGTCGCGAATAATTGTTTTATGTTAATAAAAAATTTAAAACAAAAAATTTAATTAATTATTAGCGACGTAATATTAAACGTCGCGAATAAAGTTTTTTTCGTTAATAAAAATTTTACAAATAACAAATTAGTTCATTTTGGCGACGTTTTTTTGAAACGTCGCAAAAACTTTTTTTCCTTACATAAAAAATTTTTAAAACAAACAATTTAATTCATTATTAGCGACAGTTTTAGATAACGTCGCGAATAATTTTTTACGTTAATAAAAAAATTTAAAATAAAAATTAAATTAATTATTAGCGACGTCTCTCAAAATGTCGCGAATAAAGTTTTTTTGTTAATAAAAATTTTAAAAATAACAAATAGTCAATTTTTCGTGACGTTTTTGAAGTGCGTCGCAAATAATTGTTACTTAATTGGAAAAATTTTAAAGAACAAATTAATTTATTTTTGGCGACTTCTTTTAAAACGTCGCAAATAAATTTTTTTCTTGAATGAAAAATTTTAAAAAACAATTTAATTACTTTTTAGCGGCGTTTTCTAAAAACGTCGCAAAATGAGATTCCTGCTTTTTGTTTTTTGGTGGGAGTAATGGCGGGAATTGGCAAATTAAATAAAAACAATTTTAATTAATTTTTTCGCGACGTTTTCAAAAAACGTCGCAAAATGAGATTACATAATTTTTGTTTTTTGCGGGAGAAATGGCGGGTATTGGCAAATTAAATAAAAACATTTTATTTTAGCTTATTAACAAAATGATTCTACTGGGATGGTCTTTTCATTTATTTCTCTACTTATTGCTCTTCTTCATATCGGTGTAGACCTTTTATTTTTAAGTGTTCACTTCAATTGCTTATGGCCCCGACTCCATTATCTGGGAACTCTTTCGGTGATGTGTTTTCAAATCTAGGAACTTGATATCGGACTTAGGCGTTGCAAGGATGAATTCAAGGAGTTTGAAAGACAGGATGTTAAATACCGTGAAGATTTAAAGCACATGAAACAAAAGATCAAGAAACTCGATGAGAAAGTTGACAAGGTATGGGAACAATTGGTCTCCACTTGTATTGAAACTAATGCATGTATCTCACTTTGGTTTCCACTGTAGGATTCAACAAAGATTACTGACATAACAAAGGAGTGCGAGGAGTCAATAAATCTCATACCCCAACAAAGATTACTGTACTTGTTTTAAAGCATAAAACAATTTAGATTTTGGTTGACGAATATTGGATACAGAGTAAGAGCTTTACATGGTGTATATGTAACTGTATGTTGCAGAATTGTAGTTCCCAAAATCCTAAACTTCATCTGAGTAACTGCTTCTAGGTTGGCCAGCAGGATCAATTAAACTTTATAAATCTACTTTGATAGAGTATGATTTGATCGAGTTATTATTTTGACCAGTATTGGTAGTTATGTCACTATGCTCATGTATGGTCGGTGTATTAGATATAATGGTATAGTAGAAAATCTCTAGAGAACATGTTTGCAATATTTTATGAGTGTTTCATATATGACCATGCTTGATATACATTGTTGTAACTTTTCAATACATCCTTTGCAGGTTACTGACCAGAACTTAGATGTTTGGCAGAATTCATCTGCTTGTGTACCAGATGCCCTGCGCCATTACTATTACCAGTACCTCTCATCCACCTCAGAAGTTGCTAAGGTACTTCCTAAGATGCCTATGGGATAGGCATGTTATTTTTCAGGTTTTCTTATAGAGCTTACAGACAAGTTTGTGGCTCTGTGATCTTTAGTTAATTTTATTAGACATTTGAAAAGATTTCAAATTATTGATTTTTTCCAAAAATTGATGTACTCTGACTTCAATTAATTGCAACTGAATCTTTGGAATGAGAGAATATCCATAGAGAGTTAATGTCCATCTGTACCTTTTAATTAAAATTTAATTGAACTTTGTGAAGTTTCTCCTGTTTTACTATATCAGTGGCCTAAAATTTGAAAATGTGGTCTGCAGACATGCAGTATTATTGCAATCTTCTCAATGTATTTTGATGTTATATGTTGTGGCTTATTAAATTTTATTAGTGGGTCGACATATGCAACTGCACATGTTTCTTCCTATACCACACAAATCTATCTAATTTACAGCTGTTCACTATTGTCTCTTTGAAGAGATTAGGTCATTCCATAACTGCGCTCTTACCAAATTACATGCTGAGAAAATGCCATGGGTTTGAATACTAGATAGAATGGATGATTACTAGGGAGAGTATTTCTTCTTCTAATGATTGATCTAAGACCAAAATTAACTCCTCGCACATGTTCTTGTAATAGGAATTATTGTTATATTATTCTAGTGCATAATTAGATGCTCGAAAAATGAACTTATAGAAGCTCAAATATTTTTGATAAGAGTGTCCCAGCCATTTCCTCTGTTTCTTAAGTTTTCAAATATGTCTGTCTCTAGATTCGTTGGAAGGGTTATGGGCCAGAAGAAGACAGCTAGGAGCCTGCAGATGATTTAGGGTATGCAAATAAATTCGATCATTTTTGTGCTTGAGCTTTCTGTGCTATATTCTTCTTATTTCAATTTGATTACTTGTATTGTATGCCATGTATCTTTGTTAGTGACTGTCGTGAGTGGATAAAGGAATTTGTCACCAATGGCTTTAGATTAAAGACTTTGCCTTTGCCTGTAAGTTTCAATATTTGTAATTGTTCCATCCAATAACGATTGTTTCAATTAGAAATCAGTTTTGTTGATTCTTCTTTCTTTTGTATCATGGCCATATAGGGTACTGTTGATGTTGTATGTGGGGGTCCCCCGTGCCAAGGCATAAGTGGATTCAATCGCTTTAGGAATAAAGAGAATCCCTTAGAAGATCCGAAAAATAAACAGCTTGCTGTGTTCATGGATAGGAGGAGCATGGCCAGATTTTAAATATGCCTGCACTGTTTGAGCTGAGCTGTAAAATTAGTTCTGAGCTAGCTGTGCTGAGCTAAGGTGAGCTTAGCTGAGCTGAATTTTTTCTTTTCATTACGCTTTACTTGTAACTAAAATTGGTTTAAACCATTGAAGGGTTAAAGCCAAGTCATATCTTTAGATTTTTTGTTTTTGCTTCTTGTAAATTCTTCCTGACATTGTCACTGCCCTTGGACCAGATCAGGCTGAATTTGTTGAAGTTGATCCCACTGGAAGATATGGAAGAGTAAGTCTTTTCTTCATTACCTTCGGTTGTTGCTTTCTGTTACTGATGTTCTTAAGTTGCTTGGAATCAGGTAAAGCTCTATGATTTTCTGAGAAGTCCTGAAGATCTGGAGAGATTGTACTGTGAAATTCATCTGCTGAAGACCTTGAAACACAGCAACATCATGAAGTTCTACACTTCTTGGGTTGATACTGCCAATAGGAACATAAACTTTGTGACAGAAATGTTCACATCTGGTACTCTTAGACAGTAAGTGCCCCGAATTTGATGACTGTTGAGTGGGGCTGCCTTCAAGCATACAGCACCAAATCATGTTTTTACATGTATTTTCCAACATAATGTTATATCCTATTTAGTTTTTCTTTTGTATTCCTTCGCTATATATGTTACTCTCTTTTTTAATTTGTTTAGGTAAATGCTAGTGACAACCGTGGAAAGGATGATGCCAAAGTCGAGAAAGGAATAGGTGGAAGTACAGTAAATTCTATAGAGGAACTTGTTAGTAATGAAGCTCTGAGTGTTAACATGGATTGGTTAGTACTTTGTTTTATTATACATGCATCAAGAAGTACCTTATAAGAATCCTGCTTAATTGTTGACTATAATTCCAGTGCAAAGCATCCAAGAGCTGTGCTGATTATGGATGAAGTTGATGGCATGTCTGCTGGAGATAGAGGGGGAGTGGCTGATCTAACTGCTAGCATCAAGATCTCTAAAATTCCAATCATTTGTATTTGTAATGACTGCTACAGTCAAAAACTAAAGAATCTTATGAACTACTGCTTAAAGAGTCAAAAACTAATTAGTCCTTTGATATTGGATCAAAAAAAAAAAATAGTCCTTTGATGATTTGTATAACTTTTATTAAGTGTATTATATTTTATATTCTTGTTAGTATGGTATTTCATGTTAGTTTGTGTTGGTTGTTGAATGGAAAAGATGTGAAATATATTAATTATGTTAATTTTTTATTCAACACAGGTATTATTGGTGTACAGGTGAAAATTTTTATTGGAATATCATTTTTTATACAGGATTATTTTAAAAAAAATAAACTTTTTTGCGACGAAATAAAAATCGTCGCCCAAAATTGAAGAATTATCTTATTAGCGACGTTTTTTTATGTCGCAAAAGTATTTATTCAATTATTTTTTAGATTTTTTATTTATCTCATACATTATTTGCGACGATTTTTTTTACGTCGCTAAAATTAACTTATTATTTTTTTTTACATTTTTTATTTATTTATGAAAAAATTATTTACGACGATATTGTTTCGTCGCAAAAAAATAATTAAAATATTATTTTTTTTATTAAATTATTTTTGGCAACGATTTTTTTTCGTCGCAAAAAATTAATTAAATAATTATTTTTTATTTTAAAAATTTATAGGCGACGATTTTTTTTCGTCGCAAAAAATCAATTAATTTATTTTTTAAAATTTTTTTACTCTGGTGGAATAGATTTTAGCTACGTTTTTTTAAATTTTAGCGACGTTTTTTTTTTTGTCGCAAAATTTTTTTTTTGCGATAAAAAATAATAATGCGTCGCAAAATACTTTCTACGACGAGGCTACTGCGACGAACACGCGACGAAAAAAAAACGTCGCAAAAAATTATTTGCGACGATTTTTTTTAATTTAGCGACGAAAAAAATAGTTGCAAAAAACGATTTTTGTTGTAGTGTGTGATTAAATAGTTAAAATTTAAATCGTAATATATAAGTTGGCGGGTCTAAGCAATATAGATTATTGTTGTGCTCTTTATAAATAGGACTATGTGCTATATAGAGGGTAAGTCATGTTAAAAAATAACCCTAACTCAAATAGCTGTTATTTTTTCTTTCTTTCTATCCTTCATCTCATTCATTATTTATTCATTTTTTATATGCGGGCAACTTTTATCAATAAAGTGCTACTCTAAATTATGATTTTTTGAGAAAAGTTGACGAGCTCAGATTCAGATCGGGCCTGCGTTCAATTCATGGGTTAAGCCTAAATTATCAAAAGGCAGGTCATGCTTAACTTATGGTTTTAGTCCAATACAAAACTCAAGAGTCCAGGAAAAGTCAACGCACGTGAAAGAGCAATCATCGGGATAACCATTACTCTAAGATAGTGTCTATCCCCAACTTTAGCCATTCTCTCCGACAAATTAGTAGCTTGACCTTGTCATTAGCGCCACAGTTAGGGCTTTGTGCCTATAAATTGTAAACCCCTTACAAATGGGGACAAATCTCACACACCTCACCTTGAGCATACTATTGTTCTCTCTCTCCCCCTAGTACCATGTACTATTTCATTAATAGAGTTCTCCAGTCACTGTTGCCGCCTTCAGTGGTTAGGTCACTCAAACCCAGCTACCCAATATTTGTCTCTTGTTATTGATTGCTTTATTATTTACTTTACACCACACACTCGACTGATTTGATATTGCATAAAATTGACTTTTGTGCATCATTAGTTTGACGCCGTCTGTAGGAACCGATTTAATTCTTACCTTACAGTCTTCCTACCTCCAATGGCAATCATAACCAAATCTATGAACCACCAAGCGGAAGATGACCCACTACATCACGACAAGGTCCCGCCACCACCGGTCAACCCATCCCTAAATCCCAAAAATTGTTGGAGACCATGCAATACTTGCTTAACCAGAACCAACATATCTTCACGCTGATGCTAACTGGGAGTCTTCAGAGAGCCACCTCCCAACATCAAGAAGGAGGAAGGGCGTCCCAAGCGTCTCACCTAGGGCGCCAAGGCACCCCCCAGCGCCAAGGGCATCCTGTTACCCTTCTTCGTAAGCCTACTCTCTCCCATAATAGTGAACCTCTTTCCCAAGAAGACCAGGGAAAAACTGGCATGAGGACCATGAAAAAGTAGACACGAGAAAATTCTTATTCTTCACTAATTTATGGTTAAAATTCAAATTCACTGAGAAACAAGTGTTTTTTTGGGAAATTTGATGCCCAAACAGTCGTAGGAAGATAGATTGTGGTAGATCTTGAAAAAAATACCCAGATTCAAAAAAAAAATCACCTCAAATGGACAACGGAGCGCAAAGTTATGATCATTTAAATTTTTGCCATTTCTTCATAATTTCTAATACTCCGCCCGGCGCCTACCGCCAGCGCCCGGCGCTCATGCCCAGCGGCGCCCACGCACTGCAACGCCTAGTGGCACATGGGCCCAGCGGCACCCATGCCCAGCAACACCCACGACCAGTGATGCCAAGCGACGCCCATGCCGCGGCCCAGTGCCCCCTCCTAGTCCATACTCATCAGCACGCTTGTGCACCCTTGCCTTAGCGTCTGCCTCCTCACCTGCCTTGGCGCACCGCCCATATCGCATGCCCAACTCGTCCAACAGTGTCCTTGGAGCCCGGTGTCACCCCTCCTAACACATCAGGCTACCACGCTCTCAACACCAATGCACTGCTCATGCGAGCAGCCTATGTCTCCAGCTTAGCGTCTCCAGCTTAGCGCCTCTCTCGCGAGTCGCCACTAGCTGAGTCTATCTCTGTCTTTGCTCTCATGCAAGCAGCCTATGTCTTCAGCTTAGCGTCTCTCTCGCGAGTCGTCACAAGGTCGGCCTAACTCTATCTCTTCTCTCATGCAAGTAGCCTATGCCTCCAGCTTAATGCCTCTCTCACATGTCGCCACATGCTCAGCCTAATTCTGTCTCTATTCTCATGAAAATAGCCTTAATCTCCAGCTTAGCAGCTCTCTCATGAGTCGTCAAAGCTCGGTCTAACCCTGTCTCTGCTCTCACTAAAGCAGCCTCAGTGTCCTGAAAAATTCAGCCTCAAGAGGTGTTGCTCTCTCATGAGCCAACCTCAATTGTTCCTCAATACCTTGGCGCACCCGTCTTTCTTCCACCAAAGCTCTCAACACCTCATTGAGTTTGAAGCGTCCTCGAAAAAAAGATAGAAAAAAACCACAGCCATCTGCGAATATCCAAAGGTAGGAATGTCAGTATAACCAAAATATACAGAAGACAATGTTGCATAGAAAAGAAGGGTACCATACCAAAGCCCTCCATCGCGATATTAATGATGCCCTCAGGACCCCGTGAACCGACCTCTCTAATATTTGAGGGTGTTAGAAACCTTCAAAGTTGCTCCTTGGCCAAATTCACTTCCTTTAGCATGGACATCAAGCTACTGCTGGAAGCAGGACAAAATATGTAGAGCTCCGGTCTCAGTGCAAGTCTGCACAGGAGTCTCAATCTCTAAAGTAGTCCTAGGACTAACCCTAGGACTTAAAGGGATCACATCTTGAGAAGAAGCAGGGACACCATTAGACCCCACCTTCTGAGAAACAGTAGGGTCATCAGGCCTCAGCTGGGAAACACTAGGTGTATTAGATCTCGCCCTCTTAAGAGGAGGGGAACTCGTCATCCTAGTGACATAGAGAGCATCTACCATCTACGAGATCACTTTTGCATGTAAAAAAGTAGGACTTACTTTATCGGATTTAACTCATCTCTAATTTCAAAATAATTGAAGGATATTTTAATTTCTTTTGTAACGGCAAGAATCTCTTAAATCCACAATTTTTAAATATTTAAAATTGATTGAATTTACAAGTGTGACGCTCCTAAAACCAGGGGTCATTCGTCAACTCGTTGATCACTCATCAACCCACAGAATACCCGTGGATATCATGTAACTCGATACAAGCCGTTATGCCCCATTTATCGGGATCCATAACTTAACAAAATTCGGGCTGAATCTCCTTTGTACGAGGAGTTCTAATCAAAACGCAATATGTAATCATACAACATTGACCACACCGGGTCTATTTATCCATACTCATATAACAACATGCAATTTTATATTAAACATAGTTCATATGAGTTCGATTACAATCATTTACATACATTACTTGCCCAAAAACTAATTTACATCTTAGTTTTATAAAATCATAGTTTAAAAGCCACATTTTGACTTTGCTTCATCAATGAGGGCCCGAATGAGAGCTGTCCACCGGCGCATGTGCCGCACCTGAAATATTGTCCCCATAAAGGGTGAGTCACGCTTAATAGGGTATCTCCTAAAGAGACTACTCTCCAACCTAGATGCATATGAAATGTTCACATGCAATTCACAAGCAACAATCACTCTATTCAAGAATATGCAATTCAACAATGGAATCTTCAATGTCATACCATGATATAAGATGAGACTCACACATGCAACTCAACTCGAGCTTTTACTGGCTCCCTCAACACATGAAATGTCATGCGTATGAATCCGGACATTCTAAGCCCTTGCCATTGATGTTACACATACAATGACCTTTTTAAAATAAATCATGTATTTTTGTTGGGTATTCGAATTTTGGAATCACATTTTTTTGGACTTGCACCGTCGGAAGTGTATAAACCAGTAACCGGGTTTTGCACCCGAGGGAGAATCTAGCCCTTTTTGTTATACCCGACACAAGTTTTTCATGCAACCGTGCAACTCAGCCGGACCTAGGACCAACTTTCCCGAGTCCAGGCCTCAACCACCAAGAATGGTGTTTGATCCAAAAACATGCACACAGACCCGCACTCATGTTAAATGCCCACGAATGCAATGCTTCCGGTGCAGATGCAAATGTAATGTACACTTGCAATTTCATTATCATGTTCACATGTCATGAGCTCAATATGGACATCTTAAATATCCTTCAATATTTTTTCATGGTCAATTACATCATAAGCATGTAACCACCATCAACAACCTCAATGCCAATATATCATAATATATATACCAACATCAACTCTCAAGCATGTCATAACATAATCAATGCAAATAACACATTTAATCCACATAGACATTTCATTAAACACCTTCAAAGCATAGATGTAAACACTTAGCATGCTCAATCAATATATTTCACAAGAAACCACAAACAAGTAATTTCTTAGTACCTAATTCATGCTAGAATTGATTTTAACCCTTCTCAATACTCATTTTTCACGTTTCAACTACCATAGGTAATGTCATACCATGTTCAACATGTCATGAGCACAATATGAACATTTCCAATTCCTTAATGTAATCTATATCGTAAAGCATATAATTACATTCTAACATCATCATATTCTCAAATTGTCAATTATATCAAAGGCATATAATTACAATCCACATTTTCAATGGAACCAACATAGGCATTTTATCAAACATCCAAAAGACAAACAATCATGTAACACACAATCATACCAAATTTATCACATTTTTCATGAATTTACCAAACAAATAAGTTCTACAAATTCAATTCATGCAAGATTGGTTTAACATATTTCTATACACATTTCACATAATCTAGTTACACTAGGAGTACAACAAACAAGAGAATTCGTCTCAAGTCATGCTACCCATATCATATGAAACCCTAGGTTGAAAATAAACCTAATTAGAAAAAGAACCCTATCTCTTGAAGCGTAAAACAACGGTAGAAAACTCTCAAGACCCAAAAAAAGCACTAATCCTTACTTCCTCCAAAATCTCATTTTTTTTTCTTCGTCAAAACCTTCGATTTTTGGTACGTAGGTGTAGCCCTCGTCGTGTAGATGAACTTTAATTATTGGCCCGAAGAATACCGACCAACGTAGAGTCGTAAATCGTAGAGGGAAGTTAAAGAATCTTCTATTTTCCCTCTCTTTCTCTCTAATTTCGAAAATCTGATGGGTATTTATACCCCTTAGATGTTTGGCCCTCGTTGCGCCACACGTCCTCCATTCCCGTGTCCGATTTTACCCCGAAACAATTAAATTTCGTCTCCGTTCAAGTTCAAAATATTTTTAGTTGAACTAACTTTAAATTATGTTCTAATTTTTGAAATTTAATTCCACGTCTAGTTTTTAGGTCACACGACACCCGATCGACTCGTAAAACGTGAAATATCTGATTGTCTCGGAATTCAACAAAAATTGACTGGGAAATTAGATTTTGCAAGATGAATCCAACGGTGAGGTCCGTTTCATTATCCGAGTTCCAGAAAATTTTAGATTTTCAACCTGTATAGTAGTGGCTAATTACTGTTTTACCTTTTTTCATAAAAATTCAAATTTATCTTGATTTTACAACAAGTATGGACAAATACTCACCTTTTAAAAATAATTAAATAACTCTCCAATTATGTTGCAATTAGAGACAAGCTTAACTCTAGTTTATTAATTTATTGATTTATTTATTATCTTAGCGAATTTATTTTTTGAACTATCATTATTTTCTTACTAGTGTGGTTTAATTTTAATATATAGAAAATTAAAAAAAAACATATTTTTAGTATTAAAAAAACACTTTGAAATGGAGTTTATACAGTTTTATACAGGGTCACCCCTATAGTATAAAAATAAAAGCGTGGGGTTTAGGCCCCACATATGAAAAAGCCTCAAATTTAAAGATCAATAATGTAATATAAGCTAAAAAATAAAATTAACTACAATATAGCCTAACAAAATAATTTTTGAAAGAGTAAATCAACAAAAAAATTAAAAATTTGGATCCAAAAGTCTAAACCACCTCACACAATCACATTTATTAAAGGACAAAAAAATGTTAACAAAAAAAAAAGTGCTAATAAAATCTATCTCTTTCTCCAATCAAAAGAAGTGTAATAAGTATCTCTCTTTAGTTAAAAAAAAAATCAAACCAAACACATTATCTATTTCTCTTAAACTTGTCTTTTTTCTCATTTGAATGCAAAACACTAATTAAACCATTCATTTTCATTAAAAAAATATTTTTTATAAATTTCTTATTCGTAACAAATAAAATATAACAGAAATTTAGGAGAAAGTTGCATAGATAAATAAGTAAAAGTCAAAGATAGTAAAATAATTCAAAAGAAAGATAACAATGAATTTATTTATAATAAAATCAATCATCTAATAGGTACAATTAGAGATAGTCTTGATATTTGAGAGTGACTATCCCGGTAATTATTCCACACGTGTCCTAATATTCTTGGATTCCTTGAACTTTGGACTAGATCGAATTCATGAGCTGGGTTAGACCTTTCTTTTAGCTAATTTGAGCTTAATTAATTGGACCTGACTTAGTTGGATATGGACTCATCAATCGGTACCATAGTTTATTAATTTATATGGTAACATTATATAATTTAAAAAAGAGAAGTTATAATTAATTGTTCAAGGGAGGTTATAATCGATCACAAACATCTATGATCAATTATTAAAAATGTAATATCAATCCTAACATTTTATGATTAATTATGTCATTTAATGTTATAATTTATATCTTTAAAAAATTATAAATTAACTTTAAAAAATTGTCATACCTGACGGTGCCGTAGAAGTTTCCTAATAGAAAAAGAATACCAAAGACAAGTCAGAAAAGTTAATCTCAGAAGAGGATAAAAAAGAAAAAAGTTCTTTTTTGTTTGGATTACAACAAGCCAATGATTTTGGATTGGGTTTGATGAAAAATTACTATCCTATCCTAAACCGCGCTCTCAGATACCAGGGGGGATAAGGTTCTCTCTCTCTCAAATACACTTCTCCTAACGGACGAGTAAATAGAAAAATGTTATAATTACTAAAAAATTGTCAAATTTTTTATATTAAATGATGTGACACAATTCCGTCATTGAATATTAATATGACCCACTTATTTGATGGTAAAAAATTGTGCCACATCATTTGAAATAGAGATTTGATAAAAAAATTTAATAAACATAACATTACCTAAATAAATATTAGGTGTAACAGTTATGTCACCTTAATATTATCAGGTGGTGTAATATAACTCAATAATTAAAGAAAATGGATTTCATTCATTCAAATAATCCCCCCTAAAATAGTACTCGCCACATATTCAAACAATGGGTTTAACTTACTTTTTTTGTTTATTATTGGACGGTTATACTATGTAATAATTCTGACATGGTGTAATAATTACACCCAATATGTACTCAGGACGCCTAGTATAGGGTGTAGTTTTTCTTCAACCAATCTATAGATCCAAACACACTTTCAGAGAAGATAATGCTATGTAGCTTAGTAACAGTCCCCTCCGATGGTGAAACCGTGAAAGTCGTACACATTATAAAAGTTCGAACATTGTTATGCTTATCAAATTGTTCATAAAATTTTGTATATCAAAATTCATTTGAGATGCATAGTTTTATGGATAAAAGCTCAATCATTAATTTGCAGAAACTTGAAGTCCACATAAAATCCTAGACATTAGGGTGCTTGGGATTTCCACATTTATTTTTCACAAGGTTGTTGTTCTTCATGGAGAGAAGTCCATCATATCTTCCAGCTCTAGACTGTCCCAGAAGTTGTCTTCTCTCTCCTCCATTATTGTCTCATGATCAACTACTTCAATTCCTCTCTCTGCTTCGCTTCTATTCTCTATCCCACTGTGTTCACATCCTTGATTCTCTCTGATCTCATTAGAATTACAAGCCTGATTATCTATGCTTTTATTAGGGTTATGTTATTGATTCTCTGTGTAATGGGTGTTCGGTAATTCTGCGTAGTCCGACACCGGAAAATTAGTTTTAGCTCTCTCTCCATGGTACTCAACGGCCTTCCTGTCGTAAGCTCTGGCTGCTTCCTCCGCCGTCTGGAACGTACCAACCCACACTCTCACCGCCCGGCGTGGGTCCCAAATCTCCGCCACCCACTTCCCCCATGGCCTCTATCGAACTCCCCTGTACTCCTTCTTCTTCCTCTTCCTCTTCCTCTTCTCTTCTTTCCTAATAAGAATAGAATCGGAATGGGAGGGAATAATGTGCGCACAAATTTTCGCACAATGGTTATGGAAGGCAGATCTCTCCCTTGGTGAACTCGCACGGATCGAACACGTCGAAGACCAGCCGCAAGGAAAGGGTTGAGAGGGCCAAAGGGGGCCTAAGGAGTGGTGATGAATTGTTGTGGTGGTCGCTCGATGCCTTCAGACGGCTCTACAAGGGTTCCTGGTACACAGAAAACGGGTCAGAAAGGGTGCCGGAGTGTTCTCCGGCGTATCCCCTCCAACGATCAATTCAGTTCTTTGAGAATGGAGAAGAAGAGAACACTGGTTATTCTTGAGAGTTGTTTTTGCGTACCTTTGTTATGCATTTTTGATAGCTATTTATACTCACCCGGACTCATCATTGCTGATAGTCTAGGAAGTAGGTAGCGTTCAGAGGTGGGGCAGTGTGCCCCCTGTTCTGCGTGGGGAAGACCTAATTATTGATTGCTCAGATTCCCAAGCAATCAATGCTCTTCTTTCTGTATGGGGATATTGAATGCTCGGATTCCCGTGCATTCAATGCTCGTGTTCCAAGAACAAATCAATAAATGCTCTGGAGCTGGGACAATTAATGTTTGCCTCTTCCTGGCTCCTTACGCCAACGCAGATATCCCATCAATAGTGGATTCATTAAATGTCAACTTGCAACTGCCGCATATTAACAGGGGCGGTCTCGTCCGCCTGCCCCTAATCATGCACTTTTGCCACGTGTCCTACTCTCCTTGGAGGGATGTCCTGTTAGTCCTGACGCCCTGACTCCCTTGTGCAGAGCGCCCTCATGATTCCTAGCCTAGTCGAGACAGGACAGTCGTCAGTGACTTTTCCAGGAATCGAAACCATGTGGAAGGGCCACAGCTCTAGTTAGTATCCCTTGGTGCCGAGGGAAAATGACGATCCTGGGTCGAATGTGCTCTCGGTGCCGAGGGTTCGTAGTTGGATAAGAGAACTGGTGTCCCTTCTTTCCCGAGGTACATCGGGTCCGAGGACACGTTTCTCAAACGTGGAAGGCAGCATCCTCGGCGCCGAGACCACATGTCTTCATCGTGGGGGCAGACGCCTGTAATGCCGAGGCCACGTGTCATGATCTGCCCTGATCTCAGAAATGTCCCATCAAATAATATCACCACTTGGGGAAGAAAGTGATGATGACGTGGCATTATGGGAGGCTTGTGGTGGTTGGGCCACGTCAACGGAGGTTGACACACCAAAATCGTCGCCAGATATTACTAGCCTGAGAGTATCGATCATGATGGAGTGCTCATCTTCCTTGCTTAAGTGCACAGGGAGGGAGGGCTTCTGTGTTTGAAAGTTTCCTCCTTCGAGGGAGGGGTTCTCCCAGAATTTCCACATTATTCAGGTGTCTTTCAGAGAGGTTGAAAGAATAAATATTTGTCGACTGTTGTAAATCGAAAAAGGTGAAATTGAAACCTTGGAGAGAGAGAGAGAGAGAGTGTGGCAGTATGGCTGGAGTGAGCAGCGAGAAGGGCGAGCCTTTAATAGGTTTTGGGGAGTCTACGTGGCAGAAAGATGTAACACAGTTTACACACGGGGTTGTAAAACGTGCAAAAACTGTCTGCACGTAGGAAGTCAAAGGGTTCAGGAGCCAGTATTGGTGGGCGCTGTCAGTTCAAGGGTTCTAGTATAAGAGTATGGTCCCCTGAGAGAATGGGTCCTCCTGAGAGGAGTTGGATACGGTATTTGGGAAAAAAAAAAAGGATTCAGGTGCGAGAATGGGTCCTCCTGAGAGGAGTTGGACACTATATTGGGATAAAAAAAAAAAGCCGCCTAGGGAGGTCAGTACCTCCCTAACAACTAAATAGAATAAAAGTATATTTTTTAAAATAATTAAAATAGAAAAAAAAAGTCATAAAAGCATATCTAATTGACAACTTTTATATTTACAATATCTAAATATTAAAACCTGAGACTTTTAAGATTCTTTTTGATATTTGTGTATCATTTGAATTTTGAAATTTCATATATATATATATATATACACACTTATATATATAATAATATTAAACAGTAACACGCTCAACAAAAAAATAGTAACATCAAACAGTAACACACTCAACAAAAAAATAGTAAAATTAAACAGTAATATTTATATATGTACACACACGTATATATATGAAATAGTATATATGTTACTGTGTGTGTATATATATAATAATATTAAAGAGTAACACATTCAACAAAAAAATAGTAATATCAAACAGTAACACACTCAAAAAAAAAAAAAAATAGTAACATCAAACAGTAACATACTCAATAAAAAACTTAATTAAAAATTTAATATTTGATGTTACTGTTTTTTTGTTAAGCGTGTTACTGTTTGATGTTACTATATATATATATTTGTGTATGTGTGTGTATATATATATCTGTGTGTGTGTGTGTATGTGTGTATATATATATATATATATAAATTCAAATGATACACAAATATCAAAAAGAATTTTGAAATTCTCACTTTCTAATATTTA
Organism: Ilex aquifolium; assembly: GCA_951799425.1. Classification (NCBI taxonomy): domain Eukaryota; kingdom Viridiplantae; phylum Streptophyta; class Magnoliopsida; order Aquifoliales; family Aquifoliaceae; genus Ilex; species Ilex aquifolium. The sequence continues at coordinate 7,885,078 of OX637391.1, forward strand.
GATATTAGAAATATAAAAACTATCAATTAGGTATACACTATTTATGGTAGGGGTAATTATGGAATATATTTTTAAAAAAATTTGAAAATATTTTAAAATGTGTACTTATTGACAACTATTTGATGAAAAAGATGACTTAAAGGAGAATAAGTTTGGAGGTGGTGGTTAAAATCAAATAAGTTCTGAAAAAAGTACTCACATCCCATTATCTCAAAAAAATAATTGGTGTCATACATTAATTTACTATATTTATAATTAGTTTTATCATATTTGTGGTTATTTTTATCATTATCATGGTACTTACAAATATCTATAATAATAAGATAGAACCAAATTTAAATTTTTTTTTTTCACTTCAAAATTTAATTTAATTTTAATCTAATTGAGAAAACACAAGGATAGTTTAGATTTAATCTACTTTTCATTTATTGGCCCAAATTTCTTCTCAAATCTTGTAACTTAATCCAAAGGTCCACAATGCAACCCACACAAATTGATCCTCCCGCCCATTTTAACACCACACACACACCACCCCTATTTTGACCCCCATTTTTGAATCACCGACCTTTCTCCTTCTCTTTCTATCTACTCATCTGCCCAGCCCCTCACGATCTTCTCATCGCCATGGCTAAACTAGCAGCAACAGCAACTTCTCTCTCTCTCTCTCTCCCTCTCCACGACACACACACAAACACACATACAATTCGAATATGCTTACCTCCAAACCCCAAATCAAACTGTTCGATGAAGACAAAGAATTCTTGACGGCGTTGGGATTGTCCGTCGGCGCAGTTCTTCCGATGGTTCTAAAAGATACAATCGAGCTCGATTTATTCGAGATGATGACCAAAACTTCTCCAGGTGGCCAACTCTCCTTTTCCGAGATTGCTTTGCAAATTCCCACTCGAAATCCCGAAGCCCCAGTGATGCTTGATCGGATGCTTCGATTTCTTACTAGCAAATCAATCCTCACATGCACCCTATGTTAACCCACAACACAACACCAAACCCAGCAACCCACACATCACACAACGAGCACATACACACACAGCAGCAACACACATTTTTTAATGTTTATGTTTTTAATTTGGGTGTTGAATATACTTTGTGAAATTTTAATTTATTTTTTTTATTATGAAATATGTTTATAATAAAATTTTGTGAATTTTTTTTATGAAATAGGTTTATTATGAAATATGTTTGTTTTTTAATTATGAACACTCAATAATAAAAAATAATTGTGGGTTTTTAAATGTTAAGGTTTTTGTGAACTGTATGGAATGAATGTTGGGTTTTTAAATGTTAAGGTTTTTTCAAATTGGATTTTCAATTTGGGTGTTGAATAGAATTTATGAAATCGTTGAATAGAGTTATTTGCATTAGTATAAAATATGTTTTTATAGGGTCTTCATTTAGATTAATAGTTTCCGTTTGACTTGCATGCTTATATTTTCGTGTTGAATATACTTTGTGCAATTTTAATTTATTTTATGAAATAGGTTTATAATAAAATTTTGTGAATTTTTTTTTATAGAATAGGTTTATTATGAAATATGTTTTTTTTAATTATGAACATTCAATTATAAAAAATAATTGTAGGGTTTTTAGATGTTAAGGTTTTTTCAAATTGGGTTTTCAATTTGGGTGTTGAATAGAGTTTGTGAAATAGTTGAATAGAGTTATTTACATTAGTATGAAATATTTTTTTATAGGGCCTTCATTTAGATTAATAGGTTCCCTTCGATTTGCATGCTTATATTTTCTCTCGGTTTAATTGCAAAAGCTTCACAATAAAAGAATAAAGGTTTAATATTTTGAAAAAAAGAAAAGAAAATAAGAGATAAACACTTGCCTACCTAAATATGTCATACTTATGGCAAGTTAAATGGGAGATACTACTTGCTTTGTTTAGTTGTATACCCATACCCATAAGATTGTGTGTTAATTTATTTTACTTCCATCATTTTAGAGATTGTGTGTCAATTAGTATGAAATAGGTTTTTATAGGGTCTTCATTTAGATTAATATGTTCCCTTCGACTTGCATGGTTATATTTCCTCTTGGTTTAATTGCACAAGCTTTGCAATAAAAGAATAAAGGTTTAATGTTTGGAAAAAAATAAAAAAGAAGAGATAAACACTTGCCTACCTAACTATCATCATACTTATGGCAAGTTAAATGGGAGATACTACTTGCTTTATTTAGTTGTATACCCATAGAGAGCTTACTAAAAAATGTATTGTATCCTTGCAAAGGGAGGATTGAATATCTTGCTGCTATGACTTCAAAGGGAGCCTTCGATGGAGGTTGGCACTCAGGACATCCCAAACCAAGAAGATATCCCAAGTAATCATGAACTACTTGGCTGGTTCGTCGTCCACGATTGACCCTTATGGTTTAAATCAAGTTCTTTAATTTAACATAGATTTTGTGAATTGATTCTCACAATTTCAAGGTTTGTGAAGGTCGCACAATAAACTTTTTTTATGTTCTCCTTCGTTTGATATGATTTGACAGAGGAGATTACTATATTGTTTTCATTATGGAATAATATTTGTTCAACTGGTATAATAAAAGGGTCCTCTCAACGACCTATAAAATGAGTTTTTGAATTAATTTTTCCAAACTCTTTCTATATTCTTATGTTTGATTTTATATTTTCACACGCCTTGAGGATCTTCAAGGATATCAGTGGATGCTAAACAAAGAAATAGTGGTGGGAGTGGGAGTGGCAGTGGCAGTGGCAGTGGCAGTGGCAGTGGTGGAATTGACAAGGTAAGATTTATTGATCATGTTTTAATTTAGTTTTGACCACTGTTGAAAGCAAGTTTAAGTATTTAGGTTTAAAAAAAGATTTTCTGATATCTATTAAATTGAGTATAAATAGGCAACTCTATGCTAGGTTGGTTACGGTTATCCCTATGTGCTTTATTAGAAAACTAAGGAGAAGAGAAGCACAATATTCTGTAAATGTATTACTCTTTTATGTACGCAGAAAAAATAATGAATCTTGTGTTTCAGGCCAATTCCATGTTTGACTGTTAAACTAGATATGAACTCTATTCCAAGTGTCCTAAATATATGGTACAGTAAACAAAAAATGTTTCCTACTATAATATCAACTAATATTTTTTTTTTATCTCCATTATGCTCTAATTGGAAGAAATGCATAGATCACTATTTAATTGTTTCAAACTGTCTAATTTATTTGGGTTTTGGATTGGATTATCTTTGGTTTCTTGTGTTTGCTTTGTCTGTGTGAGGCTTTTTCTTTAGTTAGAAATTATGGGTATTATATAACTGTCCAAATGTGATTGTAATGACCATTTCCTAATGAATAAGTTCAAGTGAATGCAGCAAATTGAGTTGTTGGAAATTTAAGAGAAGGTGCAATTTCCCTTTACTTCAAGTATAGCATTAAACCGTGAATGTATTAGAATTTAGAAGTGATGAACTGCCAACTTCTTCTATGCTCCAGGTGATCCACTTATCCCCAGATGGCATATTTCATCACACTATAGCATATTCTATCCATATTTAGTAGGTGAATTGATGGGACCTAGAAGTTTCTATGTTTATGATGATACATATAATGAAAAGTGAATTGCATTAGGTCAATGATACTATTTTGTTCCTTTCGTTCCTTGGCAACATAAGTGAACTATTAGTTCTAATATTTTGGCTTCTCTTTGATTTTTTTTTTATTGTATTAGGATTTACTTGTTTTAGAAACTTTTAGGTTTCGATTAGAAAGTATGTAAATTGTGTATACAAATTGACATTTTCCTAAGTTTTAGAGGAAATTTTGCCTTTTTTTTTTTTTGCACAAGAAATTTATTTGGCCTCCTAAATGAATTATATGTGTCACTTTACTCTTGGTAATGCTATTTTGAGATGACAAAGTTGGCTAAGCACAAGAGAGGTCAGGATCACCCTAACTCAAATCCATTCCAATCCAACGGTGTAAATCTTTCCTAAAAATTCATTTTCCCGCTTCTCTCTCTTCTATTTTTTTGCTGCATGCCACGCCTACACACAGAAACCCATGTTGCATGCACTTCTTCCTTTTATCAAACCCCAAACGTCTATTTTCACTCACACCCATGCTGCACGCTACACCGCTCTCTCCTTCTCTCACACTCTATTCCCTCTTGCTCCTCTACGGAAGAAGACTCAACTCAGCCCCCTCTCTCTCCTCGATTGCTCCTTTGCCATGTCCCAGGTACCTCCCACTCTTCCTCTCTGTCTCACGAGTCAAACACACACACACACACATAGAGTCGAACACGTGAAGACCCAACTCAGGCCCCTTCTCTCCTTTTCTCTCCCTCTCACTCTCTCCCCGATTACTCCTCTACCATGGCCCCAGGTACCTCCCTCTCTCCCTCTAGTTGCACACACATACCAGCACACACAACACATTGGTTTGATATTTTGGGTGTTTTGCATTGGTTTGATATTTTTGGGTGTTTTCTCATATTGGTTTGATAAGTTTTGCAAGAAATTAATTTGGAAAATTATAGTTGTTAGTAGCATTTTTTTTTTATTGAATGTTAGTGTTATGGTTTTGAAATTTAATGTTAGGATTATTTTGATTGCGTTTGGGTTTTGATTTTCAAATTGTGTAATTGGAAGTTATGTTTGCGATTGAATGTTAAGGTTATTTTGATAGAAGTGGGTTGGATGAATGATGATGGTTTGATTGGATTGGTTTAACAGTTTTGGTTTCATTCTCCATTTTGTATGGATTGGTAAATGCTTTACTAATGTAATTATTATGCTTTGCAACATTAACCACTTCTCTCTTATATCCCATCAATTTGATTTCTTTTGTTGAACTACCTTGCAGATTTTGTGTTGTATGATTGTGGAAAAGAAGTTTGCAATGTTTGAGACGAAGAGTAACCTCATCCAACCCCATTCCAAACCTTTCCTACAAAGGTTGACGTTAGTTTCCTTTACTCTTTCCTACAAATTTTTGGTTAATTGAATTAATATGATAGTGTTTTGTTCTAGCGGTGATAGACTTAAAGTGAGATGCACAGGTATGTGTTGAATCTACTGCAAACATCCATGATGTTTGGAGTGGAAACAAACACTTCGTTTGGAGTGGTTGCAATAAATAGGTGAAGAGTGATTCTTTCATGCCATGAATTTTTTTTATAGAAATTGACTAGATTGGTTGGACAAAGGAGGGATCACATACTTCTCTTAGCTCTTTCATTAGCTGTTTAGTGAATATTTCCAATGGTTTCTTTTTAGTAAATTATAGCTCATGTTTAATCAACTATTAAGTTTTTTTATGGATTGTATTGCATTCTGAAGTTAGATACATGCATAAAGGAATTTGTTGGATGATTTGGTTGGTATTTAGGATTTTCAATTTAAACTTTTGATTTGGTACCCGCGTGTGCGTGTTATTAATCATACTGATATGAGCAAGCAAACCCACAATTCTCTTCCTCTTTATTTTTTTGGTTACATTTCTAGTTTTTTTTCAGTACAAAAAATGGCACACCAACACACACACACGCTACATGTACACCCAACACCTACAACACAGCCGAATGGGTTTGGTTTGAGTTCAATTCCATTTCTTTTTTAGATGAATTTCATAATTTTTAATTTTGTAAGTGATGGTCATGCTTAATTCATGTGTGCGTTTACAGAATTGGGTAAGCGGTGGCCTTGTTTAATTCATGTGTATGTTTATAGAGCCTAATTCATGTGTGCATTAACAGAGACTAATTTTCCGTTTTCCAAGTTATATTAGAAGAAAATATGGCACTTTGGCACTTTTCATATGTTAGGACAAATAGTTTTGAAAATTAATCTTAGCAGAGGCAAACATTTAAAATATGAAAATGCCTCAAAACATTTGACAGTGCTAATTTCATACATTTAGTATTACACTTAGATGCTTCTTTGGTATGTTTTGATTGAGTCAAAATCTACTTCAGTGATTAATAGGAATGTTACTTATAGGTTATTTGCGAACTAAGTAGCATAGGAACTTCTTCAAGCTGAAAATCATTATATGGGCATTAGGTTGGAGTACTTGAGAAAGTTCTCTCTCTCTCTCTCTCTCCACTCCCACACACACATCGCCGCACAACCCAATTTTCTTTCCAATTTGTTGTCGTTTAATTCTAGGGCAGTAAATTACAAACATGAATAACATTAATTTTTAAATTCTCTCATCTCTAAACTTTGAACACAATATATGTTATTTGGCAATTTTTTTTCTTTATTTTCAACATTGAAATCTATCTTCCGATTTATCTATTTTTACTCAAACTTTGTTCTTTTTAATTAAATTTCTCTAATTTTGCTAATGCATTGACCGTTTTCAGCTACTCACGTTGACACGTTTGAGATTGTGGCTATCAAAGTTGTAAGATTCTTTTTCCAACAACTTTTATTTCTTAATACACCGATTTGACTATATATTTTTTAGTTTGTTGGAGGGATTGGTTTCCGAAGGGATTGGTTTTATGTGAATTAACTTGAAGATTGGGTAATGGTGCCATTGCCATATTTTTTGTGTATGCTCTAGGTGTTCGATTTTTGTTTATTTGGTTAATGTGGAAATATTTAGGTCAAAGGCACAGTAGGAGCTAGCATAACATCCAGTTTGAGAGGTAATTTTGTGTTTAAAAGTTTGTATCCAGTTCGTTTGAAACTTTGGATGCTCTACATCTATTGAGCATAAGTTTTTTTTACTTTTTTTTGTTTGAATGCAGATAATTTATTGTACATCCAGTCATTAGCCAATGTAAGACTTTAGAGTTTCTTCCAGCATTTAGATTTCATAAGCCAATGTATGACTTTATTGAATTAAAGGTGGTTGGGGGTCATTGTAACAATGAACTTAGTTGTTTAATATTAGAAAACAAAGCTAGGATTAGGTTTTCATTGAATATTGAATGATACATGTAATATGGTTGACATTTTCATATTGGATATCAATTATGTTGGATAGAAGTTGATTGCACTTGTAATCCTCCTTGCCCTATGTAGACATGTTTGTGTTCTTCGTTAGTGTTTTTTTTTTTTGGATAATTATGTTGATTCCAACTGACGAAAAAAGCAAGGGCCATAGGTTCCAAATTTTCAGTTGTTTGGTTTTGCCTCACATTTTTCAGGAAAACATGTAAACATACTTGGGGTTAATTTTCGACGGCTTCACATCTAGAAGGCAATAAAGTCTTTGATCGCAATCAGACAATTGTGTGGTGGTGGTTTTTAGTAATCTTATTTGTATGTGTTCTTTGGTTGTATCTTTTAGCCCTAAAAAAGTTGAAGTTGAAGTTCAAGAGAGTTATTGCTTTCTTTGTGCACGTGTGTGTTTTGTGTGTATGTTTTATTTGTTTGGTGTTTAATAAGGTGAATTAGTCACACATGGTTATGAGGATATGTTTGGTTAGATGAGAATTGATGATTGTTTGGGTGGTTTGGGTTTGGAATGGAGTTTTTGGGAAAAATAAAATTGAATTATAATTGGAAACTACGATGGTTGTTATGTACGATTGTGAACTGTGAATTTTGGTTTGGTCCTTTAGTTATTAGTATTGTCTTTGAGTTTGGTTGAGTAATTTTTTCTTAATATTGGTTATGGAATGGTCTGTGTTGGAGAATGATACATATAATGAGATATATAAGCTTTGTAGACAAGTTACGATTTTTCTGAGTTTTTATTTTTAGAAGAAATTCTGATGAAATTTATTGAAAAAATAGTGGAGAGCTTGACTGATTTCAATTTCTTTAATTAAAGCAAAGGACACAGAAACTATATATATATATATATATATATATATATATATATATATATATATATATATATATATATATATATATGTTGGAAAAAATTCCACAACACAGTAGATGTGCACCATCGATGATTCGTTAAAAAATATAGGTATAATATAGCAAACATAAATTACTTGAAAAAGAATAAAAAATTAACACTGGATCTCAAGTTTGAAGGCTCGAAGTTGTATGTTTTTATAGTAATTTTTTTTTTGAGTTCAATAGAGTAGGGTGTCCGAACTAACTTATGCGAACCTTGACTAATTTTTTGTTTAGTTTGGTCAAATACATGTCATCCACGTCGAGATTAAAAAATTCATAAATAATAAATTCCTCATAATCTGATCTTAAATTATTGTTAAGATTAAAATTTAAAATATTTGAGTTTATAACTCGTGTTTATAATCACTTGAACTTAGAGTGACAAAAAAAAAAACAGATATACCAAATCTTGAGAAAAGTCCAAAACCAAGGTTGGGTTAAGGGAAAAAGCGCCTGAGAATTTCCAAAACCAACAGTCATGCCAAGTTGGGTTAAAGGATCACTGTATTTGTCCCACTTGACCTCATTACACAAGTCATAGTTACTGACCACGTGGGAATTTGACTTTTGACCGATCCATACATTGCTGCAAGTTTAGACACACTTGTCAGAGAGGGACCCACGTTATTCCCTCCTTCATACGGCGGTTATCGATCTCACCTCTTAACCGTCATATTGGTCAACCATGCAAGACCTCTTTGTTTTTATTTGATGGAAAATAGAAGGGAAAGTGATACTTTGTTCTATTTGGTTGGGACAGAAAAACAGGAGAGAACGGAAAACACAAGGAAAGTGCATCCCTACCGTCCATAATTTTCGATTCCACTCTTCATTCAATTTATTTTTTTAAAATTTAGTTTTAAATTTTTATAAACTTTAATAATTTTTGAATTATTCATTTTGCATAATAAAAATAGAGAAATATCAGAAGGGTGAGAAGGAACTAATGACCTTTTCTTCTATAAAAATCTTGACATGTTGATTTACGTATGATTAATGATTTATTATGTTGATTTACCTGTGATATTAAGCTTAATACTTAGTCCTAATATTAAACAAACTTCATCCAATGATCACAAACCATTGAGTCTCTACCAATTAAATCCCAAATTAAATGCAACTAGCATTATTCTTCAATTTTAGACATGTTTCAAATATGTCCAAATAAATTTTAGACATATTAGAGTTAATTTATAATATTTTTAAAATTATTGAGTTATTTTATTATTGTATAAAAATAAGTGTCAGTGTGTAGTAAACTATAAGATTATAAATTAAAGATTGTTACCACGATTTTTCATATTTGTTGTTAAGATTAACTTGTAACTCTCTCAAATGATAAAAATACATCATAATCAATTGTAACTGTCAATAATTAATCTCATTATTGATAAGAAATTTTAATTATTTTTTATTAATTCATCCTACGAATATCTATTTTTAACTAATTATGTTTAATGACCTTTTTAAGTATTAAAATGTCAATTTCTGCCACTAATGTTTTTTTGTGACAGCGTAATGCCACCTCAAATACTTTTTGCGGCACTTGTTGGAGTAAAATTAAATATATGGGCTTATATATTAAATAAATGTGAATTATAGGCTATCAAATAAAGTTAGGCTAATTAAAGTGATTAATTAAGTTTTGGGGCCTTAATTAATATATTATAAAGTGTGGGCATTAATGTGTAGAGACAAGCGTAATTTCTATTTTTATGATGGGTTAAAATAGAAAATACGAACAGACGCGATTGTTTACGAACAGGCGTGACTGCTTATAAACAGACACGATTGTTTATAAATAGGGGTCATGGTCCCCAGATCACATGATGATGTTTTTCTATTCTTCTGATTCCCATTGTCAGAGAGAAATTTAAGACAGAAAACAAAAGTGTAGATCTGGAAGATCATCAAGCCTCAAACTCGATATTTCAATCTTGTGTTATGGATTCAGGTACGCTTCCGCAAATCCAATATTTTAATTCTTGATGATTCAATATGAATGTTCCTGTTTATGTGATGGTTTTCACATAATGAAATTAATCTTACAAGTGATATCAGAGCCCATATCATGTTGAATTGTTGAGAATAAGTTAAGAAAAATTTATTTTTTTTTAGGGCCGAAAAAATATTTTTTCGAAAAGTTAAATATTTCTGGAAATATTTATTCTACATCTCATTACGAGTCCAACGATATAAATATCATAATTTTTGGACATACGGTTGATTTTATATGTTTTTTTTTAAAGGTTTAAGAGAAAATATAGAATCTGGTACTGTTTTGTTCTATTTTTTTTTCTTGGTTCCGAATCTGTGAAGAAGAAGACCTACGACGTAGTTTCGGTTGTATTCGTAAGATGCATATAGTTTTATATTTATTCAGACGTGTCTATTCATAAACGGTGCGTTGGTTCGGTGGCATTTGGTGCAGTTGTTTGCACCGCGAGGTCTCTGGTTCGAATCTTGGTCCGTGTTGTTTGTTGCTATATATCCTCCCTTGTTTTTTAAAAAAAAAGAAGAGGGGGGAGGGGCCTGAGATTCGATCACCGGACCTCCAGTGTGGAAACTGCTCTTGACCACCGTTAAGGCAGCGCCAACTTGCTGTTTAAGTTAGTTATTTTAATATAAATATGTTGAATTTACAGTGAATTTACATTCAAATATTGGTGTTTAAATATATATTTTGAGATAAATTAATTGAATCAATATGTCACCAAAGTGACCACTTTTGTGAAAATTAATATTATTTTAAAATATAACAAGATTATGTGCATGTAACTTATGTGAATATTAATCAGCCCAAAGGAAGATTAATATTTAACAGAATTGCATGCACACCTGTGGTAATAAACGCGTGATGATTATATGGTTTTACATATGAATAATAAATCGGCCCAAAGGAAGATTTATTATTAGATATGTTTTTATTATCAGTGTTTGATTACTACACCAAGATATCACTTACAAGTTAATATTTTTTATCCAAAGATAAAATATTAATAGAGTGTCCGGTATCTTGAGATGGGATTTGCCTTTATTTGAATTTATTTTTGTTTTGAGGCTTATGTGAGTTTGTTTTGCTTGTTTATTGTTCTCTGATTCAGCTATTAGTTCTGCTTCTAACATTAATGCCAGCATTAATTCTGTTCCTATGCTAAATGGCACAAACTTTAAGACATGGCATGAGAACCTCCAAATAGTTCTCGGTGTCATGGATCTGGACCTTGCGTTAAGGGTTTCTTCTCCTGCACCTCTTACTGATGAAAGTTCCTCTGATGAAAAGAGGGATATTGAAAGGTGGGAGAAGTCAAATCGCATGTGTTTGATGATCATTAAGAAGGCATCGATTATAAAGAGACTTTCTCTCCGGTTTCATCGAAAGACTCTTTTAGGACAATAATGGCACTTGTGGCGCACTTTGACCTTGAGCTTCATCAGATGGATGTTAAGACTGCATTTCTCAATGGTGACATTGATGAAACAATCTATATGGTGCAACCAGAAAATTTTGTGTCGGGAGATGCAAAGAAGATGGTTTGCAAGTTAAAGAAATCCATCTATGGGCTTAAGCAAGCTTCTCGTCAATGGTATTACAAGTTTCATCAAGTTATCATTTCGTTTGGTTTTGAGATGAATATGGTTGATGATTGTATACACCATAAGTTCAGTGGGAGTAAGCATATTTACTTGGTTTTATATGTTGATGACATATTGCTTGCCACCAACGATATAGGCATGTTGCATGAAACCAAGAGATTTCTATCAAAGAAATTTGAGATGAAAGATCTTGGTGATGCTTCTTTTGTGTTAGGTATACAGATACATCGAGATCGCTCTCGCGGTATACTTGGTTTATCACAAAAGAACTATATCGAGAAAATTCTTAAAAGGTTTGGCATGCATGATTGCAAACCAGGTGACACCCCTGTGGCTAAGGGAGACAAATTTAGTCTCAGTCAATGCCCCAAGAATAATTTTGAGATTCAGGAGATGCAAAAGATTCCTTATGCGTCAGCAATAGGAAGTCTGATGTATGCTCAAGTATGTACGCGTCCGGATATTGCGTACATTGTTGGCATGTTAGGCAGATACTTAAGCAATCCTGGAAAGGATCATTGGATAGCAGCCAAGCGAGTCATGAGGTACTTACAGAGAACAAAAGACTACATGCTCACTTATCGAAAGTCAGATCAGTTAGAGATCATTGGATATTCTGACTCCGATTTTGCTGGATGCCGAGATAGCATGAAATCTACTTCAGGCTATATCTACTTACTTGCTGGAGGTGCTATATCTTGGAAGAGTGTTAAACAATCTATTGTAGCTTCTTCCACCATGGCAGCTGAGTTTGTAGCTTGTTATGAGGCGTCCAATCATGGAATATGGTTGCGAAATTTTGTCACGGGGCTGCGTATTCTGGATGGCATTGAAAGACCACTTAAGTTATTTTGTGACAATAAATCAGCAGTACTATATTCCAACAACAACAGGAGTTCGACGAAGTCAAAATTTATAGACATCAAATTCCTAGTTGTCAAAGAAAGAGTTCAGAGTGGACTTATATCTATAGAGCACATTGGGACAAACTCCATGATTGCAGATCCACTAACTAAGGGATTACCACCCAAGGTCTTTCATGAGCACACTACTCATATGGGTGTGGTTTCTTTTCAGGATATGTCGTTTTAGTGGGAGTTTGTATTTTAGATGCTTTTATAGATACATTTATTATGGATATTATGGTTATTTACTGCAGTAAAGTATTCAGTTTTCATTCACTCTGATTTAGTATGGTTTGATCTCACTAAGGTTTAAGGAGGACCAGTTGGAAATAGGCATGTTAAGATCACATTACATGAAATTTCCATGCTACACATCCACACTTGATCTTTGTCATTAGTTGCATTGATATATGTGATCATTGATGGGTCTAGTTACGAAATATGTAACGACGATCGCTTTGGTTCTGTATTGATGTGGTTAATGGACAAGATTGTTAAAATATATAAAGTTTTGATAGCAAAACTCATGAGCTCATAAAGTATAATTCACGTTTATAAAGTTATATATATAGCCCAAGTGGGAGATTGTTGGAGTAAAATTAAATATATGGGCTTATATATTAAATAAATGTGAATTATAGGCTATCAAATAAAGTTAGGCTAATTAAAGTGATTAATTAAGTTTTGGGGCCTTAATTAATATATTATAAAGTGTGGGCATTAATGTGTAGAGACAAGCGTAATTTCTATTTTTATGATGGGTTAAAATAGAAAATACGAACAGACGCGATTGTTTACGAACAGGCGTGACTGCTTATAAACAGACACGATTGTTTATAAATAGGGGTCATGGTCCCCAGATCACATGATGATGTTTTTCTATTCTTCTGATTCCCATTGTCAGAGAGAAATTTAAGACAGAAAACAAAAGTGTAGATCTGGAAGATCATCAAGCCTCAAACTCGATATTTCAATCTTGTGTTATGGATTCAGGTACGCTTCCGCAAATCCAATATTTTAATTCTTGATGATTCAATATGAATGTTCCTGTTTATGTGATGGTTTTCACATAATGAAATTAATCTTACAGCACTGCCTATTGCAGCTACTAAATGCCGCCGCAAAAAATATTTGTGACGGCAAATATACTTTTTGCAGCAGAAAAAAAAAAGTGTATTAGATAAGATCTCACTTTTAAATAATAATATATAATTAAGGTTACAAGAGTAATGTCTAATGGTCCGTTTGGTAAGGTAGACGGAAAAATGGAAGGATTGAAAGTTAGAATGATATACTCTCTATCTTTTCAGGGAGAAATCATTCATTCTCTCATTTGTGTTTGGTAAGAGGGATGAAAATGAGGAATAATTAATTTTTCGTGTTTGGTAAGATGAAAAAAATATTTTGGATAATTATGTTGATTCCAACTGACCAGAAAAGCAAGGGTCATAGGTTCCAAATTTTCAGTTGTTTGGTTTTGCCTCACATTTTTCAAGAAAACATGTAAACATACTTGAGGTTAATTTTGTTGGACCAAATCAGATTTTTAAGAGTAAAAACTGAATTTTTGGTCGATTTTGAGCCTAAATTAAAGTGGGACCCGTTCGTTGTTTCGAATAAATTTTCGTGGGTTCATATTCTACTCCGTGAGAAGAATAATGTACTATATTCACTTGTTCAAATCGAGTAAGAAATGAATGAGAAAATAAACTCCAAAGTGACCTTCTTGAAATGTGAAAATAAAGGATGTGCAATGTGGGATTTGACATCAATCTCACATTGGTTGAAGAAGAAGTTCTACATGTGCATATATAGGCCAAGTTTGCTCTAAGGGATTGGGCCCCAAGGGGTACCACAGTTTTATGAGCGGAGCGAGCACCTACATGCCTTCGGTTCTACCACACACGCGCGCCGCGCGCCCGCCACGCCCAGGCCGGGCTCGGGTATGGGTTCAGGTTTATTCCAGTCCGAATGAGTTGTGATTGTTCATACAGAACATTTACAATTGGTGTCTTCTGTCTTGCATTGAGTTATGTCTTTCCATACTGGGTTGTGTCTTTTAGTAATGGTGGTTGTCCGGAAAGTCACCAATGTGTCTATATATACTCAGTTCATGCATGCATTCAATTAATTTCATTCAGTCATTTTTCGGCATTAAGACAGACATTAGAGCATACCATTTTCAGCATTAAGACAGTGTGCATCTTAGAGAGTACACAACACAATTTTGATTCGTTGGACGAGTAGATTGGAGTGTTACCTCTGCTCGTGTAAAAATCATTGTATCCTGAGAGGCAGACGCTCGATATTCCATAAGCACCGTGTGTGGGGGCGAAATCTGTCTTAAGGACATAGTGTCAAACACTAGTCTTGATCTACCTAAAGTTCAATAACAGTACATGTTCTGCAATCGGGTTAATAATTTTATTGGTTATACAAACAGTTACGTGTAACTCTTTCATATAACTGTTTACTGTTACTGTTTCGTTAAGACTGCTGTAACTCTTTCCTATATCTCTTTCGTGTAACTCTTTATTGTTACTGTTTTGTTGGAGTAACTCGTCTCTGTGTAACTCTTTACATGGTTCAAATTAGAAAGTTTAATAAGTGATTTTACAATATTTGAAATACCACACAACCAACAATCTTAAGACAGATTTTTCGTTTTTTATAATTGTTTGTTGTGTTTCTGATACTTGTTCTAAAAATATTGCAAATTGTGTAAAACCTGTTTTTTACAATCTGTGATATTTTGAAGAGACTTTGAAAATTTTGTGAAAAATTTGCTTGTTCTGTTTATGTACTTAATTCTAAACAATTACACCAAATAGTGACTATGTTTTAAACAGTGAAACCATACAGAAACGATAAAACAGTAATTTCAAAATAGTGACACTGAACAATAACATATATTCTCTCTGTTTTAATAACTTGCTTTGAAAACTGTTACTGTTTTCCTATTTTGATAATAATATTCCTGCTACTACAAATCATGTTGTGTCTGTGATGCCTATTTCTGTTCCTACTCATGTGTCTCATGGGGAGAAACCCGAAAAGTTCAATGGGAACGATTTCAAGATATGGCAACAGAAAATGTTGTTTTATCTCACTACGTTGAATCTTGCAAAGTTTCTTTGTGAGGATGCTCCTGTTTGTAGTAAGAATGAGACCGACTGCCAAGTTGTTGCTGCGGTAGATGCATGGAAACATTCTAATTTTCTGTGCAAAAACTATATCCTCAATGGATTGGATAACACATTATATAATGTGTACAGTCCAATCAAGACGGCTAGAGAGCTGTGGGAATCATTGGATAGGAAATATAAGACGGAGGATACCGGAATGAAGAAATTCGTTGTGGACAGATTCCTTGACTACAAAATGGTGGATTCCAAAACTATCATAAGTCAAGTTCAAGATCTTCAAGTGATCATACATGAGATTCATGCTGAAGGGATGGTGCTTAGTGAATCTTTTCAAGTGGCTGCAATTATTGAGAAATTACCGCCAAATTGGAAGGACTTCAAAAATTATTTGAAGCACAAACGCAAAGAAATGAAACTTGAAGACTTGATCGTGAGATTGAGGATTGAGGAGGATAATAGAGTCTCCGAAAAGAAAGTTGGCAATCATTCAATGGAGTCAAAAGCACATGTGAATGAAGAGGGACATAAAACCAACAAGAAAAGGAAGTATGTTGGCCAACAAGGGGCCAAGGGTGGTGATTCCAAAATGTTCAAAGGCAACTACTTTGTGTGCAATAAACCAGGACATCGTGCAAAGGATTGTCGAAGCCGTAAAGCACAAGTGAACCACAAGAGGAAGGCTGCCCAAGCCAATATAACCGAGGTAGAAAAACTTTCTGAAAATGTTTCTAACATAAGTTTTTCTGCTGTAGTATCCGAAGTGAACTTGGTAGGAAATACCAAGGAATAGTGGGTGGACACTGGAGCCACTAGACACATATATTTGGATAAGAAGATGTTCTCTTCATATGAAACAATTAATGATGAAGAACAACTATTCATGGAAAATTCTTCTACTTCCAAAGTTGAAGGCAAAGGAAAGGTTATACTGAAGATGACTTCCGGAAAAGAATTTACTCTCAACGATGTGTTACATGTTCCAGAAATTTGAAAGAATCTTGTGTCTGGATCGTTGTTGAGTAAGAAGAGTTTTAGGTTGATTTTTGAGTCCGACAAATTTGTACTCACAGAGTGAAATTTATGTAGGCAAGAGAAATATGAGCGATGGGCTCTTTAAGATGAATGTAATGACAATTGTATCAAATTTTAATAATAAGAACACATCTTCTGCTTATATGCTTGAGTCTTCCAATGTATGACATGGTAGATTAGGACATGTTAATTTTGATACAATGTGTAAATTAATGAATTTAGAATTGTTGCCTAAATTTAATATTGATGTAAATCATAAATGTGAGACATGTGTTGAATCAAAACTAACTAGAGCATCATTTCATAATATTAAAAGAAGTATTGAACCTCTAGAGTTAATTCATAGTGATACATGTGATTTGAAATATGTTCAAACTAGAGGTGGAAAGAAGTACTTTGTTACTTTTATTGATGATTGTACAAGATATTGTTATGTATATTTGTTAAGGAGTAAAGATGAAGCATTGGAAAAATTTATGCAATATAAGAATGAGGTTGAGAATCAACTTGACAAAAAGATTAAGGCAATAAGAAGCGATCGAGGTGGTGAATATGACGCACCTTTCAATAGGTTCTGTCAAGAACATGGTATTATTCACCAAACTGATGCGCCTTATAAACCTCAACAAAAAGGGATTGCTAAACGTAAAAATAGAACATTGAAAGAGATGATGAATGCCATGTTGATTAGTTCGGGATTACCTCAGAACTTGTGGGGGGAAGCGTTACTTTCAGCAAACTATATTTTAAATAAATTATCCCACAAGAAGTTAGACAAAACCCCTTATGAATTATGGAAAGGTCGGAGTCCTTCCTACAAATATTTAAAAGTGTGGGGGTGTTTGGCTAAGGTGATGGTTCCTATTCCCAAAAGGATTAAAATAGGACCTAAGACTATTGATTGTGTATTTATTGGTTATGCAATAAATAACAGTGCATATCGTTTTCTAGTGCATAAATTTGAGATTCCTGATATACATGTCAATACAATTATTGAGTCAAGAAATGCATCATTCATTGAAAATATTTTTCCTAGTAAAAATGCATGTGATGTGAGTTCTCTTAAAAGAACTCATGATACTGCGACTAGTAATATAGACCATGAGTCTATAAATGAAGAAAGTGAAGAGGCACTTAGACGCAGTAAGAGAGCAAAGACTTTCAAGTCTTATCGTCCAGATTTTCTAACATATTTATTAGAAAATGAGCCTCAAAGTTTAAATGAAGCGATGTCCACTCCTGAAGCACCTATGTGTAAAGAAGCTGTAAACAGTGAAATTGAATCTATCATGCAAAATCACATTTGGGAATTGGTAGATCTTCCTCCAGGGAGTAAACCATTGGGGTGTAAATGGATTTTCAAAAGGAAAATGAAAACTGATGGATCAATTGATAAGTACAAAGCTAGACTTGTAGCTAAAGGTTACAAACAAAAGGAAGATCTTGATTACTTTGATACATATTCTTCTGTCACGAGAATAACATCTATTTGTATGCTCATAGCTATTGCAGCATTGCATAACCTTGAGATACACCAAATGGATGTGAAAAAAGCTTTCCTAAATAGTGACTTAATTGAGAAAATTTATATGGACCAACCCGAAAGGTTCATTTCTCCGGGACAAGAGAAGAAAGTGTGTAGACTTGTTAAATCACTTTATGGTTTAAAACAAGCACCAAAATAATGGCATGAGAAATTTGACAAGGTAATGATGTCAAATGGTTTCACAATTAATGAATGTGATAAATGTATCTATGTCAAAGACACTAATAATGGATATGTCATTGTTTGCCTATATGTGGATGATATGCTTATTTTAGGTAGTAATAATAATATTATTACAGCTACTAAGAAAATGTTGTCCAGTAAATTTGACATGAAGGATTTGAGTGTTGCAAATGTTATACTAGGAATTAAAATTTCTAAAAAATCTGGTGGACTTATATTATCTCAATCACATTATATTGAGAAAATACTTGAGAAGTTCGAAAAAGATGAAAACAACATTGCTAGAACACCAGTTGATATAAATCTTCATTTGTCTAAAAATACTGGTCAAAGCATATCACAATTGGAATACTCTCGTATCATTGGCAGTCTAATGTATGTCATGAACTGCACTAGCCCAGATATAGCATACTCAGTTAGTAAATTGAGTAGATATACGAGTAACCCGGGAGTAGACCATTGGAAGGCAATTATCAGGGTTCTTAGATACTTAAGATATACCCTGAATTATGGATTGCACTATACAAGATATCCAGCTGTACTTGAAGAGTATAGTGATGCAATTAGATATCTGATATGAAGGATACAAAATCCACAAGTGGTTATGTTTTTACACTTGGTGGTGCAGCTGTATCTTGGAAATCCTCTAAGCAAACGTGCATTGCCAGATCCACAATGAAATCTGAATTTATTGCTTTAGATAAAGAAGGAGAAGAAACTGAGTGGCGTCGTCAATTTCTAGAGGATATTCCAATATGGCTTAAACTTGTGCCAGCAATTTGTATACATTGTGATAGCCAATCTGCAATTGGTAGGGCACAGAGTGACATGTATAATGGTAAGTCTATACATATACGTCGTAGACATAATACCGTTAGGCAATTGCTCTCAAATGAGATTATTTCTATTGATTATATAAAATCAAAGGATAATCTAGCGGATCCGCTTACTAAAGGTTTGACGAGAGAGCAAGTAAATTGCACATCGAGGGGAATGAGACTAAAGTCTATGACACAAGAGTCACCTTAATGGCAACCGAACCTAGTTGACTGGAGATCTGAAGATCTAGGTTCAAAGGGACAACCAAATTATGCGTGATTCAAAAGAAGCACTAAGGAGATAATCCCTCCTACCTATTCCTATGATAACTTAGTGTTGCCTGCAGAGTTTATTAGGGTAAGCTATACTTTTAATGACTCTTATATCTTGAAAAATCCAAGTGGGGTATTACAGGATATTCCTAATAGGAGTCACCTATATGCGTGTGAATGGGCCGCTTCTATGAGAATTTGTAAATGCTGAATTCTCTAAAGCACTCATGAAAATCAGGAGTTGTTCAGGGCCAAA
Source organism: Ilex aquifolium (assembly GCA_951799425.1). Classification (NCBI taxonomy): domain Eukaryota; kingdom Viridiplantae; phylum Streptophyta; class Magnoliopsida; order Aquifoliales; family Aquifoliaceae; genus Ilex; species Ilex aquifolium. The sequence goes on from OX637391.1 coordinate 7,904,685, forward strand.
ATGAACACAATCATGAGAACCAATTGTGTTAGGAAAGAGACTGTGTGAAGTCTATTCGATCTGATTTATCAAACAGCTGAATAGTTCAAGACATCACGTTCACTATTTAGTCGGTAAGTCCGATGGGCTTTCACTAGGGAAGGTTCAAGGCCAAAAACTACCTATCTCGATGCACAATCTTTTCAAAGATGTACTCTCTATAGTGTGTCAGCATTATCATTTGCATACTAACAACCAATCTTCCATACATGTGGGGGATTGTTGGACAAAATCAGATTTTTAAGAGTAAAAACTGAATTTTTGGTCGACTTTGAGCCTAAATTAAAGTGGGACCCGTTCATTGTTTCGAATAAATTTTCGTGGGTCCATATTCTACTCCGTGAGAAGAATAATGTAGTATATTCACTTGCTCAAGTCGAGTAAGAAATGAATGAGAAAATAGGCTCCAAAGTGACCCTCTTGAAATGTGAAAATAAAGGATGTGCAATGTGGGATTTGACACCAATCTCACATTGGTTGAGGAAGAAGTTCTACATAGGCATATATAGGCCAAGTTTGCTCTAAGGGATTGGGCCCCAAGGGGTACCACAGTTTTATGAGCGGAGTGAGCACCTACATGCCTTCGGTTCTACCACACACGCGCGCCGCCCGCCACGCCACGACCCGGCCAGGCTCGGGTACGAGTGTGGACCAAGCCCTATAATTTTGGAGAAAATTCATTTAATTAATTGGGCGAGAATTTCTGACCCAAAATTAATTTTATAATTGGTGTCTTCTGCCTTGCATTGAGTTTATGTCTTTTCATACTGGGTTGTGTCTTTTAGTAATGGTGGCTGTCCAGAAAGTCACCATTAGAGCATACCATTTTCGGCATTAAGACAGTGTGCATCTTAAAGAGTACACAAAACAATTTTGGTTCGCTGGACGAGTAGATTGGAGTGCTACCTCTGCTCGTGTAAAGATCATTGTATCATGAGAGGTAGACGTTCGATATTCCATAAGCACCGTGTATGGGGGCGAAATCTGTCTTAAGGACATAGTGTCAAACACTAGCCTTGATCTATCTAAAGTTCAATAACAGTTCTTGTTATGTAATCGGGTTAGTAATTTTATTGGTTATACAAACAGTTACGTGTAACTCTTTCATGTAACTGTTTACTGTTACTGTTTCGTTAAGACTGCTGTAACTCTTTCCTGTATCTTTTTTGTGTAACTCTTTACTGTTACTGTTTTGTTAGAGTACTCGTCTCTGTGTAACTCTTTACATGGTTCAAATCAGAAAGTTTAATAAGTTATTTTATAATATTTGAAATACCACACAACCAACAAATTTTCGACGGCTTCACATCTAGAAGGCAATAAAGACTTGGATCCCAATCAGACAATTGTGTGGTGGTGGTTGTTAATAATCTTATTTGTATGTGTTCTTTGGTTGTATCTTTTAGCCCTAAAAAAGTTGAAGTTGAAGTTGAAGAGAGTTACTGCTTTCTTTGTGCACGTGTGTGTTTTGTGTGTATGTTTTATTTGTTTGGTGTTTAATAAGGTGAATCAGTCACTCATGGTTATGAGGATATGTTTGGTTAGATGAGAATTGATGATTGTTTGGGTGGTTTGGGTTTGGAATGGAGTTTTTGGGAAAAATAAAATTGAATTATAATTGGAAACTACGATGGTTGTTATGTACGATTGTGAACTGTGAATTTTGGTTTGGTTCTTTAGTTATTGGTATTGTCTTTGAGTTTGGTTGAGTATTTTTTTCTTAATATTGGTTATGGAATGGTCTGTGTTGAAGAATGATACATATAATGAGATATATAAGCTTTGTAGAAAAGTTACGATTTTTCTGAGTTTTTATTTTTAGAAGAAATTCTGACGAAATTTATTAAAAAAATAGTGGAGAGCTTGACTGATTTCAATTTCTTTAATTAAAGCAAAGGACAGAGAAACTATTTTAAAATGGTGGGTTTTAGATTGCGAAGTGCCTTTAGGAACGGGCTATTACTAGTGTGTATGTGTGTGTGTGTACATATATGTATATGTGTTGGAAAAAATTCCACAACATAGTAGATGTGCACCATCGATGATTCGTTAAAAAATATAGGTATAATATAGCAAACGTAAATTACTTGAAAAAGAATAAAAAATTAACACGGGATCTCAAGTTTGGAGGCTCGAAGTTGTATGTTTTTACATTAATTTTTTTTTGGGTTCAATAGTTAGGGGTGTTCGAACTAACTTATGCGAACCTGGACTAATTTTTTGTTTGATTTAGTCAAATACATATCATCCACATCGAGATTAAAAAAATTCATAAAAAATAAATTATTCATGGTGTGATTCTAAGTGATTGCTAAGATTCAAATTTAAAATATATAAGTTTACAATTCGTGTTTATTAGCACTTCAACTTAGAGCCAAAAAAAAAAACAGATATACCAAATCTAGAGAAAAGTCCAAAACCAAGGTTGGGTTAAGGTAAAAAGCGCCTGAGAATTTCCAAAACCAGCAGGCATCCCGAGTTGGGTTAAAGGATCACTGTATTTGCCCCACTTGTGTAAGAGTTACTGACCACGTTGGAATTTGATTTTTGAAAGTTCAGACATACTTGACAGAGAGGGACCCACGTTATTCCCTCTTTCATACGGCGGTTATGGGTCAATTATGCAAGATATTTATAAAATTTGGATATATTTAATTGTGTTCATTGTATTATTATATTTTTTTCATATCAATTTGGATAGATTTCTAATTAAATTATTATTACCTTTCGAATATTATTAAGACATAATTTAAGAATCTAAAACATTGTGATATTAAGCTTAATACTCAGTCCTAATATTTAACAAACTTCATCTAGTGGTCACAAATCATTGGTCTCTACCAATTAAATCTCAAATTAAATACAACTAACATTATTCTTAATTTTTAGACATGTTTCAAATATATCCGAATAAATTTTAGACATATTAGAGTTAATTTATAATATTTTTAAAATTATTGGGTTATTTTATCATTGTATAAAAATAAGTGTCAGTGTGTAGTAAACTATAAGATTATAAATTAAAGATTGTTATCACGATTTTTCATATTTGTTGTTAAGATTAACTTGTAACTCTCTCAAATGATAAAAATACATCATAATCAATTGTAACTGTCAATAATTAATCTCATTATTGATAAGAAATTTTAATTATTTTTTATTAATTCATCCTATGAATATCTATTTTTAACTAATTATGTTTAATGACCTTTTAAGTATTAAAATGTCAATTTCTGCCACTAATGTTTTTTTGTGACAGTGTAATGCCACCTCAAATACTTTTTGCGGCACTGCCTATTGCAGCTACTAAATGCCGCCGCAAAAAATATTTGTGACGGCAAATATACTTTTTGCAACAGAAAAAAAAAAGTGTATTAGATAAGATCTCACTTTTAAATAATAATATATAATTAAGGTTACAAGAGTAATGTCTAATGGTCCGTTTGGTAAGGTAGACGGAAAAATGGAAGGATTGAAAGTTAGAATGATATACTTTCTATCTTTTAAGGGAGAAATCATTCCTTATCTCCTTTGTGTTTGGTAAGAGTGATGGAAATGAGGAATAATTAATTTTTCGTGTTTGGTAAGATGAAAAAAATATTTTTTTTTGAAAAAGTATTAATAAATATTTTACCATTATTTCTATATAGTAAATAGATATATAGATATATATATATATATATATATATGTTTATATATATCAAAGGATATATAGAAAAATAACATACATTTCAACACATATAATTAAATTTTCATCTCAATTTTGGAATGATTGATTTTGGTGAGTTGGAAAGAAAGCTCATCCATCAACTTTTTCATCTTTCTTATTTTTTTTTTTACCAAACATGATATTTTATCTATCGCTCCAACTTTCTATCATTCTAACTTTACATCCTTCCGTTTTTCTATTATACCAAATAAAACATAAGTCTAAAAATTAGAACAATGATATACACACCACCTTTGTATACCACTTAATCTATATATCTTATTAATATGACACGATCTCAACCGTTAAATATATTCAATGAACTTAATAAGACCCACTAATTTAATGATTCATATTGAAATAGTGTACAAAGATATTATAGAAAAATATTGTATGTAGCATTGATAAAAGCATGTTTGTAGAACGCATATGAATAGAAAACCGTGACATGGTGTTTGTACACATTTACAACGAAAAATATAAATTTGAATCATGCCTTAGAATGAAAAGATTGATAATATAAAGTATTAAACTATACGTTATTAAGATTAATAGTTGTAAAATTAGGTGCGATCACGGTTAGAGACGGAATCATGATTTTATCATAAGGGAGGCCAATCAAAAACAGTGGCACTATTAAAAATTTTATTAAATGGCGTCACTCAAAAAATTAGTGACAATGTCGCATCTTAATTGTAATATAGATAATTTTGGAAATGGTCCCCCCTGATCTCCAAGTGATAATGTCGCATCTTAATTGTAATATAGATAATTTTGGAAATGGTCCCCCCTGATCTCCAAGTAGTTTCGTCCCTGACCACTGGTTCTATGTAAGTCGACTCAAGTATAAATCATAATCATCATCATCATCCCTTATTCTGGACTCAAGTATAAATCTTCCAGTTCCAATCTGTCCCAGAACTCTATACCACTGGGTTCGCATTCTTGATTCTCTGTGATCTCATTGGGATTGCTTTCTGGATTGTCTGTCTGCTGAGTGGTGCTTGGCAATTCTAGGTAGTCCGACAACGGAAAGTTGGTCTTGGCTCTCTCCCCCCGGAACTCCACGGCCTTCAAGTCATAAGCTCTGGCGGCTTCCTCCTCCGTCTGGAACGTACCAATCCACACCGTCACTGCCTGCCGCGGGTCCCAAATCTCCGCCGCCCACTTCCCCCACGACCTCTGTCGAATTCCCCTGTACTTCTTGTTCTTCTTTCTCTTTCTCTTTCTCTTCCCTTCCTCTCTTGTGCTACTACTAGCAGAAGCACTAGGGGTGGTCCCACTTGTTGGAAATGGTGATGATGACATGTCATTCTCGGTGGTTTGTAAGAGTTGTTGGGCCACTTCAGTGGTGGTGTATCCACCATCATCGCCGCCGGATATTACTTTCTTGAGAGCATCGACCATGATGATGTGTTGTTCCTCCTCGCTTAAAAATTTTCCTCGTTGGGGGTTCTGATAGGATTTCTGCATTTTTCAGGGATCTTTCGGAGAGGTTAAAAAGACAAATCTTTTATATTTTTCGAACTTCGACAGAAATGAAATAAAAAAAAAATGGTATTCTTTTCGAGAAAGATTCAAATTAAAAAGGAATCAAAAACAAAACCATGAACAAGTGATAGGGGGACTTTAGAGATCGCTGACGGGCCACGCAGAACAGGGGGTGAGCTTTTATAAAGCATTGAGCAGTCTACGTAGCAGCTAGATGCCACGCAATTTACACGTATTGTATAAAAAGTCGATTCGCGTATCTCCACGTAGGAAGTCAAGAATCAAAAGGAAAATCTTGATTGGACAGTATATAAATCAAACAGTACAAGGATTAACGAATATGCCACGTGACTTGATTAAGCATTATTATTAACAGTACATGGAGATTTTTTTTTTTTTAACAATGTTGCCTCAACTAAAAATGTTAACTTGAATAATTATTATTATTAATTTAATTGTGGGTCTTAGTATTTAGGAAAAATTTTAACCACCTTCCTTCTAGTTTATCATATCTTCAATGACACTCCCTTTATTTTCTGAATTATCACTGCCACCCCCCTATCAGATTAAAAGTGTTAATTAGAATGCAATTTTACTAAATTATTTATGATATATTTTAGGAAAAAATTCATCCACACCCCCCTCTAAATAGGCATATCTTTAATAAAACCCCCTCTATTTTCTAAATATTTTTACATATTAAAATTCGGGTCGATTAAAATTGGATTCGAGTTAATTAAAATTTATATTAAAATTTGAGTCGATTAAAAATTATATTTTTTTACGTACTAATATTTGAGCCGATTAAAATTCTATTTGAGGCTCAAATCAATTTTAATCAACTCACATTAAATTTTAATTGGCTTGAATTTTGATACATAAAAAAAATACAAATTTTAATCAACTCAAATTTTAATATATAAAAAATAAATTTTAATAAATAAAAAAATATAAATTTTAATAGACTCGAAGAGAATTTTAATCGGGATTAACAGATCAAGTAGAACTCAAATCGGCTCTAATGTTAATACGTAAAAAAAGACTTTTAATAGGTTCGAATTTTAATACATAAAAAAAATTTAATAAGCTCAAATTTTAATACGTAAAAAAATATAAAATTTAATCAACTTAAATCGAATTTTAATCAATTCAAATTTTAATATGTAAGAAAAAGAATTTTAATCAGCTCAAATTTTTTTATGTTGAAAAATAAATTTTAATCGGCTCGAATTTTAATCGAATTTTATGTAGAAAGATTGTTTGCAATTTATATAGGGGTCATTTTGATATTTAAGATAATTTATTTTTGTTATAAATGGTGGTTTAATAGTAAGGGGTGTCAGTGATGTTTAAATATAAACTATAAGTGGTATCAGTAATATTTTTGATAATAGATGAGGTGTCCTTGAAGATATGATAAATTAGAAGGGGTGTGGTTAAAATTTTTCCTAGTATTTATCGAGAGTCATTATCTATTCAATAGTTTATGATTGATCAAGTCAACAAATCAAGCACTCTTTTTAGTCCAAGTAACAATTTCTGATTATTTTTTTTTGTGCATGATTCAATTTAGGGTTGATAATTTATGATACAATACATAAATTGATAGAGTAGTATACTAAAAACTTGCTTTTTGTAGTGAAACTCATTTTATTAATTAATAAAATTTTTCTCTTTCCATTTATTGAGAATCTATATGGGCAAAATGTTTGTATTATATTTAATATATGGTATGTAAGTGTGTCTTATATTTTACATTGTAGATAATTTGGTGTGTAGAATTCGGCTTATATACAGAAGACCAGATTATCGGATCCTTGTATAATATGAGTATATGTTCACAATCCTAGATAGAATTGGACACACCATTGGTATGATTGTAGTGTAATATTCTGGCATAGTCTATCTTGACTGTATGAGACTCTTTGATGTCTTAGATTATTGCACTAGTATATTTTTTATATTGAACAGACCCATGTTGAGGTTATTATCTTTTACAGATTCAATAAGATAATAAATACCTCATGATTATTATGATTGTTTATACTCTTAATCCCAAAATATTTAATTAGCACGTGTATAAAATGTTTGTCTTCTTAATTCATCAAATTGGGAGATTCATATTGAGTCAATAAGCTTGGTGAATTGGGAGACGATATAATTTGTATGGTGGAAATTAAATATTAAAGGAAACCACGTCCTAGTATTTAAATGGGTTGATGATGTCCTCTTAAAGAAGCCCTACAGGTGGATTTAATTATCTGACATGAAAAATAAGTTGAGTGGTAAAATCTCAAGGAATAAAAGAAGTTAATTAAATATAATTGTCAGTAATTTATTTAATTGATGGACATCTGTAATATTAGATGTGGGGAGATTATTAAGTATATAATAATAAGGAGCTCGAATATAATTTTGAAATAAGGATCAGGAGATCAATAATAAGTCTTTAGTGGTCTGACTTATTATTAATGGGCTGTAGGATATTTGTTTTGGATTAAACATAAGAATCCTAAACTCATTGGAAGCTCAGCCTTTATTTCTCCATAGGGTCTTTATCGTAGCTATATATAGACGTCTAGGCTCTCTAATTCAGCATCTATTCTTTACTCACATTTTTTAGATAGGATGAAAGAGAGAGCAAGGATTTGGAGGTCTTGGCAGTCCACACTGCATCTGGATTCTGACGTTTGGAAATATACGACAGAAGGCCGTGAGATTCGTCGAGCTGTCTTTCGGTTGCTCGTTGTTCTATTCTGCGTTCGTGCTGAGACGAGATCCATCCCGAGGGATCTCAAGGTAAACCCTAATTCCGCCTTGTAAGGTTTTAAAGGAAAATTTTTTATATTCGATACATACGCGCTATCAATGGCTCTTCGGATTTCCGTTCAATTTAGGGCTGATAATTTATGATACAATACATAAACATAACTCAAAATTAACAGAAAATTTACGGGTTAAAGTTTTGGACAGTTCTCAATAAGAATTTGTAAATTACACAATCAGTTAACACATATCTATAATAAATGAGTCGGATTAGTTTCGACGAAGAATAACACAAAATTGATACTTTGAACACATTTAACTTGTATTATTCTTAAAAAAAATGCCACATTTATGTTTTTTTTTTTTATCAAATATTGACATCATTCTTATATAAAAACTACGAGCATGAGTTCAATTACGATAATCTAATTGTTAGTGTTAAATTTTTGATTCACAGGTAAAATGAATTAATACAAACACGATACAAAAATAAACATATGAGATTGAAATGATCAATCAAGATTACAATATATATATATATATATATATTTGATTCATTTGAGTCAGTACCCTACGGTTACTGACTCTCGCACCAGACTAATACTAGATTTCGTGCAAAGTCATCTCTTCGCACGAGAGGAAGTAATTGAGGGTGAATAGTAACATCAAAGAGTATAAACACAGGTTGATTAGCAACATACTTTTTAATTTTAGTTTGTTTTTATATCTATACTAGGTGTTTGCATATAAAACACGTTTTGTTATAGTGATTAAAAAGTTAAAATTTAAATCGTAATATATAAGATGTCGGATCTAAACGATGTAGATTATTGTTTTCCATTTTATAAACAGGACTACGTGTTTTATTATATAGACGGTAAGTCATGTTAAAAAATAACCCTAACTCAAATAGCTGTTTTTTTTTTCTATCTATCCTTCATCTCATTCATTATTTATTCATTTTTTTATATGTGGGCAACTTTTATCAATAAAGTACTACTCTACATTACGATTTTATGAGAAAAAGTTAATAAAAATTAAATAGCCACTGTGTCTCTCATATATTTAGTGGCTTATATACTGAAAAATATATCCATCCATTAATGATCAAAATTTGTTACACAAGAGGATTGCTCGTCTAATTAACTATTCAATATTATCGTATGACTAAGAAGAATCTAGATCTCTTACGTTATATTTTTCTTTTGTTTTCGATTACAAATCAGTTGAGGTGATTAGTACAACATCTATTCCTATACATTGAATAAATCCAAGTCCTTTCTAATATATTTTTGTTTATTTTATTCAAAAGTAGATTGCTTATCATTAGTTTATGTAAGGCCCATTAGGTATAATCTATATAATAAAGTAGAGCGAAATTTGAATCCAAAAGACAAAGAGAGGTCCAGATCGTTTTGACATAAAACATAAACAAATCTAACGGACAACGTAACCCCAACATAAAAGACGGTTCAGATCATCTCAAAAATTTTGATCCAATGGTCTACGGTTAGTCCTAAATTTTTTTTTTCCCGCCTAGGAAGAAGCGTATCTCTCACACGTCTCTCTCTCACTCAATCCCCAAGTCAGACATCCCCAAATTAAAATTTCCAACCCAATCCAACCCTTAAATTAAGGTATCTCACACTCTCCAACACTACGCGCTCCCCCTCCCTCCGTCACCATGACATCTTCCCCAACCCAATCTAATCCGGCGATTAAGTGATCTCCCACTCTCCAACTCTGCCTCTCTCTTCCTCATCCGTTATCAAATGGACAAAATTCCAAATCCCATGTTTCACGCCAAATCCTTCTCCACAGCCGTATATACACAAACCTCCAAACTTTGTTTCCCCCTCTCTCTGCCTCTCCAAACTTTGTTTCCCTCTCTGTATGCCTCTCTTTTCCAGACTGCAGACGGCAACGTGCCAGCGACCACCGCCCAGTTCACTAGAAATTTGAATGTGCCAGCGACCACCGCCATTCCCAAGTAACTTTCCATCTCTTTGGCCTCTTCTTCACCCCTCTCTCACTCGCACAAACCCATTTCTCTCTCTCTCTCTCTCTCTCTCATTTCCCTTTCTCACCCCTCTGCAACACAGACACAACCGACACACCCACAGCACATACACTTGCACACACCCACATCAATTGTTGTTTTAAGTTTTTTCAATTTTTGGGATTCATTTTGTACGTATGTTGCCTGTTTGATTTTTTGCTTAACAGTAAATATACGTGTGTTTGTCTCTAAAATTTTGACATTCCAATGCGAATTGAGGTTCGGCATATGCTTTATTAGATAAATATTGAAGTGACTTGGTGGGTGATATAAATATTGTATTTGTTTTATTGTGGAATTTGTACTGCATTTTTGCGAGTTTGAGATTTCATTGATATTTTGGTCTACATCAGTGTTATATTTGAAACTATTTGTTAATTGGTTGTGAAAGAAAGTTTGTTTGGTCTATATCACTATTATATTATCAAGATAAACTATTAATTGTTCTACCCACCTCACCAAATCCCTTATCAACCATTACCACCTCCTATTTTTGTAGGTTGTGGAATGTGCTTGAGTATGTCCTTGCTTCTGTTTATGTTGAATTCTTTTATGGGTCTTTGTTCATTTGCCGGTCTATTAATATTAATGGGATTCTGTTATTCATTTATTTTTTTCAAGTATAAGTTTAAGCAGCTAATGGGAAATTTTGAATTGCTAATTTGTGCTTCTATCATTGTACTTTAGATTTATTTCAACAGAGAAGGTTAGCATGCAAACTATGGAAGAGGCGCTCCTAAGATAGCAGAAGAAGCACTTATAAATGATTGATCAGGTATCCTATATACATGGACTGTCTTTATGTTTCTATGATCGTTGCACTTCTTGGAACCAAAACAATGGAAAAGTTCATGTCCTATTCACCTTTAAGTTTATACAGGAAAATATGTACCTGGGCAGCAAATTTACAACGGAGAAGAACCTAAAACTATATTGATATTCTTTTGTATTTGAGCTGATGGGATTTTAGGGGGAATAACTATAGTTATGATCATAGTTATGATCCAGTAATTTAGTCGATACCTAATATTTACCTTCTTATGTAATCAACATTCTTATACACAACAACATGTAGAAAACTGGAACTGGAGGAACCTACAATACACTTTCGCTTCAAGAAATTCAAGATGCTCTTTAAATTAGTTCTGATCCGAACCATTCGAAAGAGAATTGGAGGATCCTCCGACACTAAACCTGGAGAGTCCCACTTGAAACATAAGAAAGAATCGAATGAATATGAAAACATAAAGATGGTTTAGTTTGTCACTTTGAACATAATTATCCTGTTACTCTTAGCTCAGGTGATAAACCTTGATGGATTAAAGGATTTCCAACTTATATTTTAATGCTGAATGCTTTAATCTTTTATCCATGTCAAGAACAAATACCCCGTTGTTGGAAAACTAGCTCAATGAACCATCAATTCCAATCAAACTGAGAAAGAGAAACACCCACACAAATTGAATCATTTAGCAAAACAAAGGAAATAAATTTATTTATTATAGCCAAAAATCAGAAAGAAACAAGCTCTTCTTCCTGATACTAACTGAAAAAAATATAAAAAAGATATACTACTAAACTAATCTCTACTAAATCCTAATCAACTAAGAAGAAATTGACTACCATAATTATGCTTCAAGGGGCGGTGGTACCAACTGGGGCAGTCAATGTAACAAAAGAAAGTCAGTTTGAATTGGGAACTGACTTCTCACCAGCCGCCAATGCATTTGTACACCCACTGCATATGCTATAAGTTGTTTGACGAAAATACTTTAAGTGGTTGATCTCATTCCTTGCGCACACAAGCACACTCACTGCATCACACTGGCACTGCATCATACTAACACATTATTTCAGAGGGCCAAAGATTTTATGTTCAGGTTAAGTTGACAGAATAATTCTTTTTGTGTTTTGTTAGACTTCTAATGTCAAAGTCATTGTGTAATTTCAGTACTTGCGAGAAATGGGTAATGTCTTTGAACCAAATGTTTTATTTGGTCTTATATCAGTCAAGTTATGTTGCGGGGTCAGATTTATTTGCTGCATTTAGGCTTGGTGTTGGGTTTTGTATATCACTGTGGGCTCAAAAAACTTTCTAAAGCAGAAGAAATAGAGAAAGTCTACATTTTTAATGAACAGTTCAACCTTATTTTAAGTTCTCCCCTTGATCTTACAATAGTTTTATGGCTAATTGCGCTTGCAATATTTGAAATTCTGTTGCATAACTTCTGTTCATATCCTCTCCCCATTGTATGACTTACTATCTTGCATCATGACCATATCATATAGCAGAATGAGATTACAGAACACAGGGCTTACTCCCCATTGTAAGTCCTGCTGCCTATTGTTATGTTCGGGTTAAGTTGATAGAATGATTCTTTTTGTGTTTTGTTAGACTTCTAATGTCAAAGCCATTGTGGAATTTTAGTACTTGCGAGAAATGGGTGATGTCTTTGAACTAGTAACGCCCCAAATACCACCCTGGACGGCATTACATTCAATAATCATTCATATTATGAGAGCAACTAATAAATCCATAAATAACCGGGGGTCCTTAATTTAACAAAATTCGGGCAGAGTCTCCTTTGTTCGGGAAGCTCTACCCAAAACATAACCTGTGCAATTCTACTGTAATGACCACACCGGGTCCATTTAACTACCATAAAATCAATACATCAAATTTACATGTTATCCCAAAAGAATAGGCCAAGCTAGGGCCTTTACATCCCCACAAAAGTAATATATTACACAGCGGAATTTACAAAATAAAACTAGGCTATACAATTCTCCCAAAAGATTATCCAAGTCTATAACAAAATAAAGGGGGGGAGGGGGGTCGCTCTATGCGTCCACCTCGGGATCCACGCTCTCTTCTGTCGGAGTCTCCCAATGTGTCGGCCCCTCGACTCCCAGCTCCTCGTCAAAGGCAAAATCTGAAAGGTGGGGAAGTAAGGTTTTGAAATCAAGTAAAACAGGTAGGTCACATTTCACACATACATATAAATAAATTTCTAAAATAAAATAAGGACATTTTAAAGGAGATCTCAAGTTTGTACAATAATAAGGAATTGAAAGAGAATAAAACCACGTTTAATTGACAAACAATTTCCAACATAATCCACTCCACCATACACCATTTCCACAAGTTATCGCGGCACCCCATACTACCCGAAACTCTTGGAGAAATAATATTTGGTACAATGAACAATAATTTCTATTTGGTACCACTCAAGTAGGTTGTCGCTTCTCATGAATCTACCCGACGATTCTACCTCGTTCACCCATTTCCACTAACAATCACAGACAAATTTAGGAAGGGCGTGTACCGTCTCATACGGTATTGACGAGATACTCCCAAGGTGTTTAGTATACTAACCCTTTTCCCCGGTATCCGTGAACAATAGTGGTCACTGTCACCACAATGATCCACTACGAGCATTAGGCAACCGTCTCACCCCCCATTGGGATAAACTAACCTCTAACGCTCTACGGCAGTTTTCGAAGGTAATCCAAGTCCCTCACAACACCATACACAAGAGTGACATACCAACAATATACTCAACCTCATATACAAGCAAATTCCATGATTTTTCCCAATTTTCACAAGCAAGATCCATAATAGAACAATTTAAGAAAACATACCCATTTCGCAAATCATGTTACAAGAGACAAGTTTAAAGGAAATAAGCATGAGATCATCAATACAATCATTTTACTACCCAACACAAAGTTCTAGAATTTTCGAAATCAAAATGATGTGAAGATATAGAGAAAAATCAATATTTCCCCAAAAAACTAGAGTTTGATGGATTTCCAACCATCATTTTGTTCAAATCATGTGAATGTTTGTAAACATACCAAGGAACAAGGAACCCATAACAAATACATACTATTAAGAGCCAAATTCTACATGTATAATAACCCTAACATCAATGGACAAGAATGGAAGAAAACCCTACCTCAATGTTCTTGAAAACCTAGGTTTAGTGTGAAGAAGATGAAGATTTGATCTTCTTTGAAGTATAGATCTCCTCTTGATCTTGTGTTTTATCCTTCTCTCTTCCTCTATAATCTTTCCTAGGGTTAAGAGGGGTGAAATGAATGCTAAGGGGGCGACATTAGGTGTTTATAGGGCAAGAAAATGGAGCAAAACCCGACATTTTCTGTTCAGAAAAAAATCGGGCGTACTGGTACTGTTGAAAGATTTTTGGTGCAACTTCCAGGGTAGTTTTGACCCATTTAGAGGTCGAATTGGAAAATTTTTATGAGATAAACTTTTTTAGCCCTAGATGTCTACTATCGACTGTAAAAATTTCAGATTAATTGAACATAAGGATAAAAAGTTATGTCCAAAATACTAAGCAGTGTCCAAAATTCTAAATTCCCAAATTTTCTCTAAAATGTGTTTTAACTCCAAAATACTTTCTAACTTCTAATACACCTCATATTACCTCTCCCAAGGTTTTTCGACCTTCCGGACTCAATGGACACCTTATTTTGACCTAAAAATATTTAGAGACTTATCTAATAACCCTTCTCAAGTTTAAACGTCTTCCTAGTATTTATTCTTACGGTTCCAATATACATGATTTATTCTTACGTCATTACATATATAATACTCACTAAACAAATACATTCGTATATGTTAATACAAACATGTGGGGGTTTACAGAACCAAATGTTTTATTTGGTCTTACATCAGTCAAGTTATGTTGTGGGGTCAGATTTATTTGCTGCATTTAGGCCTGGTGTTGGGTTTTGTATATCACTGTGGGCTCAAAAAACTTCATAAAGTAGAAGAAATAGAGAAAGTCTACATTTTTAATGAACAGTTCAACCTTATTTTAAGTTCTCCCCTTGATCTTACAATAGTTTTATGGCTAATTGCGCTTGCAATATTTGAAATTCTGTTGCATAGAATTATCAGTTTAGCCAGTGGCCCAAATTATCCTAATCATACTTCTTAATTAGCCGAGTAAACTTATACATAAACACCATAAATTGAATTAGCCATTTAATCCCACAGAATCTAGCAAATTTTAAGGTGAGAAATAATATTGGAGTTTCCTTTAGTCTCCAGTGCAAAATTACAACTATCTGAAACTCCAATTCCCATGACAAAGTTAATGAATATGTGAATTATAGATATTGATCTTCCTGATTTCGATTAGACGTTATTGTAAATAAGGAGTAGTTGAATTATAAGAAACACAAATGCCTCATTTTTCTCGAGGCATCCAGCAAAATCTACCAGTAAGACAAAACATTATTGCCAAATTTCGTGGTTTTTTTTATTTTGACAATTTTTCTTGATTTCTTTACTGGTTTATGTACAATCATGTAGCAAAGTATCTATTGATTACTTAGGTAGATCATGTCTACTCTTTTTATGTGGTGTATCTATGCAATGACTAATCTTTGTTTGGCAGGGTTATGTGTTTGAATTAATGCCCATGCCCGAAGGCTTATCATAGTTTCTAAGCACATTGAAATGTTTTCGAGCACATTGAACTAATATTAATCAAATTTGTTTCCATTTGTTTAATCTTTCGTTCAATGTTCAATTTTAATTTTGTTATTAATTTGGTGGTCTTGATTTATTTTCTTCAAGATTATTTCTATCGCTCTCACCCTCTTGCAGAAGCAGCAGTTGCAACATACAATAATATAGGGTATTTTTAATGATTTTATTACATTATTTTTTGGGTAGACAAGAAGTTACTTGCTTTTAACAATTAATAACTTTGTAGTCTTCGATTTCTGTGGAATTTTATAAGCCTGTAAAAATGATTAGTTTTATTAGTGGGATCATAGGATTGTTCACTTTTAGAGATAACAAAAAATTGTTATGGCTTAAACCAATAAAAGGTCCAGTTTATGCTTACAGCTCCTATGAACATGTAAAAAGTCCAATGTCGTTTGTGAGTTAGGGTCGTTTGGTATATAAATAGTATTGAATGTGTAACTTTGAGCAAAAAATAATATTTTGTTTTTGGGCTTTGCAGGTTTGAGAAAAAAATGTGTAAGAGTGCGTATTTTTATATTTATGCTACATAAATTGTGTTTATGTTTATGTTTTGAGTATTAATTTCGGATTTTTTTTTCAAGTTTTGCGATTGTCGTAGAGAGCTAAAAACTTAGTCTTCTAAGACACTATATACTTGATTTGAGTTGTGTTTAGTTAATAAATGCTTGATTATATAAATTGCGTACAAAGATTGTTATTGCTTAGTGGTCATGTTTGTAGATGACATTTTGTCAATTTTTTTTATATTGATTAACACTTTTTCTGAGTTTTTTTATTGACGATTTTTTGTATAATGTTGGCTCATATTGATTGGAGATTTTTCTCAGTTTTTTTGATTGACAAATTTTCGTATTATATAGTGTCTCAGAGTATGGGTAATTACTTGCGATTTTTTAATTTAATTTGTTACAAAGTGCCTTCAGACACGGGCAATTACTAGTATAACCATATAAATGAGTCTCATAACTAAATAACATGGATTTAAATGATAAATAAGTAAATTTATTATTTACCTCAAATAAATGAATTGTTGCTAAACATGATATGAAAACATTAAACACAGTTTGTGTATGTACAACTTATACATGACACGAACTTGACTATACACAGATATAAATGAATCACGGATAAGTTGGGTTAATTTTAATATGCCACAACCCTACATGATAACTCATTAATAGCCTATAGCCATGATTTTAATTTAATTGATTTGTAGTTGGTAATAGTAAACAAAAAAAGGTATATAAAATAATACATAAAAAAATTTCACTTGGTTTTTTATTAGATAACAAATAAAGTATGATAAAAAAAAAATACATTTTGAAATCATAGTTGGACTCAGTACCCCTACATATTGGGAAAAATGAAACTGGTATACTTAATAGGACTTATTAGGGTAAAAATCCACTAAGGAAAACAGTTTGGGCAAAAGTCCCCTCTAATCATAGTAACTAATGCAACAACCAGTTTAAGAAACCCAAAAATGCAATCCCTCATTTAACGCCACTTGTTACCACTCTTCCCTCAAACACAGACAGCGGAACGAAGCTGCAACTGACTACCTCCATTGATTTCGCTTATTTGAAATTTGAAAAGAAATTCACTTATTTCGTCAATCTATAACTATCAGATATGCTTCCATTCACACTCAAAAATCGATATCATCGGGCTGTAGGAGAAAACAGGGCATTAAGCAGTCGGTTAAAGGTACTGCGATTTGAATCATATATCGCCTGAATCTTTCCCTCGACATCATTATTCTGGCTTAATTCTACCAGCAACGACGATTGACGGTAAGGAATCCGACTATTATTATTATCCCCTCTTATTTCCTTATTCTCTCCTTTTTTCTCTTTCCTTATATCAAAGTTACACAGCACAATTACACTAATCAGTTACACCAATTAGTTACAATTGTCATATGTTAGACTAAACAGTTACTCATGTGTTCTAATAAATCAAACCGTTATACAAAACAATTATACAAAATTACAACACCAACTCAATTTGTCATTTAGTTATTTACATAAATCAAAGAGTTACACCATTTAGTATCACAACATGGTTACACCAATTATATACACCAAATTGGGTTTATCATTACATAAAAGACTTTACCATTATATTAAATTTGGTATATATGATTGGTGAAACGATATCGCGATATTAATTAGTACAACTATTTAGTTTATGTAAACAACTGAATGACAAATTAGGTTGGTTTTATAAATTTCTGTAATTGTTTGGTGTAACTGTTTGGTTTATTAGAACTCGTGAGTAACTGTTTGGTGTATTATAAGACAATTATAAATGATTGGTGTAACTGATTAGTCTAATTATGTTGTTGTAATGTTGATATAAACAGAGAGAGAGAGAGAGAGCGAGAAAATAGGGAAAGAGAGAGAAATGGTTAGAGAAAATAGGGGAGAGAGGGAGAGAGAGAAAATAGGGGGAGAGATGAAAAATAAATCAAATCTTTACATATTTGAAAAGAAAATAAATTATCAATGATAAATATAGAGAGAAATAGGGGAGAGATGGGAAAAGAGAGAGAGAGAGAGAGAGAGAGAGAGATGGAGAGAAAATATGGAAGAGACAGTGATAGAGTCTAGTGAAATATTTATATATTTGATTAGATATATCACTGTCAATCAAGAATGCATAATTTAAGGGCGGGTATTTAGGTAAAACAGTTTTGATTTCTTTTGAATTTTGTACCTAAACACAATATGTTTTATTAAAATTGAAGTTAATAGAGTAAACAACTTATTCATACACTTTTCCTTAAATAAGTCTAAAAAATTGTACCCACAGCCAAAAAACTCTAATATAAATCAATTCAATAGTACTGATAAAGTGTATTATTTGGATAAGTATTTGAAATAAGACTATATACAATACGAAATATTTTTTACAACCAAATGTAGTATAAGGTTGGATTAGAAAGTTTTAATTTATTATTACTCCTTAATACTGTGACTAAACGACCCTTAAGAATATGAAAAATAAATAAAATAAAATCCTATTTTTTATATGCATGGGTTAGTTACCAAATCGCATGGAGTGGTAATTACTAAAATATATGAAACTTATTTTTTTACTACTTTTAAATAATGATACAATGCAATAACGATGACAGAATTTTTCCATTACAATGAATATTTTCTCCTTAAGTCGAATGGATAAAGTACATACATATTTGTGGAGCCCTTTGACTCCTCTAAGGGTATCTCCAACCCTGACTAAAATTTAAATTTGAGTAAAAAAATATAAAAAACTTGTTCTAACCTTAACTCAAACTTATACTAAATTAAGGGAGACTCAATTTTTTACTCAAATCAAGGGAGACTCAAATCCTTACTCAAATCTTTAATGGGGAGATTTCACCCTCTTTTAAAGATTCAATGGTCATCTTTACTCTCTGTTAAATTTAGGTTTGCCCTTATTTAAATTTGGGTTTCTCCTTTAAATTTGAGTTTGATCATTGGAGCCCTTTGTATCAAATCAAACTTTTTACTCAAATGTTAATTTAAATTATAGTCAAAATTTAAGTCATAGTTGGAGATGCTCTAAGGCCGTCTCATCAATGCGTTATGGTCCCTGAACTTCATGAATTGGTTGTAGGTATGTTCTAGATAATTTATTTGTCTTAAAGTACATAATTTAAACTTTTTGGTTATTAAGTTCTTATTCTCCTAAATATTTGGATAGTAGGTACACATTGCAGATGCACATTTTTTTTATATTACGTAATTGTCCTTACTTTAATTCATGCATAACATATTTAATAATTTCTTTTTTGTGTGAATCTATTTTATTGTGATTATATATTCTTCAATAAATCAAGAGAATAGAAATTGTTTGTAACGTTTGAAATTTGAAAAAAAGAAAAAATTCTCAGACCTTTTGGCAGCCACTGGGTTTAGCTACATAGCTAGTGTAGTTGGGAAACCTTTATATATGGATAAGTTGACGGAGGAGGGTAGTAGAGCTACCTTTGCAAGGATTTGTGTTGAGGTTGATGCAAGTGAACCTTTACTGGATGCCTTTGATTTAATGATGGAGGGTGACAGCGAAGAGGACAGTGAGAAAATTGAAATAAAGGTAGTTTACCAATGGAAACCAATTCGATGTGATCAATGCAAAGTATTTGGGCATAGCTGCCATACTTTAGCTACTCCCATAGAAAAACAGCAAAGTACCGAGGAAGGAAGTTCTAAAGCGTCTAACCAAGAGCAACAAATTGGGGTAAGGGACAGTGCTCGAGGTGAAATAGTTAGTAATGAGGATGTTTACAAAGGTTTGACACAAAACCCTCAGCTTATTTTAGATGGACAAAGTGAACAGTGGCAAATAGTGAAGAGCAAGGGGAAGGAGAAAGTGATAGAAGAGCAACCTTTTAGACTGGAGGTAAACCTGCCATCTGAAATAGAGTGCTCGGTGAAGAGGGCTTCAGAATCTTCCAATAAGTTCTAGGCTCTAGAAATAGTGCCTGCTATAGAGGTGGAGGAGGCAGAAGAAGGCACAAGTGATTTTCAATCGCCTGAACCTAGTTCCATGCTGGACAAAATCAAGGCCATTGACGAGGTGGAAAAGTTGCTTTCGACATCAACTAGAAAGAAATAGAGGAAAACCAAATGGAAGAGTAAGCAATCCTTGAAATCAAGACTAGTGGATCCCTGTGAGGGGTTGAGGTCGTCTCTTTCACAAATATAACTAATGACTAGTTTTTTTTGCTAGAATGTGAGGGGGCTGAATGGTCCTGTGAAGCAAGATGAAGTACGAAAACATGTGAATCAATATGGTGTTGGTTTGTGTTGCCTTGTCGAAACCAAGGTTAGGAAGATTAATTGTGATGTTATTTTTAGAAGAATGTTACCTAGTTGGAGGCTCATTGATAATTATGATCATTCAACTAGGGGGAGAGTATGGGTATATTGGAACCCCATTTATTTTGATGTAAGATTGGACGGGCTTACTAACCAGGTAGTGCATTGCACTATTGTTAACCTGGCCAACCAAAAGATTTTCACTGCTTCTTTTGTTTATGCCCACAATGAGGAGGGACCCAGAAAGCAACTATGGTACAATCTTGAACAAAGGGTTGTGGCTGTATAGGGGCAAGCATGGATTGTAGTGGGAGACTTTAATGTGGTTAAATCCAATTCTGAGAAGGTTGGAGAGGTCAGTGTGAGAGATAAAAGGAGTGAGGATTTTTGTGAATGCCTATTCAGGACTAATCTTGAGGACCTAAAATATTCGGGAAACCAGTACACATGGTGGAACAGAAGATTTGATGGAGGTTTAATTGCTAAGAAGCTGGACAAAGTGTTGATTAATGAGGTTTGGGGAAGAATCTATCCGAATTCAGAAGCTGATTTTCTTACCTCAGGAATTTCTGACCATTCACTTGCCTTGGTCAGAATGGGGATAGAACTCCCTAAGAGTAGAAAGCCATTCAAATTTTTCGATTTTTGGGCTAATCAACAGGATTTTTTACCTACTGTTTCTAGAGCTTGGGGTACTCAAATAAGAGGATCTCCTATGTTCAGAATCTACCAGAAGTTGAAGTTACTCAAAAAAGATTTAAAAGAATTGAATAAGAGAAATTACAGTGATATATCTTCCAGAGTTATGGTTGCAAGACAAGCCCTTCAAGATATTCAAAAGGAAGCTGATAGAAGTCCGTTGAACATGCACTTATGGGAGGAAGAAAGAGAGAAGTTGAGAGATTATGTTGAACTCAGGAAAGCAGAGGAAAGTTTTCTCAGACAGAAAATCCAGAGTTCAGTGGCTGAACTTGGGACATCAAAACACGAGTTTCTTTTTCAAGCATATTAATAAGCAAAGAATTCAGAGGAGAATCACTTCCATTCAAAAAGAAGATGGGACCAAGATCACCGAGTATTGAGAGATCCAGGAAGAGGTTGTTAATTATTACCAGTAGCTGCTTGGAGGATCTCCTCCTTGTTCTGCAATACCTGTGCAATGGGTTAATCACTACATCAGAAGGAGAATTTCTTATGATCTTGCAGCTCAGTTGTCTCTTGATGTCACCAGAGATGAAATCAAGCGTGCATTATTCTCAATGAAGGATGGGAAGGCCCCAGGTCCAGATGGCTTTTCCGCTGGATTCTTCAAGAAACCATGGCATATTGTGGGTGATGAAGTGACTGATGCCATCATGTCGTTCTTTGTCTCTGGGAAGCTGTTAAGGGAAGTTAATTCTACCATTATTGCATTGATCCCCAAGGTCCCTAATCCTTCTATGCTTAACGATTACCGACCAATTTCTTGCTGTAACATCATTTATAAATGTATCTCTAAGATTTTGGCCATCAGAATCAAAAGAGTGCTGTCTGAGCTGATTGACAAATCTCAAACTGCGTTCATACAAGGTAGGAAGATTTCTGATAACATCCTGCTTTCCCAAGAACTCTTAAGAAACTATCATCTAGATAGAGGGAGTCCTAGATGTACATTGAAAATTGATCTTATGAAGGCTTATGATAATGTAAGGTGGGAGTTTATTCTTGAAGTGATGCAAGCCATGGGGTTTCCCCAACAGTTGATTAGATGGGTTCAGATGTGTATGACATATCCTATGTACTCAGTGAGTCTTAATGGCGAGTTGAAAGGTTATTTTGAGGGAAAAAAAAAGGATTAAGGTAGGGTGATCCCTTGTCACCTTATCTCTTTGTGCTTGCAATGGAGGTTTTTAACGGCATTATGAAGGAGGCAGCTGAGCTGGGAAAATTCAAGCATTATTGGAGATGTGGCAAGGAGGACCTTTCTCATCTTTGCTTTGCTGACGATGTTATGATCTTCAGTAAAGGAAATCTTGATTCAATCAGGACTATCAAGAATGCCCTCCAAATTTTTGAAGAACTTTCTGGACTTAAAGCTAACCCAAGCAAGTGTCATATTTACTGCTCTGGCATTAATGACGTGGAGAAAGTGGAAATCATGCAGTTAATGGGATTTCCAGAAGGTGATTTGCCTGTGAGATATCTGGGTGTTCCTCTCATTACAACTAAATTGAGGGTTGGGGATTGTCAGCCGATGGTTAAGAAGATCATTGCCAAGGTTAGTTCCTGGTGCAACAAATCACTTTCATATGCTGGCAGAGTTCAACTGATTAGCTCAGTCCTCTTTTCAATTCAAGGTTATTGGTCTTCTTTATTTATATTGCCAAAAAAAGTTGTCAAAGCTGTTGAGCAGATTATGAGAAGATTCTTATGATCTGGTACGGATCTTAAAATGACTGGAGCCAAGGTGGCTTGGGACAAAGTGTGTCTCCCAAAGGAAGAAGGGGGACTTGGGTTTAAAAACATGGAACAGTGGAACAAAGAAGCCGTTATGAAACATCTATAGAATCTTATAAGCAAAAGTGACAACTCAATTTGGGTGGATTGGATTTATTCATATCTTCTAAAAGGCAGGAGCTTTTGGAGTGTGAAGATTCCTCAAAAGTCATCATGGGCATGGAGGAAGATTCTAAATTTGAGAAAGGAAAGTTTAGCAATGGTGAATTACAAGATAGGGAATGGTGACTCAACATTTCTCTGGTTTGATCCATGGCACCCAATAGGTTCTATCTACCAGCATAAGGGAGAGAACATTATTCGGGAATCAAGGCTTGGGAGAGATGCTAAAGTTAGTTCTATCATTAATAATGGTGAATGGGATTGGCCGACGACAAATGGGGACATGATGGAGCTGCTAAGAGGTATTTCTCCTAATATGAAACCTGACCTGAATCAGAGGGACTGTGTCCTGTGGCTGCCATCTAGAACCAAGATTTTTAGTTCCAAATCTGCTTGGGAGGTAATTAGAGTGAAAGGCCAGATGCAAGTATGGGCTGATATTGTCTGGTTTTTTGGTGCTATGCCGAGATACAGTTTTATCTTATGGCTGGCTGTTCAAAACAGGCTTTCCACCCAAGACAAGCTAATTTCATATGGTCTTATTCAATTAACTCACTGTGTGTTTTGCAGAGATGTGGTGGAAACTCATAATCACCTCTTTTTCGATTGCCCTTTCACTGAGAGAATATGGATTTCATTAAAAGGTAAAGTGAATGTTCAATGGCCAATACTTGATTGGCCAGATTTGGTTACCTGATATTCTGCAAATATGAAGGGAAATGTTTTTCCAAAGCTAATTGGCAAATTGATGCTTGCCACCTCAATATATATGATTTAGAGGGAGAGGAATCACAGGGTTTTTAAAAACTCCTATAGAGATGTTGTATCCATTTATAAGGAGATAATGGAAAATGTTAGACTCAAGCTTCATGCCTACCGTGGAATCAAAATAAACATTCCTAATGCATGGCTGCAAAGACAATGGGCCTTGTCTGACAAAATTTTTGATCCCACCGAATGTGACTGAATTTCTTTGGTGTTTGACCTTCCTGTGGAATGCTTGACCCGTTTGTCTGGGGTGAATGATTGGAGGGTGTGATGCTCTCTTTTGCGTCAATGCTGTGATATTGGCTTTCCAGTGGTTTTTTGCTCTGTTTTTATGTCTTTTGCTTCGGGTCTGTCCAGACCTTTCTGTGCGTTTCTTCTCGGCCTTCTTGCTGATTGGGGGCTGAAGGCTTGTTGTTTGTTGCTGCTGGTTGTTCTGGAAGCTGGGGATGGCAAGTGCTTTGTTTCACTAAGTGGGCAAGCTTATGGGGCCATGATGTTCCACATTTTTGGTGTTTCCTCTGCTGCATGTTGCTTTTTCCATTCTGATGCATATCTGCATGTGGCGTGTTGATGGCTGTTTTATGTTTGGACTGGTGGGCAATGGTGTTTCTTTATTTTTGTCTTGGTGGGTTTGTTTTGGATTGATCGGGTTCACTGTGTTTGGTGTTGTCCTCTGCTTGGACTGGTTGTTCTTTGGAAGCATTCTATGGTCTTTGGGAGTTTGTGGATCAGAATGCAAAATTGCGTTGGATACATTGTCTTTATGGGGGTTGTTGCTGGTGCTGTTGCTTTTGCTTGGTGCTACTGGGGCTGAATGCTTGTGTTTGTTGCTGCTATGAGGTGCTGGTATGTGCTTGCTGGTTGTTCTAAGTGCTAATCCTTGGTGCTGTTTGCTTTTTGCTTGTGCTGGCTTCACGGTTATAGGTGGCTATGATTTTGATGTTGTTTTTGCTCTTGCTTGATGTTGAATTGTGATGTTAATGTGCTGCTGCAGTGTTGGGTTGTGCTTCTTCGTGCTGCTCTTGTTTTGTTGTCATCTTCCTTTGTTTCTTGATGTGATTACAATGTATTCTTTTGCTCTGGGGATGGGGGATCTTCTATTTTCTTGTTTTAGAAGATCAACCATCAATTTGGTTTTCACCTGTGTACATGGACCCCTTTTCGATTTTTATGGAAATGATCTTACTTACCGGAAAAAAAAAAAACATAAACCGTTTTTCATATTTGTCTTCTCTTTTTTTTTTTTTTTTTTTTGTCGAATGGTGAAGAATTTTTCGTTTTTAAAAAAGTTTGAACACAATCAGGTGTGCTCGTATGTTCATTGTAATCATCAATCCATTATACCATTGTGTCACTCTATAAAGTCACTATATGATTAAAAAGCCAATAAATGACAACAAGTCACATTTTGCTTGTCATTTTTTTTTATTTTTTTTTTATGCATATCTGTGTTTTGTAATTATTATTATTTTGTGTCACTATACACATTAATATGATTATGTGCATCGATTTCTATAACAACTAGTGATCAAATTTGTAATCAACTCTACTTAGATGAACAATATGTTAAAGACCATAAGTTGCATTGCATTAATGTTTAATTAAATGTCCACAATTATATTTGAAATTTACAATCAGTTGTCAACAAAATTTTCCTTTCAATTCTTTTTGTTTGTTGAAATCTTCTTCAATCCAGGATGTTCGATGATTTAGAAACATTGACACCATTTCTGCCCCGAAAATTTCTCAGTTGTTTAGGTGCCCACTTTTCTCCTATTTCTTCACCTACATTGCCGAGATGTTGGTCCCACAAGTCCCACAAGTTTGAGTTCATATTTATTTTTTGACATGTATCTTGTTTTTGCCATGTCCTGCATAAGCAACAAATACTCACAATCATGTCAATTAAAAGAGTGAAATCAAAAAAAATAAACACATTTCAAACATATGTAGATTTGCCTCCATATAGGGTGGATAGATAGTGTGACATAAAAGAGTGACTTCAATGGAAGTGACTTCATAGTGTTAATAGAAAGTGTGACCTCATAGAGTGACTTCATAAACAAACACATCAAAATTCATGTCTTAAGAAAGCAACACATGCCCATAATCATGTCAATTAAAATAGTGAATTCAAAAAAATATAAACACATTTCAAATATTATATAGATTTACCTCCATAGAGAATAGATAGATGGACAAGTACTAAAAAGCTTATGGGATGTACCATAGTCTACTCCTAGATAGATAGTGTAACATCAAAGAGTAACTTCAATTGTAGTGAAGTGACTTCATAGTGTTAATAGAAAGTGTGACTTCATATAGTGACTTCATAAAGCAAGACATCAAATCCATGTCCTAAAGATGCAACACATACCCATAATCATGTCAATTAAAAGAGTGAATTCCAAAAAAATAAATACATTTCAAGCATTATGTAGATTTGCCTCCATATAAAGTGGATAGATAGTGTGACATCAAAAAGTGACATCATAGTTTTAATATAAAGTATGACTTCATAAACAAACACATCAAAATTCATGTGCTAAAAAAGCAACATATACCCACAAAAATCCAAAATCTTCAAATCGATCCTTACTACATTCAGTTTATAAATAGTGTCAAAATTAAAAAAAAAAAATTGAAATCGTACAATACCCCAAATATTGAAAAATTATACAAATTGAATTTCCAGATTTGCAATAGACTGACTTCATAATTTGACACTATACAAAAAACTTAATGTAAATGATGAAAATTTGTTATTCTAAAATCAAATTTTCAAAAACATTTTTAAAGATAAATTCCAAATACAAAATAAGGTTTCTGTATAATTAGTTTTGAGAGTTTTATGAAAAATGAGAGATAAAAAAATTAAATCAAATCTTTACGTATTTTTAAAAAAAAAATTATCAATATGAGAGAGAGAGAGAGAGAGAGAGAGAGAATGAGAGAGAAAAGGAGAGAGAATAATGGAGTAATAAATACTCTTTTAGTGTTTTTTCAAAAAAATACATTTAAGGCCAAATAAGTTTTCTTAATGTAGTTTAGCTCAAATAATTCTAAATTTTTGTACCAGCTTCCAAATTACCCTTTATATTACCACCCCAGTAGGTGGTATTATAATTTAGTTCAAGCGTATTAAATTATGACTTTGATATTTTACTTATCAAATTAACAAAAACATTAATAACTAAATAAGATTAATGATTTTTTTTTGTTAATATGTAATTAATATTCTATTATCCCACCCTTATTAAATATCTTAATAAATCCTATATTATAATAAATATTAACTTGATCTTATATTTAATTTTATATTTTATTCACTTATAAAATTAACCCGTGTTAAATAATACAATAATCAATCGAATCTTTATTAGATAGTGTTGGATAGTGATACCACCACATATTGTAATGAATATTTACTCTGACTTAACGGACCGTCCAAAGTACATTGCAACTGTCTGTCTCTCTGTCCTACTTATGTGAAGTACCTTGTCACATGACGTAACCAGTGAGGCAACATGTACACACCATAGAATTACGTCGGCAATGCGAAGAAAGGCGTCCGCCGTTAGGCAAAACCGCGCGCTATATTTCCACTTGCCATATGACCAATTTTTTGGACGCACACTAATATGTCGTCTTGCATTCCAATGGAAAACATTATTTGCCGCCTAGAATTAACTTTTTTAATCATCTCACTTACCATTAAATATTTAATGTAATAGTCATATTATATCTCATTAATTTATAATATATTTTTTTCGGTTTAATAATTACGAAAGTTTGGACCAATTTATATACAGCTTTGATTAATTCTTTTCTCAATTTGGTCAAAAGTAAATCATTCACGTCAAAAAATAAATAAATCTTTTATGATCGGGTCCTATAAAATTGTTAAAATTTAAATTCAAAACGTCTGAATTTAAAGTTAATCCATATTATTACTTGAATTATTTTTGGATTGTTAATTTATAATATCACCAATTAATAAAAAATTACTGCATAAGATTAATGAACCCTATTAATTCACTAAACTCATCATTGACACATAATATTATTAAATAATTTATAATTAATTAATGATATCTGGTATTTTTTATTTGTCTTCCTCCTTACCAAACTGCGTTCTTTCCTTTAAGTTTTTGCTTTCTGCCATCTAATGAATCATTAATCATACGTGTGTCGACACCCAAGGATTTATATTAGGGGTGTAATTCGGATGAGTTGAGGGGTCAATTTTAAGAATATTATCTTCAACTCTAACTCTAACTCTAATTCGATCTCAACATGAGGCATTTAACCTGAGTACTGCCCAAGTTGAATTCAGACAAGCCTTTTTTTGTATATATATAATTTCATTTAAAAAGTTTCCAACTTAATATTTTTTGTAAATTATATTTTTGAATTAAAAGGAGAATCAAAATAGACAAAAAGTAAATAATGAATAATTTTATTTAAATAACGTAGTCATATATTGCCACAAAACTTTCAAAATTTTAATAGTCAACTTTTTTTCAAACAATTAGGTGGAAGGGCGGACGGGCTCTTAGGCTGGGTTTTAACCGGTTTTTACTGGCAGGGCTCATGGGACAGGTTTCGGGCCGGGTAATGGGTTTGAGGGCATACCCAAGTACTCTTTTGAAGGATATTTGGCTCAGGCTCAAGCGGATCAACTATCAGGCCTATCATGCTTCAGGGTTATTTTTTTTGGGCTGGATAATAGGACCCGTGGCCATGGGCCAACCCGACCCACGAACACCCCTAGATAAGGGTTCAACAATGATGACATTACAAAAAAAATTGAATTGCAATCAGGGGATAGTTTAATTTTTTTGTATAAACCGTTATCTCTGTTAACATTTGTAGTTTGAGGGAGTTAAGTGAAACCCGTAAAAGTATAGAGGGTGAAGTGAGATTGAAGCTTAGTTCAGAATTTTTTTTATTTTTTATCCATTTATTAAAAGTATTGCAATGTGGTTCTTCTGTTAGTTTCCGTTACTCATTCTGTCAATGTCAATGGGATAATTTTTAATAAAATAAGAGACAAAAAATAACATAAGAGACGAATTTTTGAGCATTCAGCTTTTAGCTTTCGGATTTCGGATTTCTGCTTTCAGTTTTCAGATTTCAACTTTCAATTTTATCAAACACTATCTAAGAGAAAGAGTGACATAGGCTGAGTGAAGAGTCTGAGAGAGTGAGGGAGGCGCATATCGTTGAGGGTCTGAAGTGTGAACCTTAGTTGTAAGTTATGTTATTGATTTATATATTTATTTTTAAATATGTTCATATTGAGCCTGATTTAATATTCGGATTGAACCCGATAACCTGAGTCCTCAACCTAAGTATTGTCCGAATTCAATTCAGGTTGGTGTTTTTCAGCTTAGGCCCAACCTATGTATTAAAAATTTCAACCCAAGCTCTATTTTTTTCATGTTGCGTTTGGGTTGATCCCGGTAACCTGAAGCCTCAACTCGGGTATTATTCGAATTCAATTCGGGTTGATATTTTTCAACCTAAGTCTAACTTAAGTATTAAAAATTTTAACCCAAACTCTATTTTTTCGAGTTTGGTTCAGACTGGCCTCCCAAATTACACCCCTAATTTATATAAAACATAAGGCCATTTGCTGACCGCAGAATTTTCATCATTCATAGAGCTATCAATTTATAACCCAACCTACTAATTTAATTAGTTTGAAGTCGTCAAAAAATTTCTAGTAGACATTCACCTATAACAAGAGTGGGTCATAATAATCAAATTCAGCCATTTGACCTGTTCACTAAATATTTAAGGGTAAATTATATTTTGTACTCTAAAAGATTTAAAAAAAAATTATTTTTATGTCTGTAAAGATTAAATTTTTCACATTTTACCCTCGATATCACTTCACTTCCTCTATTTTTACGGGTTTCACTTAATTCACTCTAACTTGTGAACAAACTGCAAATCTAATAGAATCCGTTTATTGTAACGGCGCGGTAATTGCATGCGCTAATTAAGCGCGTTATAAAATAAATTTTTTTTCCCTAAATTAAAAAATTAAATTACCAAATTCACCATTCATCTTCCTCTCTTTCTCCAGACCTGTAAATTATTTTTTAACTCATCAAACGACTTGTTTTCTCAAATTTAAGGTCATTTTTGAACTCTTTGACCCTAAATTAGCTAAACCCAACTCCCTTTTAAAGTTTTAAAAAAAATTTCAAATTTTTGATTTTCAAATTTCTAAACCCTAGTGGGTTTCTTCACCACACATACACACCCCTCGGCCATGGTTCCAAGCATCCAATACATTGTACTACAACCACATAACATAACTCAAGCCTCAATTGAGGAAGAAATAATCGTTTGCTATATAACCCATTTAAAAATTCAATTAACACTTTTTTCAAACAGAAATTCGAGCACACACACAACATGAAACTTAAATCTAATCAAACCAATGAAATCCTCGTGGAAAAATAAGTTTGACCAGGTCATTTGCTAGTTACAGGCTTTGGTTTTTTAAAGATAAGGGTTTTACAATGATGACATCACAAAAAAAAATTGAATTTCAATAAGGGAATAATTTAGTTTTTTTGTATAAACTGTTATCTCTGTTAACATTTCTAGTATGTTCACAAGTTTAAGGGAGTTAAATAAAACCCGTAAAAGTATAGGGAGTGAAGTGAGATTAAGAGTTAGTTTACGATTAATTTTTTATCTATTTATTAAAAATGTTGTAATGCGATTTTTTTGTTAGTTTCTATTATTCATTATGTCAATGTAATGACTTTTGACAAAATAAAAAACAAAAAGTAACGGAATGGATAAATTGCAACATTTGAGGGTAAAATATGAGAAGTCTAATCATTGAAAATATAAAATTAAGAAATTCTCCCAATATGTAATGATAGTCTACGACCATTTGTGGATATTAACTATTCTGCTTTTCCCTTAATGCGCAGTTATTTTGTATTATTGGTCACCCCGGTCGCCGCATCACGTATAACGGTATGATTGGTTAATAATAAATTAATTATAGTAATCTTATTTAAACTTAATTGAGTGTAATTTGTAACCTAATTTATTGTAAGTATTATATTAACTTTTAGTCTTAATGTTAGATATAGGATCATCTTTTTATCTCACAGCTGTAATGAATCAAGTCTCCGAACTATATTTTTAGGTAAGGTATAAATAATTTTTTTTATAATTAAATATTTGAATCCTACAAAATTTAATAACTATTCCATCCACATAATTTAATCACTTAGAATGTAAAAAAATAGGACTTACTTTATCGGATTTAACTCATCTCTAATTTCAAAATAATTGAAGGATATTTTAATTTCTTTTGTAACGGCGAGAATCTCTTAAATCCATAATTTTTACATATTTAAAATTGATTAAATTTACAAGTATGAACAAATACTCACCTTTTTAAAATAATTAAAGAACCCTCCAATTATGTTGCAATTGGAGACAAGCTTAACGCTAGTTTATTAATTTATTGATTTATTTATTATCTTATCGGATTTATTTTTTGAACTATCATTATTTTCTTACAAGTGTGGTTTAATTTTAATATATAGAAAATTTAAAAAAAAAACATATTTTAAGTATTAAAAAAAAACACTTTGAAATTGAGTTTATGAACTTCTATACTGGGCTGGCTCTATAGTATAAAAATAAGTGAAAATTGGAAGTGAGTCCCCCTAGATGTACTTGTTTGGAGATGAGTCCGGTAAGGAAACTTATAAGGATCTAAGTCCATGTTTAAAATTATATGTAATGACTTAAGTCCACTTTTTTTTTTTATCTCAAAAATACCCTTCCTTGAAAGGAAGTTAAATTAATTTCCTATTTTGGAAATTGTTATCCCTTAATTCAAGGTCAATTAAAATATGCCAATAAAATCTCCATCATAAATTTAAAATTCAAATATATATATCAAATTCAAAACTCTTTTCTCTCTCTCTCTCTCTCTCTCTCTCTCTCTCTCTCTCTCTCTCTCTATATATCAAATTCATGTTACTATTTTTTTTTATTATGTTACTGTTCATGTTACTACTTTTGTTGAGTATGTTACTGTTCATGTTCCTATTATTTTGAGCATGTTACTGTTTTTGTTGAGCATGTTACTACTATTATTTTACTAAATATTAATATTCAATGTTACTATTTGTTTTGTTTTTGAATATTACTATTTTTTGTGTTTGAATGGTACTATTTTTTGCGTTTGAATTTGAGAGAAATAATTATTGTTAAGTATGTTACAATTTTTGTTGAACATGTTACTGTTGTTATTTTTTAAAAATATTAATATTGAATGTTTCAATTTTTTTTTTATGTTTAAATGTTACTATTTTTTTGTGTTTAAATGTATTATTTTTTGTATCCAAATCATAATTTTTTTTGTATTTGAATGTTACTATTTTTTATTTTTAATGTTACTATATATATATATACCTAACCTATATATGGATATAGATAGATAAGAGAGAGGCAAAATTTTAATGTTAGTCAAACTCTTAACCTATATATAGATATAGATATATATGAGAGAGAAAAGATTTTAATGTTAGTCAAACTCCTAAGATTTAGGAATTTTTAATATTTAGTTTTATTTCACTTCTAAAGGGAATGGATAGTATGGTAAAATTGACAAAAAACGGACTTCATAACAAATAAGTTTCCTTGACGGACTTAAGTCCAAACAAGTCCATATAGGGGGACCGGCCTCCAAATTTCCCTAAAAATAAAAGTGTGGGTTTTAGGCCCTACATATGAAAAAAGCTCAAATTTTAAAATCAATAATGTAATATAAGGTAAAAAATAAAATTTACTACAATATAGCCTAACAAAATAATTTTTGGAAGAGTAAACCAACAACAAAATTAAAAATTTGGGCCTAAAAGTCCAGACCACCTCACACACTCACATTTATTAAACGACAAAAAATTATTAACAAAAAAAAAATGATGACAAAATTCATTTCTTTCTCCAATCGAAAGAAGTGTAATAAGTATATCTCTATTTCCCTTAAACTTGTTTTTTTTCTCATTTGAACGCAAAACACCAATTAAACCATTAATTCTCATTAAAAAAAATATTTTTGATAAATTTCTTATTACTAACAAATAAAATATAACAGAAATTTAGGAGAAAGTTGAATAGATAAATAAGTAAAATTCAAAAATAGTAAAATTATTCAAAAGAAAGATAACAATGGATTTATTTATAATAAAGTCAATCATCTAATACCACAGTTTCTGATGGGCCAAGCCCAAGGGCCCAACTCATCTTATAAAGCCCGGTCCGAGTTTATAGCCTAACTCCAAGAGATCCAACAAGTTCAGCCCAATGTGGTCAATCCGGTTAAACTCATCAAGCTCAATGAGCTACATCAGCAGGGGAGCATAGAAGGGTCATCCAAGAGTCTCCTCCTAGCCACCTTGGAGTAAGGGTCATCCAAGAGTCTCCACCTCGCCACCTTGGAGTAAGGGTCATCCCAAGAGCCTCATCCAAGCCACCCTGGAGTAAGGGTCATCCCAAGAGCCTCATTCTAGCCTTGGAAAGAGTCAACCCTCACCTCATCTTTGACCAAGCTCTTTGGAGAACACCATAACTTCCTAGCCTGTTGAGGAGAGGAGAGGTCGCCAAGCTATTTAATTACTATTAAAGTCACCACAATCCGTTATAACTATTAAACGACCCCAACCCGTTATGACCACTTGATTAGCTATTTAATTAATATCCATTATGAGGCGACTATAAAATGTAAGTCCCGCCAACACTTGGGGGGCATCACACTTAGTATAACACAATCCTCTCCTAACTCTCTAAGCTTGTAGCTCTCTGCTCTCCCTACACACCTGAGTTAATAAAACATCCGGCGACTCCTGCCATTCAAAGTGGACGTAGGTCACCTTGGCCGAACCACTATAAACCTTGTCTCCTCTCTCTCTATACTTATTTTACTGCATTTTATATTCCTTACTTGACAGGTGGTGTGCAAACCAATTAAATTATTATTAAAAAGATAAAAAAAATCTTATTGGCCGTCAGTGTTTTAGGCCCCAAACGTTGTTGAGCCACCCCTACTACTATATACAAAAATATGAGTCTGAATCAAGCTTTCATAAAATAAAACAAATTTTAAAAGTAAGACCGAAAATAGCATATTAAGTTAAAAAAAAATTTGAAAATTCAACTGATAATATCTGGGTTTGATCGCAACCCAACCGTCCAACCAAAATAGAAGATTCGTAAGAAGTCCACGACGTTCATAACATATAATTGGAAAACAACAACTTACCAGTTCCTTGCAAGAGGACAAATGGGACCATTCCAATTGTACTATGTGACGTATCTGCACAGCATTAGATATTTTTGTTTGCTTGTCAAATTGATTCAAGAATAAGGCCATGATACTGGATTGATACCGTGTAGAAATGTGATTTGAATTGTCAAATTTTGATTTGAAAATATGTATATAATTAGATTATATTAAACTGCATAAGGTTTAATTTATATATTAATCTAAACAGAATGTATAGATATAAAAAAAAATTAGTGTATTCATAGGGACGCAAATCTGCACGAACAATAATTCCAAAAAACCAGGAATCTAATAATAAAAATAATAATTCGATCCCTGTGTAATCACAGTTTCTTTAATACAGATTTGCTCTCTCTCGGTACTTAAGGTTAAACAATTGTCTCCTTAGATAGAACGGATTTCGTTCTTGAAAATGCTTCACTACAATCTCTAAGACTCTAACGAACACAATGTTAGAATCTATTTAATGGGACCCACATGTGGACCTTAATTAACAAGGTATATACTTGGGTTTTGGGATAAGGATATCTTAATTAAAATACTTAACACATGTTGGTTAGGTTAGTGTGTAGTTTCCTTGTGAAAGTGGTGTCCTAGGTATAAGGAAACATGTTTAATAAATAGTCAGTTTTCTGGCAGTTACCTTGATGGGAGGGCACGCTTACTGATTATTTTAACATGAGGCATTTGATTACTAATGATGGGGATATAAATTACCTGAGAGACCCCATCTCTTATTCACGCTTACAGTATATTTCACTCTCTGGAAAAACCTATGTGCAATCTACTAGAAATCAAGTTCGTGATTATATTCAGTATTATTGGTATTCTTCTCGTGGAAATTTCTACTGCATATCTCTATCAAGAATCGTTGTTATAGATCCCGTGAGTCAAGGTTAGTTTTCTATTCGATCCGTTTAAGACCATTAGGTCTATCAATTGGTATCAGAGCCAGATCATGGGATTTGATTCTTAAAATTTATTTTTTATTCGTATAATCGAATCTACGAGAAGGAATATGTTTCGATATACCTGTGATACTATTTTTTTTTTACCAGTGATACGAGAAGGAATATGATTCTTATTTTATCTGTGATACTATGTTTCGGTATAATCTGCCAAGTGGAGCTTGACGTTTCCGTGTGATGCTATGTTTCGGTGCAATTTTGTTACCAAAATTTCACTGTGGTGCTTGACATTTTTATTTTATTTTATTGTGCCTTGAATGCGTCTTTGTCTTGAATGGCATCATACCAGTAAAAACAAAGCATGAAAATTCTTGATTGTAGACTTTGAAAATTCTTGAATGGCATCGTCCCAGTGTTTGGGCTGAACTCATGTTTGTCTCAAGTAGTGTTAATGTTATTTCACGTGGTCAAAGCATGTTTAATGCCTTGATTGTAGACTTTGAAAAGTCAGCATGATTTTATAGAATAGTTCTAATTTCTATGCATTATGTACACTGAAATTAATGCGAATTGTGTTATTTATGGATAGATTTATCCTAGTTCATAATCAGTTTGTGATACTTTGGTCATAAAATTTATTCGAATCCAATTTTGGCCAAAATAAATTGTTTTTTTTTTAATTATTGGATTCATATGGAAAAATTATTTGTTCATATGTCATGATTTGGAGTATTCTATACATAATGACGAGTCAAAACATCTTTTGTATGGAAACTTATGTTTGATAAAATTATATTTATTTTAATTTTATGGTGACGAGCCAAAACATCCCATAATTTTAAAATATAAGAAAATTTATCAATAAAAAAATTTGTGTTTATCCATGACATTGAACACTTGCACTATATTAAATAATGACTTTATCCCAAAGGGAAACTATTATATCATAAGTGATCGGTGGGGTGAAAGAATGGTGTGAGGTATTGTGGCTAATTTGAATTCTTGTTGCCCAAAGGTCTTGAATTCTACTTTTCTATGATGCTTTATGCCGTTAGTTTCATCGTTAGGTAAATCATTATAATATTGTATAAAGTGATTTACCACTAAAAATGCTAAGATGAGTTAGTAATTTGGATAAAGTTTAAGCGTGATTATTAGCATGCATATTAATTGTAAGCATGTAATATTTTATTTTGCAACTTTACTTCATATTTTTATGTCTCATTCTGCATCTCATATCCCTTTGTTTAATGGTTCAAATTTCTCGAAATGGAAAGATAGAATTATCTTTACTTTGGGGTGTATGGAGATTGACACTGCGCTTCGTGAGGATAGGCCACCTATCCCTACGGAATTCAGTACGCCTGAGGAGAAAAAGTTGCATGAGAAGTGGGAGAGGTCTATCCGCCTCAGTCTCCTACTCATGCAAAGTCATATCTCAAGGAAAATCAGAGGCTCCATTCCGAACTCCAAACTACTAAAGAGTTCATGATTGCAGTTGAGGAGCAATTGTGAGCTCTGAAAAGGCACTTGCTAGCACCATGATATCAAAGTTTGTTTCTTTGAAGTATAATGATCACAGTAACATACGCAAGCACATTATGGAATTACGTGACATCTCTGCCCAACTCAAATCACTGGAAGTCGACATGTCTGAGACATTTCTTGTCCACTTTGTCCTTAATATTCTACCTTCGGAGTATGCTCCATTTAAGATCTCCTACAACACACATAAGGATAAATGATCTATGAATCAACTTTTGACCATGTGTGTTGATGAAAAACTGAGACTGAAGTAAGAGAGGCAAGAAAGTGTTCATTTGACCTCTCATAAAGGGAAAGAACAGGTGGAAGCAGGTAGGAGTAGCTACCATGTTCCAATTAATAAAAAGAACATGAAGGTGTCAGCCAAATCGGCAGGCAAAAAGGACTTCAAATGTTTCTTCTGCAAGAAAAAGGGACATGCAAAGAAAGACTGCATCAAGTATAAGAAATGGCTCAAGAAGAAAGGTATATTTCTTTTTGTAGTGTGTTATGAATCAAATTTCATAAATGTACCTCATAACACAAGGTGGATTAACTCTGATGCAACTATCCAAATATGTAATACCATGCAAGAATTGCTGAACAAAAGGGCCCCAACGGAAAGTGAACAATGCATCGTTATGGGAAATAAGATGCAGTCACGTGTGGAAGCTGTTGGGATGTTCAGACTTGTTCTAAAGACTGGCCACATCATATATTTGCATGACACTTTCTATGTTCCTGGCTTTTCTAGAAACCTTTTATCAGTATCTAGACTTGTTTCTTTTGGTTATCGTGTTATGTTTGGACTTTCGTCTGTTAGTTTGTGTTTGAATGATGTTGTGGTTGGTAATGGTATTTTAGAAGATGGTTTATTTAAATTATCTTTAGATACATCTTTTGCAACATCTTTATTATCCCTGCATAATAAAGAACATTGTGGATTAAAACGTGGCATTTTGAATGAAAATTCTTCCATTTTATGGCATAGGAGATCAGGACACATCTCCATAAGGAGAATCAAGGGATTGATAAATGATGAGATCTTACCAAGCCTTAAATTCACATATTTTGACACTTGTATAGACCGTATTAAGGATAAACAGACTAACAAGTTCAAGAAATGTGTCATAAGAAGCTTGAATGTGTTTGATATCATACATACAGATATTTGTGGGCCATTCGCACCCCCATGTTTTACAGGCCATAAATATTTCATCACTTTCATAGACGATTCTCACGATACAGTTGTTTGTACCTCTTGTTTTATAAGGACCAAGCCTTAGAAGCTTTCAAGATTTTCAGAACAGAGGTAAAGCTACAGCTTGAAAAAAAAAAGATCAAAACCGTGAGGTCGGATAGGGGTGGTGAGTATTACGGTAGGTACACTGAATTCGGACAACACTTAGGTCCATTTGCTCGATTCCTTCAGGAACAAGGTATAGTGGCACAATATACCATGTCAGGTACTCCTGATCAAAATAGAGTAGCAGAAAGGTGGAATTGAACACTAATGGACATGGTTAGGAGTATGATTAGTTACTCCATTCTCCCAGTCTCCTTTTGAGGTGATGCCTTGAAAACCGTTGTGTACATTCTAAACAGGGTTCCTACTAAGGTTGTCCCTAAAACACCTTTTAAGTTATGGACAGGTAGAAAACTCAGTTTAGCACATCTACACATCTGGGGTTGTCAAGCTGAAGCTCATGTGCATAACCCCCAAGAGAAAAAGTTGGACCCTAGAACCATAAGTGGCTATTTCATTGGTTATCCAGAGAAGTCCAAGGGATACAGATTTTATTGTCCTGATTATTCTCTATGGATTGTAGAGACACGGAACGCAAAATTTCTTGAAAATGACCAAGTCAGTAGGAGTATACAACCTGAAAATATTATTTTTGAGGAACATTAAATTTCTTTGCAAAGTTCAGATGAGTTGGTAATGATTCCTCATCCCATTATTCATAATAATTTGATGGAGAATGAGTCAACTATTAATGTACCATCTGTAACTGAACCCACTGTCACTGAGAATCTTGCTTCGCCTTCACGTGTAGCGGGACAAGAAGAAACTTTAAGGAGGTTATCAAAGGTTAAGAAATCTGTAATTCCATCAGATTGTATTGTGTACCTTTAAGAGTCCGATTTTGATATTGGAAAGTGTGATGATCCAACTACTTTCTCACAAGCCATGAATAGTTTGAATTCCTCCAACTGGTATGATGCCATGAAAGAAGAATTGAACTCAATGGATAAAAATAATGTTTGGAATTTAGTTGAACTATCTCCTGGTGCCACAACAGTCAGCAGTAAATGAGTCTATAAGACCAAAAGAGATTGTAAAGGAAATGTAAAACGACATAAGGCCAGACTTATTGCCAAAGGGTTCACTCAAAAAGAAGGCATTGATTACAATGAGACTTTCTCACCTGTTTCTAAGAAAGACTCTTTGAGGATAATTATGGCAATGGTGGCTCATTTTGACTTAGATCTTCACCAGATGGATGTGAGAACAACTTTTCTCAATAGAGATTTGGAAGAAGAGGTGTACATGAAACAACCTGAGGGTTTTGTTTCAGAGAGACAGAGTAATATGGTTTGCAAGCTAAATAAGTCTATATATGGACTTAAGCAATCTTCCCGTCAATGGTATCTTAAGTTCAACGATGTAATTTCTTCATTTGGTTTCATAGAAAATGTCGTTGATCGTTGTATATACCTTAAGATCAGTGGGAGTCGATTCATTTTTCTAGTCCTATATGTAGACAATATTTTGCTCGCTAGTAGTGATTTGACATTACTTATTGAGATTAAGCATTTTCTCTCCAGTCATTTTGAAATGAAGGATATGGGTGAGGCCTCGTATGTCATAGGCATAGAGGTTCATAGGGATAGATCTAGAGGAAAACTTTATCTATCTCAAAGGACCTACATTAACAAAATGTTAGAGAGGTATGGTATGGAAAACTCCAAACCAAGCCCTGCACCTATGTCTAAAGGTGACAGATTAAGTAAGTCTCAATCTCCGAGAAATGAGCTTGAAAGGGAGCAAATGAGAGCATATCCTTATGCATCATTGGTTGGGACTTTAATGCATGCCCAAATTTGCATCAGACCCGACATTGCATTTGTAGTTGGTGTATTGGGCAGATTCTAGAGTGACCCAGGTTTGGATCACTGGAGAGCTACAAAGAAGGTGCTTAAATATCTGCAAGGAACACAAGATTATATGCTTACATATAGCAAATCTGATTCTCTAGAGGTTGTCAGATATACATATTCCGATTTTGCAAGATGCCCACATAGCAAGCGATTAACATCAGGATACATATTTTGCTTGCTAATGGTGCAGTCTCTTGGAGAAGTACTAAACAGAAATTGACAGCAGCTTCTACTATGGAGGCTGAGTTAGTTGCATGCTATGAGGCGATTACACAGGCAATTTGGTTGAAGAATTTTATCATTGGACTTAAGATTGTTGATTCTATTTCGACGCCTATAAGGATGTTTTGAGATAATGCAGGAGCCGTTTTCTCAATAAATAATGACAATGTATCTAATGGTAACAAGCACATGGATATTAAATACCTTGTCATAAAGGAGAAATGTGATGAAAATAAGGTGTTAGTTAAGTACATCAGCACTGTGCTTATAGTGGCAGACCCTATGACCAAAGCTATGGCTCCAGGATTGTACATTGATCATGTAGATCATATGGGTCCAGTGAACAATGTTATTGCTTGATGTACTATATGTGCACATTTGGAGACACTATCGGTTTATTGTATCACATTATTATGTTATTCTGGTTATTATATTTTTTGTGG
Source organism: Ilex aquifolium (assembly GCA_951799425.1). Lineage (NCBI taxonomy): Eukaryota > Viridiplantae > Streptophyta > Magnoliopsida > Aquifoliales > Aquifoliaceae > Ilex > Ilex aquifolium. Next base: position 7,945,066 of record OX637391.1, read on the forward strand.
TACAAATATGTTCTTAGCAGAAAATTTTTGACCAACAAATGGATTTTATGGGAAATCCATTCGTAAAGAAAATTAGCCTAAGTTTGGTGATATTGTGATCATGGAAGGATGTATGTTATTTATTGGTGTATATCTGCCATGGTTCATATTACTAGGCTCAAGTAATCAAGAATAAAGTTAAGCTCACTTATGTTGGGATAATTTGATAAAGAGCGCGCATAACTTTACCAAACCCAAGTATTTTCTTATTTTCAAAATATAAGTATTACTATTATTATTATTTTCTTTCAACTTCCTTGTCAATTCGGTCCAAGTGGGAGAATGTTGGAACCTATTTAATGGGACCCACATGTGGATCTTAATTAACAAGGTATATACTTGGGTTTTGGGATAAGGATATCCTAATTAAAATACCTAACACATGTTGGTTAGGTTAGTGGGTAGTGTCCTTGTGAAAGTGGTGTCCTAGGTACAAGGAAACATGTTTAATAAATAGTCAGTTTCCTGGCAGTTACCTTGATGGGAGGAAACGGTTACTGATTATTTTAACGTGAGGCAATTGGTTACAAGTGAGGGGGATATAAATTACCTGAGAGACCCCATCTCTTATTCTCGCTTGCAGTATCTCTCACTCTCTGGAAAAACCTATATGTAATCTACTGGGAATCAAGTTCGTGATTATATTCAGTATTATTTGTATTCTTTTCGTGGAGATTTTCGCTGCATATCTCTATCAAGAATCGTTGTTATGGATCCCATGAGTCAATGTTAGTTTTCTATTTGATCCATTTAAGACCATTAGGTCTATCACACAATTCTGTATTTATACTTAAAGCGAACTTGAAATAATAATGCAGCAATATGCACAGAGAGAGAGAAACATAATACTTAAATTAGAATTTTAGATAATTGAGAGAATTAGAATGAGAGAGCAATTCTTGAATTGTTCATTGGTGTCTTTTAACCAAAAGGTGTTAATGGTGGCTTTATGAAAAGATGTAACTATTTGGATTAATGTCTTTAACCAAAAGTCACCAATTTGAATTAGTAGCCTTTTCAATTGCTCCCAAACGTTACAAAAACTTTAACAAATTCTCATTCAATATTTAATAGTTTTTAAATAAATATACCATTATTTTGAACAATCCCCCACGTGAATGACAATTCAATGTGTGATGATGCAGAAACTGGTTCAAGTACAGGTAAAAGGTTACTGCTTCTAGATAAGTAGCTAGTGGCCTTGAACTTTCTGTAGTGACAAACTATCGGATTCACTTGGCTATCTAGTGGACATGATGTCTTTGAACTGTCAACCGTTCGTGTAAAATCAAGATAATAAAATTCACACAGTTTCCTTTGGATACAATTGGTTCTCATGTTTGTGTTCATTTTGGCCTTGAACACCACTTGATTTCATGAATAATTTTAGAGTAATCAGTCTACGATTCTCATAAAAGTGACTCCTTGTTTACTCACATAGGTGACTTCTGATTAAGAGTATCTTTCTATACCTCACTTGGATATTTCCAAGTCACATAATATCATTAAAAGCGTAACTTACCCTAATTCCCGCGGCAAATGTGCACTGTCTCATCATAGAAATGGAAAGGAGTCTAAAAAATCTCCTTAGTGCGTACTGAGTTACACATAATTTGGTTATTCCTTTGAACTTAGATCTTGGGATCTCCGACTAGCTAAGTTGTGTTGTCATTATAGTGACTCTTGATTAAGTAATAGGCTTTAAGTCCATTCCTCTCGATTAACTTTCCACTTGCTCTCTAGTCAAACCTTTTGTAAGCGAATCCGTAATATTATCATTTGACTTCACATAGTCCATGAATATAATACTATTAGAGAGAAATTGTCTAACGATATTGTATCTACGACGTATGTGTCTAGACTTACCGTTATACATACAATTCCGTTTCCTTCCAATCGTAGATTGGCTATCACAGTGAATGCATATTGCAGACATAGGTTTTTGCCAATTTGGAATATCCTCTAAGAAGTTACGAAGTCATTCTACTTCTTCTCTAGTTTTATCTAAGACAATGAACTCAGATTTCATTGTAGATCTAGCAATACAAATTTGCTTTGAGAATTTTCCAAGACATAGCTGCAAATCCCTCGAGTACATTAAAGGTAAAGACATATTCACTCGTGAATTTTGAATCTTTAGTATCTATATCCAATTTGCATCGGTATATCCCTCGAGTATTGTTGGGTATTTCGTGTAATGAAAACCATAGTTTTGAGTATGTTTTAAATATCTCAAAACTCTAATAATTATTTTTCAGTGGTCTTTTTCGGGATTACTTGTATGTCGACTTAGCTTACTTACTGAGTATGCTATATTCGGACATGTACAATTCATTATGTACATTAAACTACTAATTATAAGTGCATATTCTAGCTAACTGTGATATGCTATTACCCTTATTCTTAGAAAGATGGATATTAACATCGATAGATGTTTTCATAGGTTTTATCTCATACTTCTTGAACTTATCAAGTATTTTCTCAATATAATGAAATTGAGATAACATGAGTCCATATGACGTTCTAAAAATTTTAATTCCTAATATAACGTCAGCAACATCTAAGTCTTTCATTTCAAACCTATATTTTTAAGTAAGGTATAATTTTTTTTTAATAATTAAATATTTGAATCCTATAAAATTTAATAACTATCCCATCTACATAATCTAATCAATGTAAAAAAGTAGGACTTACTTTATCGGATTTGACTCATCTCTAATTTCAAAATAATTGAATGATATTTTAATTTTTTTTTAAGGGCGAGAATCTCTTAAACCCAAAATTTTTAAATATTAAAATAGATTGAATTTACAAGTATGGACAAATACTCGCCTTTTTTGAAATAATTAAAGAACCCTCCAATTATGTTGTAATTGGAGACAAGCTTAACTCTAGTTTATTAATTTATTGATTTATTTATTATTTTATCGAATTTATTTTTTGAACTATCATTATTTTCTTACAAGTGTGGTTTAATTTTAATATATAGAAAAATTTTAAAGTATTAAAAAAAACACTTTGAAATGGAGTTTATACACTTCTACATTTAAAAATATGAATCTGAATCATGCTTTCATAAAATAAAAAAAAAATTTAAAAATAAGACAGAAAATATAATATAAGTTTAAAAAAAAATTGCAAATTCCACTGATAATATCTGGGTTTGATCGCAACCCAACCGTCCAACCAAAATAGAAGATTCGTAGGATGTTCACGATGTTTCATAACATAGAATTGGAACACAACATCTTATACTAGTTGCCTGCAATAAGACAAGTCACAAATGGGACCATACCAATTGTACTATGTGACATATCTGCATAAAATTAGAATAGTATTAACATAATAAAGTAAGAGAAAATTTCAGTCACACTCATTTTAGTTTACTATATTTTCAAGAATACCCCTCTATTATCTAAAATATCACTGACACACAAAAATATTTAAAATACTAAAATTATCCTTACATAAACTCCAAATAATCTTTCTACATAAAATTCGATTAAAATTCAAGCCAATTAAAATTTATTTTTCTACATATTAAAATTTGAGTTGATTAAAATTCTTTTTTCTACATATTAAAATTTGAGCTGATTAAAATTCGAATTGAACTGATTAAATTTTATTTTTTTTACATATTAAAATTCAAGCCTATTAAAATTCCTTTTTTAAGTATTAAAATTCGAGCCAATTTGAACTCTACCTAAGCTGTTAGTGCCGATTAAAATTTGCTTAGAGTGGATTAAAATTTATATTTTTTCTTATTAAAATTCGATTCAAGTTGATTAAAATTTATTTTTTACGTATTAAAATTTGAGTCGATTAAAATTTATATTTTTTTATGTACCAAAATTCGAACCGATTAAAATTCAATGCGAGTTAATTAAAATTTGGTTTGAATCGATTAAAAATGAATTTTAATCGACTCAAATAGAATTTTAATTGACTCAAATTTTAATACGTAAAAAAATAATTTTTAATCGACTCAAATTTTAATACATGAAAAATAAATTTTAATTAAGTCGAATCGAGTTTTAATTTGTCCGAATTTTACTACATAAAAGAAAATTTTAAAAATATAGGGGATCTCATTGAAGATATCTCTATCTAGAGGGGGTGTTGATGAAATTTTTTCTAAAATATATCATGGGTAATTTAGTAAAATTTCATTCTAGTTAACACTTTTAATTTGATAGGGGTGTCAATGAATATTCAAAAAATGGAAGGGGTGTCCTTGAAGATATGATAAATTAGAAAGGATGTAGCTGAAAATTTCCCTAAAAATAATGAATATGGAAACTTTATGCATGAAAATTTTTATTAAATAAAAAGTGAAAATGTGCAAGCAGAGAGTGATAAGTAAGTGCAAAAGAGAATGCGAGAGAAGTGTAAGCAGAAAGCAGTAGAAGAAAATGCAGCAAAGAAGAATGGCACCAACATCTCTCTCTCTCAAAAAAGTGTTAAACTGCCACGGGCTTTAAGCTATTTATAAGTTCAGCATGGAGGCCCCGTAAAACTCAAACCAAACAGATGTTTGGTCATTTTGGTAAATAGTTCAAGCCTTGAGAAGAAGCCGAAAAGCTGATTGTTCTTCCCCGAATTCTAGTTTGGCCTTGTTCGTTCGATTAACTGAACTAAGTTCGAGTTTGTGATCAAGTTTAAACTTGAGTTTTGACTCGTGTCAGACCGTGCTTAGCTGGGTTATAATAGCATGTCAATTGTGTCGGGTGAAACAGGTTTTACGTATAAAAAATATGATCGATCATTAAATGTTAAAATCAATACTAAGAATTACAACTTTAAAGGTAAAGTTACAATTTCTGAAGGTCAAATTATACAACTCATGAAAACAGATATAACTGTTCACAAGAAACTCGTGATCAATCATAAATATCTGTTATCGATTATGGTTTTCTCTTGAGCAATTGTAAATTCTCTTTTCAAATATATAACTTTACCATAAAAAAAAATTATAATTTTAGGTACGATACCCAAAAAAAGGTGTTGTAAACCTTCCCAAGAAAACTGGTCACTTGGAACTAGAAGAACAAATGGAGCATCATGTGGCACCAAGAAATTGGAGATGCCTTGCCCACACTACTGATCATTTTTCTAATAGTTATTATATAAACATTAAATCAGCTATTATATTTTACATACATTATCAAAAACAAGGATGGAGACTCTGCAATTTCAAACATTAAAAACCTCCCGTAAGACGCCTAAAACCCGGTCTGCAATTTCTTGCCCAAACAGCCTTGGAAAGCTTGAACCCAGATCAACTTCTAAAGTCTTTCTCTTGGTCATTTCATCTCTCTTTTCCAAGTAAGCCCTATCTGTCTCTCCCACTTTTCTCTCTCCACAAGCACACAGCTCCAACCAGACCCCCAATACTTCCTTAGCAACTGGACTCACATGATCTCGAACGATCTCTTCCATGTGTTCTGAGTTCTCACCATTAATGAGGACTATAATAGCTGTGGGAGAGAGAACACAACGAACATAGAGAGACGAAGAGAAGTAGGGCTGGACCTCCGGTAGCTTCTCAAAAAATTGCCTGTGCCTGTCCAGTTGAGTGTCTTCATAAAAAGCTTTCAGGTAGTCTGGGTGTAGGACAAGTTCCCTTCGCGGAGGCAAGTCGAGGATGAGCACCATAGATGTTGGCCTGCTCTGGATGAGCTCAATCAAGAAGTTTGGTGCATCTGTTAAGGGGTTCAGATAGGCGGAGAGGCTTGTTATGTCCAAGGCTCCTCCTGATGGCAGGTTGCTGTGGATCCAACTTCCTAACATGCAATCCATCTGGTACAAAATGAAACATTTAGAAATTTGAGTCTTAGATCCTATAACTTTCAAGAAGCAGCTAAGAACGCAACAATGATAACAGGCCAGCTTGATTTGATGCAGAACTACTGTCATTTAAATTGGACAAGGATTCAAGCATAGGTCCTAACAGCAGGGAAGGTCACAAATGGCTCGATGGCTTGGGGTAGAAATTTTCAGACATAAGAAGGCAATTCCAGCAATAAACAACAGGTAGAGAATTGCAATAGCAAAATCAGAGATATGCAGATTGTAGTAAACAAGAACATCCATTGTGGAAGATATGCGGGTCTCTCAAATGGCAAAATTTTGCCCACTAGGGGAGAATCACATGAGAGAGATTGAAGGCTAATCGCCAAGCCAAACTGCTAAACCCACATAACAAGACCTTCTCTAATTAGAAGAATAGGAAACATTTTCTACTAGTCAATCAAATATCCAATTCATTCCACGTCATGGTTCAGACGATCTTGAAGACGATCAGACGAGAAATGAGATGAGAACTAAGAGGGAGTTTGGTTACATAGTCGGGGTTCAATGCTATTTGTCTAAAGCTGACAGCTAAATGTCATTAGGTTTGAACTAGCACAAGATTTAACCTAAGCTTGTACAAGTTGAGCATAGAAGACCACAAAGCAATCCTGCTTAATCAACTTCTGCTCACCTAACCACTTTCCGCAACAGCTTATGCTCTCCCAACCCAGAGAACCAGCGGTCAAAATCTGTTCTGGAAGGTTTAATCTCACGAAGCTTGCGCTAATGACCGTTTGATCCAATCTTTTGCGAGAAAATATATCATAGCTAAATCAAATAAATGTAGGCTAAAGTTCTTGGAAATTTTCTTTTACCAAAGATCCTAACGGAGAGTTGTACTTTAAACATCAAATATTCCTGTAACATCCCGAACCAAGTCAGGAAGTTGTGAGAGGCAACATTTGTACTTAAATCACATCTCGAAGAATCAGCCACTTAAGCAAAAGCTAGCATTGAAAATGAAACCATGATTGATTCATAAGTTTCTAATGTAATCACAAGTATAAAATTTTATACATCACTCTCTGTTTACTTCTGCTGGACATCAGAGAAAATTTAGCATGATGATTTAGAAAGCTTGCGCTTACATAAACATGAGCTGGTTGTCCTATTGCCTTACTCCCTCATGTGACTACAATTACCTATCTTTCAAATCAAGGGTGGATAAGGCAGCTTATGTAAACATGAGCTTTCTTAACCCTTACCAAAATTCCAACTCATGTTTTCATACAGAACTTATCACCTAAGTAATATCACAAAAAGTGAGACAATGTAGAAACCCCACAAGGGAAGAAAAAACAAACAAGAACAAAATGAAATTCCAGAACTCGCAATATGACAAAAAATGATATAAGATTTGTTTATTTAAGCCCATATAAGTTAAGAACATCAAGAATTTAACTCTTATATCATGCAAATTATATTTTCTCATCCTCAAGTGAATTCTAACAGGAGCATCAATAATATAGATATAGGTCTCACCAAACAGATAACATAAATGATAGAGGGTTAATTGCAAAAAGACCTCTCGTAGGGGGCGGAAGCAGATGACCTCCCTCAATTTTAAACTTTTGCATAAACCTCCTTTAACTCGTGATCGAAGTGCAAAAATGGATATTCATCACATAATATGTAAAAGTACCAAAATACCCTAGTAGTTTCATTTAATTTTCATTACAATGCCCTTTCTCTAGCTTAGACCCACTTAATCCCTCTCCCTCTCCCATCCTCCACCGACAACAAATCACATCATGTCATCTTTGCAGTTGCCAAGCTTTAGAATCCAATCCTTCTTACCCTCCTTTCTCTATCACCATGACCATAGCCACTAACCAAACTGCACATCCATCATCACCACTTAACACCATTGTCCTTGCACACACCACACCACCACCACCACCACCAAATTAAAATCAAAAAACAAAATCCTAAATTGGAAACAAAATCTAGGAGTTCTGCATAATGGCGAATACAAAGCCAAATTTATGCTCCAACCTCGAATTCTGCAGTGGAAATCAAAGAAGAATTTCTGCACATCAGAGAACCATAACCGAATTTTCTGCACAACGGTGAATTTTTGCACATCGGCAAAATTAAATTTTAGCGTTCATTTCAGCCACGAATTTCAGAGACAAAATCAGTGACAAATTCATTGGTGGGGAGTGGGTCTGCACACAGCCGGTGGGGTGGAGTAGGGAGTTACAATGAGGCGGCGTGGTCTGGGGTGTTGTGTTGCAGATGTTGGGTTTCGATGGGGCAGGGAGAGGATCTGGTGGAGGCTTTGATGGAGAGAGAGAGAGAGAAAGGGGAGATAGAGAGAGAGCTGGGGAACTTTGGGGATGGAAGGGGATGCAATGGGTGGAAATTGGGGGATTGGGGGTTGAGTGGTGGGAAGTTTCAAAAGGTGGTGTTTTGGTGGGGAGGCAAGGGGTTTGCAGGGAGAGAGAGAGGAGAGATGCACAGGAGGAAGAGGACCGAGAGAAAAGTGCTCAGATTTTTTGCTAATTCGTTGGTGGTACTCTGTAGAGAGAGACAGAGATAAAGACAGAAGATGAAGAAGATGGAGGCACAGTGGGAACAACCTCTGGTGATGCTGTTGAAAGGGGATAGAGAAAAGAAAGAGGGAAGAGGTGATGATATTTGAGGAATTATATGTCATAAATTTTAGGTCTTCACATGCAGTTTAGGATGTGTGTGTCACACGAACCATGCATGCGTCCTACGACCCATCCACTTTTGCACTTTGTTTTAAAGTTGAGAGTGGTTCAATACAAAAGATTAAAGTTGAAGGAGGTCTTAGGATTCCCTCCTAAGTACAAGGTTTTTTTGGCAATTAACTTAACGGTAGATTACAAAAAATTCCTAAAACTTAGGGTGAGTTGCACATTTCCTCCTCAGTTATGTTCACCTCCACTCCTCCCCTTCATTTCCTCAAATTTTCACCCCCAAAACAACCCACTTTCACAATATAAAAAACAAGCCATTTGAAACAACAAATATTTGCCCCCACCAAAAATTGATTAAGGTGTGCATTGCAAATCTGTACTTAGCCATTGGTGTTTGTTGGCCAAATAGTATCAAATTCAAATTTCAGTTAATTTGAATTTTTCTGTTTAAATCTTGACCGTTGATCTATCGATTATGTCCATTTGTAATGGACGCACCCAATCCTCGCATTTGTTGGCAGCCGCACACCTGATTAGGCTGATCGACCCGATTCGTACCTAAACTTGCTAAGTGCACCATGTAGGCACCAACGCACTACCGCTCATGTGCTAAAGTGCGCCATCAAAGCGCCAACATCACCCCGCTTGAGCAGAGGGTTGTGCCATACTGCATAGTGGAGTAAATGTCTTTCCTTTACTAACCTTTATATACCCACTAAACTTTTCTTCTTCTTCCGATGTGAAATTGGTCCCAATTCCCAAAGTCATCCTTCCATCTCCCCAAGAACACATCCACAAAGGCACTTTAATTTGAAAATTCCTTAGCATACACTATGTTGCTCTTCAAAACACAACATTTAGAATCGAATTTCGCCCTCTTATGAGTAGAATTGTAGATACCCACAAAAACTACTTTTGAAATATGTGATATTGTGATGCCAAGCAGGTGATAAAAGAGCAATGATGGGACAACTAAACACCAATAAATAAATAAGCAAACGGTGAATTCAAAAGGGGAAAGAATGAAATACAGATTATAGAGCAAGTGCTAGTACCGGAGATGACTTAAGGCCAGATCGGACGTGGAGAGAGGCATGGGCTGTCCCACTAGGGTTCTGGTAGTACTGGACATCCGGTGGGAGGTTACAAGGAAGCAGGAATGAATCAAGACGAATCTCAATCATCGAGACGAGTTCCACCATCAGATTTCTGTGTGGGGCCGAGACGTAAGGAAATTCCATGAACCTTCTTCGCCCTCCGTTCTGTGGATCCATGAGAGGTGAAGCTGATGAGGAGGAAGAGCAGGACAATCGATCTTTCGATGAATGAGAGCGAAGGAGAGAAGTAGAAAGAAGTGAGAGAGTAGAGTGTGTTATGTGGGTGGAGATACCAGCCATTAGAGTGCCTCGTTCTTGCCCATTTGCTTGGTTTTAGATAAGAAAGCTTTTTATTTTGCAACTTATTTTTTAGGAACACTTACACCCACACCATTAATTTGTCATTTAATCACCTAAACCCCTAATATTTAAAATATTACACACAAAAGTCTTAAAATTTGTACGCATGGCTGTAAATATTTATTAGTAAATTACATCCAAACCTCTAAAATTTAAAACTATAATACTTAGAGCCCTCAAGTTTAAAATATTATATTTATATAAAAAATACTCTAATTAAAAATAAAATATCAAATATTTTTAATTTACAACTAAAATTCATGTTCTATTATGTCATTTTATTTAAATAAACTCAAAAATAAAATTCAATTTTTTTCTTAAAAAATCATAATTAATACTGTTGATGTCAAAACTTGGATAACCTCCACATCAGTTTGGACTTTAAATAAATGGATTTTTCACCTTGAGTTGACTTTTTTTATCATCAAGTACAAACATATGAAATAAGCCTAACCCGTACCTGAATGTACAAAATAACGTAAGTGATAAGTGATGAATTTTTTGAGAGAAAAAATTCAATGTGAATGATTTTGAGAGAGATGTTAGTGACCGTTGGATGAGTCTATTTGAGACAATCAAATGAGCATATTAAAACCTGTCATATTTTATATTATAGAATTGACATAAAAACCAAACAAAATCTTAAATTTTTAAGGAAAAAATAGTAATCAATATAAATATATCAAATAACTTACTTCAACATTTATTTGTATACAATTATATTGTCTATTGGAATAAAATAAAATAAAAATCAAACAAGAGTCAAACTGTAATTGACACAATATCTTATATATTTAATTTGGGTAATTTGGTTGTTTAATATATTTCGTCAGTTCCGTAACTAATAAGGGATGTAAGTATAAGATTTTAAACTTGAGATGCTTAAGTGATATATACTTGTAAATTTTAGGTGATGTGAATGTAATTTACTAATGGATACACTAACGAACATTAATAGTAGAGATTTAAGTGTTACGTGTGTACAAACTTTAGTGAGTCGATGTGTAATGTTTTAAATATAAGAGAATTTAAGTGATTGAGTGGCAAATTTCGAGGAGTTAAGGTGTAATTTTCCCTATTTTGTATTTAATGTGAATAACAATCTTTAAATTCTTAATTTATATTTTAAAATATTGAAATTTTTATATTACAAATTCAATAAAATAAAAGAAAAAACCTACAATGTGGGCAAAATTTTTATTGTATTTGTTATACTTTTCTATTTCTAAAACGGGTCGCATTACTATTTTTTATTTTATTGAGAATACATGTGAGATTTTATTTTTTTTTAAGTGTAAATTAAGAATTTTAAGATTTTTTTGATAAAAAAAGATATCATTTATAAAATTGTGCTTCAAAACCTAAGATTTGCTCCCAATATTCCTTCAATTTTGAACCTTTATTCTACTTTCTTTTTTTTGGTTCAATGGTAGGGACGTCTGGGTTTGATTACCCGCACCTTGACTAATCCCCTATCCGGTCCGATGAAATTCAGGTCATCCACGCTGAGACTAGAGTATTCATGAGGGATAAATTCCTAATAGCCCGATTTCAAGGGGTTGTCAAGATTTGAACTCAAGATGTCTGAATTTACAATTCTCCATATTACGAGTTGAGCTACCCCTTGGGGTTAACCTTTATTCTACTTTGTTCCTTCTGCTAGTCTTATGTCCAAATTGATATTGGAATCACTCACATGGCCATCACGAGAGTGATCTATCTATAAGGGCATATATGTCAATTCAATCCAAATTTTTATCTTTTTCTTAAAAGAACTCCGACGACGACAGGTACAAAGTCATACACCTTTAAGGCAAGAGGTCCACTCTAAACACTTTTAAGGCAAACGATTTATAAAATACATAGTTGACAAAAATAACCTTAATTAAGGAGGTTATTTAAAAACTTTCACCCTCACCCAATACCACCCCCCCCCCCCCCAATCTCCACTAATAGGGAACTATATAAAAACTCAATGTATTTTGTTGTATATTGTGGATAGAATAAAAGTTGATTTTTTTTGTTCATTACCTTTTAGTTAACTGTCAATCCTAGATGAGGAAGATGCCGGCCATAGCGATGGCAATGTTGCGCTTCCAATGCTTGGGCTTACAGTAGGGCTCGCCACTCATGCTCCATACTTGGTCCTTAAGTCACCTTCGTGGGCCCTATCTGCATGATTTTCGTGATGATCTCCTCCTCCGACTATGTCTTTGTTCTTCTCTCTCTCCTTAGATGGATCGGATTGACTCGGCTGGGTTGAACATGTGCGCGTCGATTTTCGCACAATAGATGAAAAAAATAGCTCTCTCCCTTGGTGAACTCGTGTTTACCTTGAAAGTCGACGATCCTGTGGCAAAGGAGGGCCAAAAATGGCCTAAGGAGTGGTGATGAATTGTTCTTAGGACTGTTCGATCGATTTCGACGGGTCATAGACGGTCTGGAGTGTTTTTCGGCATATCCTGGCACTCAAAAGAAGGGTTAGAAGGGCGCCGGAGTGTTTTCGGCGTATCCCCTCCAACGGTCAAGTCAGTTCTTTGAGAAAGGGGAAGAAGAAAACACTGTTTAGAATTCTTGTGAAATGAATTTTCGTACCTTTGCCTCACATTTGTGAGAGCTATTTATACCTTCAAGGACTCATTATTACTGACAGGTGAGGCAGTAGGTAGTACCTAGTCATTGGGCAGTGCACCTTCTATTTTGCATGGGGGAGACCCAGTTATTAATTACTCGGGCTCCTGAGCATTTAATGCTCTTTCTTCTATGCACAGGCATTAAATGCTCAGGTCCTGGAGCATTTAATGCCCCTTCTTCTCGGCTTCCCAAGCCATCGTGGACGTCACATCCTTCTAAGGGGTCATTAATGCTTCTCTGGGATGACTGTATGTTAGAAGGGGTATTCCTATCTTTTTACCCTTTCTCCTGTACTTTATGCCACATATAAAACTCTCCTTGGTTGCTGGTCTTGTTCGTCTTGACATTCTGACTTCAATGGGAAGACAAGCCAATGATTCATCGTCAAGTTCTGAGACTGATGGCTGCAACCGTCAGTAACCTCTCCAAAAGCCGAGGTGACGTGTCCAAGACAGGTCATCGGAATCTAATCATGTAGGAGATGGGTAGCTGCTCTAGGGAGAAGGGGGTTCCTCAGTGCCGAGGACACGTGGTAGCATCAAGAGCATGAGGTGCCTTGATGTCGAGGACGCGTGTCAACACCATGTGCCAAGGACACGTGGTTGCAGCAAAGAGCAATAACTTCCTCGGTGCCGAGGACATATGACTACATCAGATAGTAGGGGGAGCCTCGATGCCGAAGACACGTGTCAGGACAATATACTTTCTCAGACACGTGACAAGGACTCATTATTACTGACAGGTGAGGCAGTAGGTAGTACCTAGTCATTGGGCAGTGCACCTTCTATTTTGCATGGGGGAGACCCAGTTATTAATTACTCGGGCTCCTGAGCATTTAATGCTCTTTCTTCTATGCACAAACATTAAATGCTCAGGTCCTAGAGCATTTAATGCCCCTTCTTCTCGGCTTCCCAAGCCATCGTGGACGTCACATCCTTCTAAGGGGTCATTAATGCTTCTCTGGGATGACTGTATGTTAGAAGGGGTATTCCTATCTTTTTACCCCTTCTCCTGTACTTTATGCCACATACAAAACTCTCCTTGGTTGCTAGTCTTGTTCGTCTTGACATTCTGACTTCAATGGGAAGACAAGCCAATGATTCATCGTTAAGTTCTGAGACTGATGGCTGCAACCGTCAGTAACCTCTCCAGAAGCCGAGGTGACGTGTCCAAGACAGGTCATCGGAATCTAATCATGTAGGAGATGGGTAGCTGCTCTAGGGAGAGGGGGGTTCCTCGGTGCCGAGGACATGTGGTAGCATCAAAGAGCATGAGGTGCCTTGATGTCGAGGACGCGTGTCAGCACCATGTGCCAAGAACACGTGGTTGCAGCAAAGAGCAATAACTTCCTCGGTGCTGAGGACATATGACTACATCAGATAGTAGGGGGTGCTTCGATGCCGAAGACACGTGTCAGGACAATATACTTTCTCAGAAATGTCTCATCAACTGCCCCCCAGTCCTTTGATCTTCGTACGGGATAGGAGACGTGTCGTCGAAAGACGAAAGGGCTTAACCCCCTCATCATTGCACAGCCGTAATCCCGTCCTCGGAGGTCGTGCACATTGAATGCGCCCCTCATCGTGTCTCGTGTGCAATGATGGGGACAGGTTCTATATAAACAGAGCCCTGCCCCCTTTCTTCACTTTCGAATCCTTGGCTATTTCTCAGAGACTTCCGCCGGAGATCCCATCGGAGTTGTTAGCTGCTGAAGAGCCTGCCATTTTCTGTCGAAGAAGAAATCCCCCCAACCTTCACAGTCCATCCATCTTGTTTCCTCCGGTGAGTACTTTTGTTTTCTCTTTTTCTTTCCCTCCTTTTCTTCCTGCTTTTTCAGCGATTTGTAGCTTGCCTTCGTTCGTTCTGGTGTCGTTCGTTCGTTCGTCGGAGTCACTGGTTTACGTGTCTGATTAACCCTAATTAATGCATAATTTAATTAAGTTAATAAGACAATTGTGTTAGTTAAACAAAGTTAAACTAGTCAAAATAAGTTGAATTAGGGTTAGTGTGTGAATTAGGGATAATGCATTAATTATTGTTCTTTTCAGGGTTTTGTGCGTCAAAATTACAAATTACTGGGGAGTCAATTATCAAAGCTACAAACTATAGGGTGCCAATTATTAAAGCTCAAAACAAAGGGAGATCAAAGTGTAATTCAAAGAGCATCTTCTTGGGCTTGTAAATGACATCTTCTTGGGGCTTGTAAAGAGCATCCTTTGGTTGCCTATAAATACTCACCCCTTGGGTCTTGTAAAGATCATCTTTTTTCTATTGTATCATCTTTCTTGTAAAAAATCACCGCAATAGCCAAAACCAAGCTATACTTCGACCAATACTTATCAAATTTCCCAAACATTTGATGTGCCATCCTCCTCATGAAAACATCCGAACTTTTCATCTCTTCACTTAAATTAAGCTGAATCAAAAAAACTTCTGGAAAGTACAAATTTGAGGTAGGATACTTGGAACCTGAAAAAACACAAGTAGCATCATAGAAAGATTCTAAGAACTTACAAATGTTTTGCACTCTATCCCATTCTTCTTGAGTTGGACAATGTCTAAAATTAGAATCACTTAGCTGCAAATGACAAAATGCACGACGATAGTAAATGACACTTGCAAGCATGAGATAGGTTGAATTCCACCTAGTTGGAACATCTTGCCTCAAAGTTCTCTTACTATCCAAAGATGTTTGTGCAACACATTCCAAGAACTTTTTCTTCCTTACTTGAGATCCCTTCACATACTTCACACATTCCCGGATCTTGTCAACAACTTCACCTATTTCCTTCAAACCTTCTTGAACTATCAAATTCAAAATATGAGCACAACAACGGATATGAAATAAACTACCATCACACAACAATGCATCTTGCAGATTAAGTTGATTTTTAAGCAAATCAACCAACACATCATTTGCAGCTGCGTTGTCTAAACTAAGTGAAAAGAGTTTTTTCTCAATACCCCAACTATTTAACAAACTATAAATCTTCTCACACAAAGCAACTCCAGTATGGGGAGGAGGCATGTAAGAGAAATTCAGAATTCTCTTTTCCAACACCCAATCTTTATCAATGTAGTGTGCAGTGAGACTCAAGTAACCGTCAGTAACAATAGAAGTCCACAAGTCAGAAGTCAAACAAATCCTACCAGGCAAGTCTTGCAGTTCTTGATAAATCCTCCCTTTCTCTCTAGCATAAATTTTCATAACATCCACCCTAGCAGTATTCCTAGAAATTTGTACGACTTGGGGACATAAGTAGGTGAAAAGACTTCTAATGCCACCATACTCAACAAATTGAAATGGAAGTTCATGTCTAATAATTGCACAAATCAAAAACTCTCTAAACTTCCCTGCATCAAATTTAAAAGACCTGGATCCCAAAGCACCATTGGATTAGGTTATAAGTAGTTGACCAATATCATAGGTGGTTCGCTTCAAACAAGTTTCAGTGTGTCGCTTGAAATTCCCAGTGCCGTGCTTACTATCAACATTATAAACTTGCTCACATTTCTTACATTCGCATCTCAACAATCCTTCTGGACTTGGTTCTTTAGGAAAAGTATAGTTGCTCCATACTTTTGAGGTTAACCTTCGTTGACGTTTATTTGTTGGTTTATCAACATCATCCAGTTCCAGCCCATCTTGAATATCAGAAGCACGATTTGATTCAGCCATGGCAACATCATCAGCTATAGGGGCAGGTCCATCGATGTGTTCGTCATTCAATGGAAGTGAATTCATCTGTTCCCAACACAAATGCCCAAAAAAAATATGTAACCAAAATATATTAGACACATGCAAAGCAGTACATTTTTTGTCAAAATACAAAAAAAATACACAAACTTCCAATACAACTTGTAAAGTTAAGTATAGAAAAATAAGTGATTGCATAAATTTACATACTATAGAAATAAGTAGAGGGGGGAACAAATCTACATACTGCATAAATTTGGTGATTCTATAATGAACATTGGCGACTAAAATACCCATCAAAAAAAATAAATTTGTTTAAAGCAACTACCAGTGCACTAATAGCAATAAGAATCCGAGTTTGTTTAAAATATCCACAGGCCAAGAGCAACAAACATCCAGATTTATGCCACCAATAATAACTAGAGAGTCAGAGAAGGGAAGAGAGAGAGTGTGTGAGGATGTTCCTGCTGTGTGCAAAAAATGAGGAAAGAAAATGCGCAAAAAATGAGGGAAGGATATACCCGCTGCCTTCTACTTCTGACTGTTCTACACTTCGATTGAGTCGCAGCGAGCAGAGAGAGAGAAAGAACACACAGCGTCGGCGACACAGAGAGATAACACACAGCGAGAGAGAGAGAGGAGCAAACCTTTTCAGTTGAACAACGATGAAGGCTTGAACGACAAGGGCTTGAACGACGAGGGCTTGAACTTGAACGACGAAGGTGGAAAGTGAGCCCTCATCTCCTCCTCAAGACCAGGCGACCAGCGGCTGGTGAGAGTGGAAAAGTAGAAATGGGTTAGGGTTATGTTTTTTTTGGTTCCTTTTATAAATTTGGATAAATGGGTTAAACGGGTAATAAATGGGTAGGTCGGGTTCGAGTCAAATTATATTAACATGTTTAAAATATACGGGTTAATTGGGTCAAAATCGGGTTGACCTAATTTCGACATGAACCCAACCTGCTTTTTTTTGTGTTTATACGTGTTGACCCGTTTTTATCCATTGACCCATTTAATTTCGTGTTCGACCCATTAATTTCGTGTTCGGTTCGTGTCATGTTAGCGTGTCGTGTCGAAAATTGACAACCCTACCCCCAGTTGCAGGGTTCCGTACGGAGAGGGTTGACCCCTCACCGGACTCCTCCACGCCCCTTCGCCTGGACAGTCCCCGACAGAGGTCATTCCAAGCCAATGGCTTTGTCTTCTTGGCAGGAACCTCCGGGAGCTTTCCCTTGGCCCTCGAGCGCTTCGGAGCCTTGGATCTCCCTTCTCTACTAGTCAGGCGGTCTCTCAAGTCCTCAGGTCCCACCTCCCTGACTAAGGGTTCCCGGGACTGCCGGAAGTCTCGAGACCCTCCACTGGAGGGCGCAAATTCATCGAGCCGATTTAGGACGTTCACGTTGTTCTCTTCTAACTTTCGTAGTCGATCCCCGAATCGATCTTCAATCACGTCAGCAAGTTGACGGGCCAAAGGGTTGATTTTCTAGCCCCGATACTCAAACTAGTTTGGCGAATTTTCTCCCTAGAACAATCAGAATACCCCTTGTTGACACTTTCAACGCGGTTCTTCATCCTCGACATGGAGGGAGCCAATAAATTGGTGTTCCTTTGTTGAGGACCCTTTCCCTTTTGACGAGTATTCACCATGATCACTGTTCTTTGAAAAATTTGGTCGATTTCCCACAGACGACGCCAGATTGTGCGCGTCAATTTTCGCACAATAGATGAAAAAGACAGCTATCTCTCTTGGCGAACTCGTGTTTACCTTGAAAGTCGACGATCCTGTGGCAAAGGAGGGTCAAAGGTGGCCTAAGGAGTGGTGATGAATTATTCTTAGGACTGTTCGATCGATTCCGGCGGGTCGTAGACGGTCTGGAGTGTTTTTCGGCGTATCCTAGCATTCAAAAGAAGGGGTAGAAGGGCGCCGGAGTGTTTCCGGTGTATCCCCTCCGACGGTCAAATCAGTTCTTTGAGAAAGGGGAAGAAGAAAGCACTGTTTGGAGTTCTTGTGAAATAAATTTTTGTACCTTTGCCTCACATTTGTGAGAGCTATTTATACCTTCAAGGACTCATCATTACTGACAGGTGAGGCAGTAGGTAGTACCTAGTCATTGGGCAGTGCACCTTCTATTTTGCATGGGGGGGACCCCGTTATTAATTACTCGGGCTCCCGAGCATTTAATGCTCTTTCTTCTATGCACGGACATTAAATGCTCAAGTCGTGGAGCATTTAATGATATTTCTTCTATGACTGTATGTTAGAAGGGGTATTCCTATCTTTTTACCCCTTCTCCTGTACTTTATGCCACGTGTATAACTCTCCTTGGTTGTTGGTCTTGTTCGTCCTGACATTCTGACTTCATTGGGAAGACAAGCCAATGATTCATCGTCAAGTTCTGAGACTGATGGCAACAACCGTCAGTAACCTCTCCAGAAGCCAAGGTGACGTGTCCAAGATAGGTCCTCGAAATCTAATCATGTAGGAGATGGGTAGCTGCTCCAGGGAGAGGGGGGTTCCTCGGTGCCGATGACACGTGGCAGAATCAAGGAGCAGGAGGTGTCTTGATGCCGATGACGCGTGTCAGCACCAGGTGCCTTAGTGCCGAGGACACGTGGCTACATCAGATAGTAGGGGGTGCCTCGGTGCTGAAGACACGTGTCAGAACAATATACTTTCTTAGAAATGTCTCATCAGAACAGATTCGACTTCTTTACGAATATAGTTGTGCTTAATGTACCCATTATTAGTGCTAGTAGGATGAATAAAGAGATGAAGAAGATAACGATCAGAGGCTTTTGGGGTTTACTGGATTTTGATGATTAGCCATCAAGGAGGCTTACTTTGTTGTTGATAGAGTTCATTACTAATTTGTAGAGGTTGTTTTGTGTATGTGTGTGTGTGAGAGAGAGTGAGAGAGTGTGTGTGTGTGGATGAGAGTGGTGAAGGTGGAAGAACAAGCGATTTGGCACGAAGATGCATGACGATGTTGCTCCCACCATGTAAGTCGTCGACCGGTGGTGTCGATGGAGCCCACAACTGGTTATAGGTCTCTGAAGAAGAAGAAAGGTTTCATTCAATTTAGGGGGTGCGTAAATTTAGGGGATTTTAGGCGAAGAGAGAATGAAATTAACGTAACTTACTAAAAGGTATGCTGGTCATATAAAAAAAAAGTATAGTTGAGCAGGAACTTGCACCTTAAAAAGTCTATGCCTGAACGTATTGACAAATTAAGTACGGGATTTGTATTTTTCAACAATTTTCACTTTTTTAAATTAAGTAAATTCAGTCCAATTTCAATCAAAGAGTAATACTTTATATCTCATCTTAAACTTTATTTCTCAAATCAATTGTATGGTTCTTCCAATATTTCAAGACAAAAAAAATAAAAATAAAAATCAATTAGAATGGTAGATCAAAACGAATGGAACCCTCTAATCTCCACATTAATTTGGAATGTAAAATTTAAAAAATATTTTTAAACATATAACACCATTTTTTAAAGAAACCCATATTATAGATAAACTTAACCCCAATTCAATTATATACACGCTTATTTGAATCAATAATATTCTTGTTCCAGAAATAATCCAAACTAGTAGGTACCACAATCTTCTTCTTCTTCTTCTTTTTGTACATTGGAAAGGTAAAAAAATAAGGGTGGGGCTATTCCCATCCCATAAATTTTCATTTCCACCCCATTTAATTTCTCATTATCAAATTATTAAATCCATATTTTCTATACTCAATCCATTAGTAATTAAACTCATCTCATGCTACATACACCCCCTTTAATAAGTAAACTCACTTTATATTTTGTCATAATTAGAGTTTCATTCTATATCTCATCTTATGCACGCACAAAAATATTTTTTCAATATGAATTTTTTCAGTGAGATACATGTTAGTATTACTTCTAAATTTAATTCCATGTTTGACTTCATGTTTGTTATATGGATTTTCATTATTTTTAGTATGTTTTGATATCTCTACCAGGTTTAATAATTTTTTATTTAAAATTTATGTGTGTGTATATATATGTATGTTTTCATATTATTTGTTTTTTTTTTTTTAATCTTGTTAAGATTTTGCTTCTATTCTTGTTATTTTTTTTTCTTATTCGATTTTGTGTCTGTGCTTGATACTTATTTTTTATATATATATTTGGTTTTGCGTCTTGTAGTTTTGCTTGTTCCTTTAATCTTTGCTTAGGTTTTTTTTTTTCCTTCTTGTTTCGGTTTGCTTCTTTCTTCTTTCTTTTTTTCTTGTTTCGTTATTTTCTTTCTTTTTTTTCTTGTTTCGGCATGCATGTTTTCTTTTACTTGTTTCCTTTTTAGTTTTTTTTTTCTTGTTTTGTAAATATATTCATTAAAATAGTGTATATAGAATGAGTGAGCTTAACTATTAATGGGGTGTATGTAGCATATGGTGAGTTTAGTTACTAATGGGTGGGTATAGAAGGAATGAACTTAGTAGTTTGATAATGAGAAATTAAATGGGGTGAGAATAGAGATTTGTGAGGTGGAAATAGCCCCACCCAAAAACTAAATAAAATTCCTACCGAAAGAAATACCGGCAAGAATTGCATTAAGCAGGTTTCCAAGGTACAACTAAACCACATTGCTGTTGAACTCCCAAATTCGCCAACGCATCTACACATTGGTTTCCCTCCCTAACATTGTGAATGATTAGAATTTCACTAGTAACCATCAGCTGCTTGCATCTGGCTATCACCAAAGAATTGATGCGTCCCTACTGCCATCACCAACATAAAGGCCGTGCTTATTAATGAGAATATCCAAATCAATTTAATCAAGTAGTGTAATTGCAAACCTGTTCTTTGTATAAAAAAAACAAAAGTGAATATTAGTGTTCTAGTATTAATGGATCTATTTGAAATTAACTTATATATGTAGTTTTTAAGAGTTTCAGTAAAATAAGTCAGATCCATTTGGACCTTGTTTTTTTACTATACAGTATTTTTTAGACTCAAAAAAACTTATTTATGCTAATTAAAGAAACTAATTTTTTGAGCTTTTCTTTTGGCTTTTTAAGTTTTGTCGTTGATCCCACACAATTTTTTAATTTATTATATTCATAAAATATTATTAGTGACTTAAAAAAAATTGAAATTCATATTTTTGGAATAATTATGTATAATCTATACATACATGTAATTATTTTCTTTATTTTGACAAAAAAAAACTAAAAAATCACCGCAAATAGATTTTTTTAACTTTTTAAAAAATACCTCAAATGATTTTAGAAAAAAAATTTAACTCTGATTTTTTTGTGAAACTTTTCAAATTACAACTTTTCACTTAAAAATACCAGCTCCAAACAAGCCCAATATTTCAGAAACATTCTTCCTCACCCAAACTTGTCTCCAGGGATTGTATAGATAAGTTGGCCAACCATGTCCAGCTGCAAAACCCCTTGCTTCTTGAATTATCTCTTTTTTCAACTAGATGGTATTGGAACTTAAAACTTTTGAATAATGCTAGACACACTATCTTCTTTGCACCATTTCAACATAAACCATTTAGATTAGTGGGTTTCGTTGAATTCATTGAATATTTAAAGGTTGAGATCATGCCACACATTAGATGGTGTAGACAAGGTGGTACTCAAAGATAGCGTACATATTATTAAAAAATTTAACATAATTTATTGATCTAATAATGTGACAAGTGACGAAATGTCAATAAAGAGATTCAAAAGTCAAGTCCTAAAACTATTAAACAATATCATTGTCACATTATTGAATTAATAAATTATATTAATTTTTTTTATCCCAATAATATTACTATTTCCCAAATTAATGTTCCCAACTAAAAAGAACAGCAATAATCACAAACAAGGACAGCATATCCCAGTGGAAAGAACAAAACAAACTTCAACTACATCACCTTAATTGATAGTCTTTTCTATCACTCTCAAAACTATACTATAATCATTGCGTATTAGATCCTTAGTTTTATATGAAGTCTCCTGATCGATCTCATTCACATATGCAATGTCACTATTTGTATACTTTTCCATGTTATACTGTTAAGTATTATTATCGAGATTTAAAAATTTGACCAATTTACTTACTAATTGATATAATTTTACTTAAGTTCAAGAGTTTCAATTATAATTACATTATTGGATCATATCAACTGTCATATTATTAGGTAAATAAATTAGGTCAAATTTTTTTTTTTCAACTGTAAGAAGTGTTCAGGTCAATTTACATGCATCTCGATTAATTCCCTTCTCGGTCCAATCAAAAATAAGTCATTCACGTCGGGATTAGGATATTCATAAAAAATAAATCCCCTCATGACTTGACTTTAAAAGGTTGTCAAATTTTTAGATCTCAATATAATTACTCTTAAATATTTTATTCTCCTTTTATACATTCTCAAGACTTGTTGATAACCATTTCTCAACCTTTGTCATATTCATTCCAAATCATAATTAATTTAATTCATATTTTCTCCATTGCCCTCTTGAGATCCGTGTATTAAAAGGGTATAGGTTGGAAATGTTTTTTTTTTTAACTTATATTTACATGTAATCGCATCTTCAAATCAACAAAATAAAAAAGAAGAAAAAGAAGAAAGAATTCGATGATATCTTGTTGTTAATCTCTCCCTCCCTATTTCTCTCATTTTTTATCATTTAAAAGAATTACTTTTTATCTCACAAACTTGAAAGGATATTATCAATATCTCAAAAATTTTGTAAAATGTGATCAATTTTTTGGTATTGATAAGTTAGATTTATTGTTGGTAACTAAAATCTAACTATAGTTCTACAGAAAATATATTAATGAGAAACATTAAAAATTGTATAAAAAAGGCTTGAATTTTTTTCAAATGCATTTATTAATTACTTAGACAATATTATTAAGAATATCTATGTTGCTTTGGCAAAATAATTTTTTTTTTTAAATTAAAACTCTTGAAACTCTATTTACAATCAATTTTATATCTCAAAAAAAAGAAAATAATAATTTTTAAATAAAATTCTAGTTCTACAATTTGTATACTAATATTATAGTTTAAAATACCTCATTTACAACTTTCGCTTGAACCCCTGAATTATTTCGGGCTGCCCTGGCCAAACCAATGAAAATTGAGAGATATACAACACCAAAAACCTTAAATAAAAGCCCCTCGACATAACCAGACTTCACCTATATCTTCTTCTTCTTTTTTTCTTTTTTTTTTTTTTTTTTTTTTTAAGAAGAGGATCAGCAGTGGTTCCCCACCTCCCCCCATTAGGTGACTCGAACCCACAACCTAACGGTTGTAGGTGAAGCGTCTTACCACATGAGCTGCACTTATTGTGTGTATAACTACCATATAATCCACATAAATTAGTACGCGTTATGTTAAAGTTTAAATAAAATTTATAAATTTAGAATAACTTAAATGATAACAAAGATGAGCTGTAAATTTAAACGTTTTAAATTTGAATTTTAATCTCGTTACACTAAAGTTTAAAATAGGATCTGTAAACTCCGGGTAACTCAAATAGTAACAGAGACGAACTGTAAACTCAAACGTACTTAGTTCGAAACTTAGTAATTCCTTGAGATTAGGCTATGAAAGATTTATTTCTCATGAATACTCTAGTTTTAGCGTTGATAACCTATCTTTGGCCAGACTGAGGAAGAAATTAATCGAGGTGCACGTAAACTGACCCGAGCGCCCTTGACTGTTGACCAAAATAAAAGTTTAAAATAGGATCTCCTTTCGTAACTTAATACTAGTATAATGAGATACAATAAAATAAATTTAGTAAATTTTAAAAGAGAATTTTAAATGATGGTGCTCGAAATCAACTGACTCAATTACAAAACAATCTGGAGTGTGGCCCAGATGAGATGAGTATGTGTCTATGTGACAGAAAGTATGCTAAGTGTTGAAGGTGAGACAAAGATAATATGAGTGGTTCACCTCAACTGAATGACTAAAGTTGTATCCATCGTAAGGAAAGCTCTTACTCCTTGGGAATTGTATTATTTGAGAAAGAAAATTGCTAATACAAGGGATTTGGTTGAAAGCCTTTTCCAGAGTATTTCCTAGGTTACTGCTTGGTGGTATAATTCATCTCCTTTTCATCTATTTACACAGTGGCATCGTTTGTTTTTATACATTCCGTCGTTAGGGTTTCGTGGTGATTCTTTTTTTGGTTGATTTTGTAGTCCCCTTCTTATTTGTGGCCTGCTATCCCTGATGTTTTTCTGCGCCCACTATGCCTTGAGCGGAATACGTGAGTCATCTCTACTACCGGTGGATATTCGTTTGTTAGGATTGTCAGGTACTATCCTCTTGTCTCCTGTCCACGTGTCGCGGTACAACCATTGGTGAATTACTTGGTACAGAGCTCCAAACTCCCGAGCAGGTATCTGTACTAAGCTTGTTGATGCCGAGTTGACATTTATTCCGAACTGGATTATTGTGGGCTTCTTTCTATGGAACTGAACTGTGATCCAATTCAAGCCCAGTGAATGCAATCTGGATGAGAAGCTTGGGTCATCTAGCATGAGCCCAAAGAGATTTTGGACATTGGAAGAGGCCCAGACTTAAATACCTCACCATCACTAAACTATCACAATAATATGCTTAATAACTTATATAAGTACCCGATCTTGAAATCCAAAGCCTAGCAGAGGAAAAAAAATTATAAAAAATCAGGATGCAATCATTATTTCAAGAATAAAGACAATAAAATAAAAAATCTATAAGATAAAACCAAGAAAATGACAGAATTTATCAGAATATAAAAATGTTCCCAACAATATATATTTCAAGTACAAATTGCCAACTTTACATTCTTATTACTTGTAGATGAACAGAATTGAGAGACCCATTTGTCTTTGATCTCCAACTCTTCTACGACTCATACTAAACATAACTAGAGTGGTCAAACTATAATAAAAGCATTTATTCTAATAATTACTTCACAAACCAACCTTAGGGTTGAAGTGTATACTACAGAGAGAAATAACTTTTCTCACTTTAGGGTTATGCACTGGTTCGTCAAGGGAGGAAAGAAATCTTCATCCAAGAGTCTTTAATTCTTTCCTATGAGCCCCAGAAAAACCTATATTCTCATCACGACCCCTCTTTTTCTTCTTCTCTTTCATCCACACCCCAAAAAGTTTCAAACTTTCTTCATTTTCGTCATCATCATCAGGATCATTTTCTACAGCATTGTCACCGCCCTCACCAGTCAAAGCATCAAGGCTGGACCCACAGGTTCCTTGGCTCACGATGCGATTGATCTGATCAGGCGCGACATTCAGGTACTGGGTGAGAAAACTTACAAGCTCGTCGCACTGCTTCTTGGTCTGCGAAAGCTCAGTGTTCAGCATCTGATTCTCCCTTTTCAGCTTCTCATTCTCGTCCGATAAGTCGGCGAATTGTGCCGTCTCCACTGACCCTGGGTTCTTGGAGTCGGGAGATGAGGTTGATGTTGAGCCTAGGTACTCGCCGGAATTTGATGGCGAAGGAGCACCGCCGGTGGTGGATTTTCCGGCGGCCTGGTTTGGAGTCGTAATTGGGGTGATAGTCTTCCGGCGACGGATTTCAGTGAGCAACTCCTTTTCTCCTCGCCGGAAATTTTCATTGGCAAATTCCCATTTGTCGGGCACCGTCTTTCGGAAGCCCTGTGAAAGAGTAGAGGCAAGTTAAATTTATGTGTGTTCGTCCACAAAAAAAAAAAAAACAATTCAACAAAATCCGCCCACCAAGAAAAATCCGCCCCATTTTGGGTAGAAATTTGGGAAGAAAATAGGAGACAATAGGTAAAGAATTACCATTATACCCATATTTACAATACATGACTCTTCTAGAATTTTCATTATGCTGTCTCCAAGTTGTGACAAATTTGCTAGAACCATGACACGTGTTCTCTATTGACTGCACAGTAAGCTTGCATGGTATTTTTTATATTTTCTCTTATATGTTATGCTAGTTAATTCTTCAAGGGTATAATAATAAAATAATTTTTTTGGTAACTTTCCATTAATCGTAAATTAATTTTTTAGGTATTTTTTTTCTTTCATCTTTCTAATTTTCTATCAATCCTACCAAACAAACAACACAGAGTAAAAGAGTAATTTCTTTTTTTAAGAAATCTATTCTTCTTACTTTTTCATCAGTTTTATTTTTTATTTCTCCTACTAAAAGGAGTGAGATCCTATCCAGCATTTTTTTTTTTTATTCTTTTCTTGACATATCATCTACTGTGTATTTAAGTGAGATCTATTATTATATATAAGTTAGTCTTTCACTCATTAATAATAAATAATATGCCAAGAGAATTGAAAAGATTAAATAGAATTTGAATCCCTACCAAACATAACATAAGAAAAATGGACATAGAGGCACCGAGAAAATAAACCCACACAAGGACCAAAATGCTCTTCTTTTTCCTGGGACTTACAATACTGCAAATCATGTAAGAAAACAAGGTGTAAGACAGAAAAAGAGGGATGATTTATGCCTTCCAAAGTTATGGGGTTAAAATGGGTAGAAAATAATACTCCAATCCAATCCAACCACCTTGTCAAAACAACCATGCCCTTAACCCCTTTACATATATGTTAGTAAGAACTCTGCCGAACTTGCTTCTACATGATTGGTTCGGTGTAGAAGAATCCATAAAAAGAACCTAAAAAAAAAGACTAAACCTACCCCCTTATTTGACTTACAGTTGCAGATCAGACTCCTTATAATACCTTAATAATATGACCCCAATAGCACATCAAAATTGACAAAGACTACCAAAATTCAATGCATTTTTCAATAAATTATTTCAGGTTGTTAGGAGAAGAACACAAAACACATATCTTTTACGCCGTCAAATTAGAAAAAAAAACACAAAAAAATAATGGGCAGGTGGTAATTGTCTGCTAGTAGCCTAATAAGACTATCACAAAACAAAAACTGAAAGGGACGTCCTTGGGGATAGAGACAGAGAGAGGTACACATCTTTAATTGCCCTGACCAACCATCACTATTGACTAAAGTATCTCGATTAATTAATTTACACGTTTATCGATTAATCTCTTTTGTGATCCAGTCAAAGACAGATTAGGCACACCGAGACTAAAATATTCATAAGAGATAAATCTTTCATGACATAAATCTAAAAAAATGTTAAAATTAAAACTCCAAATGTCTGAATTAATAACTTGTCGTTATTATCACTTAGATTATCTATTATTATATTCGGATCAAAATTGGATATGTATAGTCATGATCTCTGATTAGATTCGAAATGGACAGGTCAGATAGACGGGGAGGCTTTCTAGACTTTTCCAAAATCTGTACGCGTAAATGGCCAATATACGTATAGAAGGCCCCCACCGGAAAAGCTGGATAGCAGCAGCCCAATCTGGAGATGAGGCGTACCTCCCTTTCGTACACGTTTGTCTAGTTAATCGTAGAACTGAAAATACCATTCTAACCCCTCACCTAACAGAGGTTGTTTAAAAGGTGAAGCGTCAATATCTAATAATTATAATTAACCCTTAAAAATCTACAACTGTGTTTGGTAGTGGTTTAAAGTTTCCTTAGAAAAATGCAAATGAGACTTTTGACCCTCTAATTTTCTAATTTTTTAGGTAATATTTACTTAATATTTTTCTCTTTTTTTTAGTTTAATGGTTAAACGTATTCAAACCAGTTTATGCACACCTTAACTAATCTCCTCCTCGGTCTGGTCAAAGACAGACTATCCATGTCGGGATTAAAATATTTATGAAAAATAAATCTCTCATACCCTAAGACTAAAGAACTGTCAATATTCGAATTCAGAATGTTTAAATTTATCGTTCATCCCTATTAATATAATCTTTTTCTACGGTGAAGATATAAGTTTTCACAACTACATCAACCTATTATACACATATTGAATTTCCTAAAAAAACGACAAAGATTAAAAAGGAATTTCTCAGAAGCTTGATAGCTATTAAGGTCAAATCCTATCAATCGCATCTGTTTTCTTTTTCTTTTTTTCTCTTTCACATAAATTATTATCAAATAAACTAAATATATTAATGCACTAGAAAAAAGAAATAAAAGATGACATCATGTTTAGCTAAAGATTATTACATTATTGGTTCTCCAAATATTATTTGCAAAATTCCATAATAATTCCTCCAAAGTGACAACTAATATCATCATAAGAAAATAAAAACATACATTATCATGGTCTAAGATATTATTTTTGTAACTCAAAAATACAAACCTTAGTAGTAATAGACGATACTTAGATCACAAGATATACTAAAAGTGACAAGTAATTATCTTGGTGTTTTCCTTAGATATGCAGTTTTTTTTTTTTTTCATTATGCATTATTCTTCCACATAAATAGATTAATTTCTAGCAAGAACATAGATGAATTTTTTACAGGAAAAAAAATTACAGAAGAAGAAAAGATAACTTACATAAGTATTAAGTTGGCGGACGAAGCTGGAAAAGTTGTTGTGCTTGAAGTATTTAGGCAGTAAATCCCTCGCAAAATCCGCAGTTTTCCAGACCACAAAGGTTGTACCCGTTTGATTCCAAGATATCACGTCGTCGGTGCTCCGATCATCCACCAACTGATATGTCTTCGACAAAAACGGCGCCGGCACCGACCGCTGCACCATTTTGAAAAAGAAAAACGGTACACGAGACTCTCGCTATTACAATAATTATATTAAAAACCCCAGAAAGAAAGAACAAGTATGGGTTGTGGAAATAGAACTGTATAATCCTTTATCAAGGGTGTGTTGTTGTTGATCTAGACGGAACAACTAAAAAGAAGAAGAGCAGTGAGGAATTCCCAACCCCAGCAGTAAAATCCGTAGAGAAATAATCGGGAGTGAACGAGAGAGATGTTAGAAGGCTTTTTGATATTAGCTTCTTCCATGGCTGTCTTGTTTTTTGTGAGCAAATTTGAAGAAGGGCACGACCATAACTTCCTGGGAAAAAGCTATACACTATTATGTGCAGAAATGGAGGTTTTTCTTTTCTGGGTTTCGTGTATGGGACTCTTATATAAAACAAAGAAGAAAAACCCCCACAAGAAAGAAAGTGATCATACAGGTTTCTGGAAAGGTTTAGAAACAACAGCACTTTAGAACATTTTAAACGAGATAAACAAAGAGGGAGGAGAGAGAGACTGGAGAAATTGATGAGGCGTTTTTGTCCTCTAGCAGAGGAAGAAAGAAGAGAGAATTTGGCGATTTTTCTATGTTATAATTGATTTTTCTTTGTTATGGATTAGGAAATAGGAAGAGACATGGTCGCTTCTTGGGAAGGTTCTAATGCATTTTGAAGTGTTCTTTTGGCTTATGACGCGTGGCTTTCAACTTTGCTTTACTTGTTCTTCATGACAGAGAGGTATGAAAGCGGGTAATAAGGAGCATTCTCAATTCTCACCTAACATTTCCAAAATTCTACGGCTTCTCTTTTATCGGTTGAAAAATGTTACAAGTAATATCACTGTGTAGCAACCAATACAGCTATGACACGTAACCACACTATATAAGGACACATGACGGTCCAAAAAAGAGTCACGAGCTGACAAGGCAAAATGGGCCTACTAGGGGTGTCAATTTTATCCGTTAACACGAATCCGATCGGGCACAAAATTTGAAAATAACACGATTAGTTGACACGAGTAATAAATGAGTCAAATTAAGGTTCGACACGAATAACACGATTAATGGGTAGTGTAGATAGAAAATAATTATTTAAAGAGTATTATAGACAGAAAATAAGAATTTTATAATTTTTAAAATAGTATTATATGAGTTGTTGTCAAATTAAATAATTTTTTATTGACACGAACCCGACACGTACCGAAAGTGACACGACATGAAAATAACATGACCGAAAGTGACACGACATGAAAATGACACGACACGACACGACATGATTGACACCCCTAGTCCTTACAAAGTCCCGCAATTGGCATAGTTCGCGATATTACGGAAAGAATCAAGTACCGTAGAAAGGCGAAACACATCTTCATAACAACAGAAATGGCAAATTAAATATTTGTCCAAAAGGAACGAGAGTGGCACTGCAAAAATCAGGGGCAAACTTGACGTGAACTGCCTTCCTCATCTCAAAAGTAAAGGCGCAAGGTTGGGATGTCGCTGGTGGCAGAGTTTGTATACCTAATCAATACTCGAGGGGTATCTCAGAGTGGGATCTTTAGAGAGAACCTGAAACCCATTGGATGCTCATTGTGGCAAGGTTAATCAATGATATACCGTTGTTCAATTAGCTCAAGGGACTAAGAGGAGGGGTCCCTATTTCAGGACACGGTAATACAACGCTCCTCGGGGGAGAACTGGGAAATGGGGGTGGAGGGGCATTATTGTCAACCTCAGTTTTAGACAGGATCTCGAATGTTTAGTTTCTCGAGTAAGCCTCCAAGTATTTGGCTCATTGTCCACTAGGTTGTGCATGACTAAGATCTCGAGGACTTTTAGGGTGTGTTTGGGTAGTGGGATAAAGGAGGTTAACACCATAAGAATAGCTAAATAAGGTAGTGGGTCTCATTTATTCTTTGTTTGGGAAGTATTTTTTGAGGCTGGATAACAATCCCGAGTCAAGCCTTAACCCGGTTGCTACAGTAACATTTATCCCCCATAGGCCGGTCTAAATTAACCCACCCCCCACAAGGGTTACAAACCCAGGCAATGGGTTACCCCCACCACAGACGTATTTGCCCCTGTCTCTTTCTCCACCCACTCAACCATTCATCCCTCTCTCTTTCTCCTATCAGCTGAGCTCGTCCAAGGGTTCACACAAAGGCGAAGACGATTGTGGCGTTGGGGAAGTCCTCCAATTTTCTGCATCTGTGGGTGAGAGCTTCTTCACAGAGTCGACAAAGAAGACGACATCGCTGGACAGAACGAAGAACACAGCTTCTTCTTGAGGTAAGTTTCTCATCGCTCTCTGTCTCTCTCTCTCTCTCTCTCTGGACAGAACGAAGAACACACACCGATAGACCAGATCTGCTTTCATTCACCCTCTGATTGACGAACAGGTCTGGATCTAAGTTTGACTAACAGATTTAGATTTTTACTAATCTAGATCTTAACAAATCTGCGACAAACAGCAGTATTTTAAAATGTAGCTGTGAATTCTGATATGTAGCTGTGAATTCTAATACATTATCCTAAATTTCAGTGGTTGGGTATGCATAGTATTTTTCTAGGATGTGGAATATGAAATAGCTTCCTCTTTCCCCTGCTTGTAGAATATAATGTGAATTTCATAATCTCTATTTTAGCTTAATTGTATGATAGATACATAGATATCAGAATTGGGTGCACTGCTGGAAGGTGGTGGTATTTAGAAAAATATTTGTGAGAGATTAAGAAATAGTTCCCAGGGTTCGTGTGGATGCTTGCCATGTCTGATATTGCTTAACTGTCTTGTTGGTTTATAAGTTGATGACCATGTATTGATGATTCAGGAATGAAAAGGGTGAAACACTAAATGCATCCTACTACCATTCAGTGAACCCCGCAACCAGCACTGCCGTTGGAGCAGAGGTGACCCACAACTTTGTAACCAGTGAGAACACCATCATAATTGGCACTCAGCATTCATTGGATCCTTTGACAACTATGAAGGCACGGGTTAACAATTTTGGCAAGGCAAATGCTCTGATCCAGCATGATTTTTTTGCTGACTTGGGTCTTGTTTGTTATGTGAATTAGCATTAGTAAGTTATGCACTTGGAACCACCTTGATGTGTGATCTCATCTGTTGAGATGGAAATCAGCAAATGGCTCCACAACATAACTACTATGATGTGTTGTGTTGTGCGTGTTCGTCTGGAATTCAAGTTATTTTTATATGTTTTTATGGATATGTTGAAAATGTATACTTTTATTAGGATAATCCACCAATTCAAACATAGGATAGGATTGGTTTGAATTGGAATGGATAGAGTCATGGGTAGAATGGTAAACTACTACAAAATTATTTGTGTAATCTATGGAGCCCACTGAATTACACATTTGTTTTCCAAACAAAGGTTAGGATTGGATATATTCCAAGGTTAGGGTTTTAAATTGGATGAGTGAGTTTGGCTTGGATGGGTTAGGATATAAAAAAAGAAATCATATCTTATCCAACCCCATTACCCAAACACACCCTTAAGGTACAAGGGGTTAATGATCTAGGTCAACATATGGGATGATGAGACATTTGAATTGTCTATTAAAGGGCCAAAACTATGCGAGTATCTTTGATTGGACACCAGACAGAGACCTTAGATAGGGTTCAAAAGGGGAGAGAAGACCCTGGGTATGCGTGCACTAGGGGGCACTACAGACATGACCCTCACATGGTTATACTCCCGCAGTGACCAATTGCAACTCTCCACCTCAAGTGTCACCCTTACCTCGAAGGATGCATCATTTCATTGATGGCCAAGTATAGGTTGTATACAAGAAAACGTCACATCTGATTAATTAATATTTCGAATATCTAGCGCATGGTGAGCGGCCATCGGTATAACTACAGTCGAGGTAGTTATAGGTAGGTATAACTGTCATATACTGCGGTGACCTCTGTACATAAGTAGGTGCGGGCAACCCTACCTACCTAAGTACTTGTTGATGGAAATCGTGTAGGAATTGGATAGATATTTTAGATTAATCATGAGAGTCATTTGGATACTTTTAGTATTTATCTTTTAATTTTTGAGGATTTATTTGTCATTATTTATTTGTTTTAGGATTTTAGTTTCTCTATATAAAGGGATGCATGTAAGGGTTTTATTTAGACTTTGTTTATTATTGAATATTGATATTGCTTCCTTCTCAAATTCTTTCTCTTTTCTCATCCCTTTCTTCTTCTCTTCTCATATCTAATTCTTCCTTTCCTAGTTTACATCAATTTAGTATCAGAACTAATACGATCTACATCAATTTGGTATCAGAGTCCAACTTCGATTCGTACAAATCACATCATCATTGTTCATCGCGCGCACTGTTCATCGAAAAACACTGCTCATCAAAAAAACATTGTTCATCACCATTATTCATCGCCATAAGCAGTGAAAAAAAAAATCCATAAATCACAGGTCTGTGCGGCCCAAAAAAAAATTAAAAGTTGCCCCTACAGTCTCAAAAATTGTAAAAACATCCCCAGCAGTTTCAAAAATTGTAGAATCACCCCCAGAAGTTTCAGAAATCAGAGAAATATTATCCAGAAATTTCAGAATTGCAGAAGCATCCCTAGAAGTTCCAAAAATTGCATAATCATCCCCATAAAGTTTCTGAATTTCAGAATTCCCTCAAAGCAAAGCTTGGATTATGGTATGCATACTCCCATAGAATTTGAAACTAATATTTTTATTCATTGAAAAATTAGAGAATTTGCAAAGGGTCCAAAACATATTTTCTTCTATTTGAGCTTTCTTACTTCTTGAAATTATCAATTGCAATTCTTGAATTTTTTTGGGGTCCATTTCCTTCTTTCAAGAGTCACTCATGAGTTCCTCTAATGCACATGTTTCAAGAGTCTCTCCTCAAGGTCATCATCATAGGAAGTTTAGGGATGTTTACATGGAGTCTCATATGACCAAACTAGTCAAAGATCCTTCTATATTTAGTGGCACTTTAGATCCTTTTGAATTCTTGGATTGGTTAGCTAATTTAGAAAAATATTTTGATTGGCATGGCATGTCGGATTCCCATTGCGTCCGTTTTGCTAAATTGATGTTGGAGGGTTCCGCCAAGCGGTATTGACAAGCAATCCAAAGAAGCCTAGATAGCTTAGGAGAATCACCTATCACTTGGGTTGAAATGAGATGTAAATTGAAAGAGAAGTATTTGCCTACTTCCTACACGAATCAATTTTATGACCAATGGTTCAATCTTAGACAACATTCTTTTAGTGTCTCTGATTACTTTGCCCAGTTCGATTATCTCATGTACTTGTGTGACATTGTTGAAGAACCTTGGACAATTCTTGGGTTGAGACAAAAAATTAGTAGGGAGGTCAAGTTATACATTTTTAATACGTTAGTTACGGTCTATCAATATGCTCTAAAGGTTGAGAGATTTTATAAGAAATCCAATTATAGCTTGATGGGTTCTCAATCACAGCTTGCTGACATGACACCTTCCAATTTTAATTCCATCACATATGAGTATCATGATTACTTGAATGATATCCATATTGTTTCTGCATATTTTCCTAATTCCATGGTGACCATGGATTTGGATGACACACTCTCACATACAAAAAAAGATGTTACTCATGCCAACTACCAATTGCCTCCTTCATACCAACAAAAGTCAATACCTTAAGAAAGTGAGTTTAAGTCTTTGCCGGAGTCAAATGTTGAGTCACCACTTGTAATGGAACTTGCTGAAAAGTCTATCGAGTCCACACTTATGAAAGATGTCGAGCATATTGAGTTACCTATTTCAGAATCTTTTGGTGAATGTTTTGTGTCTCCTATTTCAAGTCAATCTAACTTTGTTCCTAAGTCTTTCACCTCTGAAATAGTTGACTTTATTCCTACTATCAAGATTTCACTTGAGTTGATATTTAATTATTTTCAGCACCAATGCGTCATTTTTACTCTTTTGTCATCGATGTTTTGTCCCATTGAATACTTTTTGTTGAAATCTAATGAGAATTAATTTGTTATTCTTGAATTTGGATCTAATGTTTATTTGCTTAATTTTTCATTGAATGTTAATATTAGTCCGAATTTTTATTTGGAGGGCATGATACTTAATCAAAGCACTCCAGTACCTCCTATTTTATTAGTAGGTGTTCATACAGATGTAGATTCTTGCATTTATCCTGGTCGATGGAAAGAAGTTGATAGTTTTTTCATTCTAGATGAGGCATTATGTTATCTTCATCCTGCTCTCTTAGGGTACTTCTGTTTTGAAGACTCTCCGGATGAGAGTTTTTCTCAACCGGGGGAGAATGATGGGAATCGTATAGGAATTGGATAGATATTTTAGATTAATCATGAGAGTAATTTGAATACTTTTAGTATTTATCTTTTAAGTATTTTCTTTTAACTTTTGAGGGTTTATTTGTCATTATTTATTTGTTTTAGGGTTTTAGTTTCTCTATATAAAGGGATGCATGTAAGGGTTTTATTTAGACTTTGATTATTATTAAATACTGATATTGTTTCTTTCTCAAATTCTTTCTCTTTTCTCATCTCTTTCTTCTTCTCTTCTCATATCTAATTCTTCCCTTCCTAGTTTACATTTATTTGGTATCAGAGCTAATACGATCTACATCAATTTAGTATCATAGCTGATATGATCTACATCAATTTGGTATCAGAGCTAATACAATCTACATCACTTGTGCTATAAATACATTCATCACTTGTCCCTATAGTACACACAACTATTTTGTCTAAAATAAACTGTCCGGCTAGTGTGAGAATATTTACTTCACCTACCCGATAAATTTTTTGTCCATTGGTCAATCTCTATAGTTAAGAAGTAGTTCGAGTCATTTTATCTCATCCACTCATTCTACTTATTCTTTCAAGTGCATTGATTGTAGATATATGTGTCAACCTCTTTAACTCCAAATCTACACACTGTTATAGTAAACCTATTCACTATTCTTTTATCTTTCATCCTAATTTCCTCGACTTAATAGTAATTCTTAAGTCGGTAGAATTTAAGTGGATCACTGATAGTGTTATGTCAATCATCTTGCACTAATGTATAGATGTGCGGCAAGGATATCTTAAAGTCAATTAAGGTACATAAAGATTGTTTTTTCCTTGTCATTTTAACTTGCTTGGTAAATATGCAAATATATCTAGGGAAATGCTATTTGAACCTAATTTGGGGACCTAATTTAGGGACCTAATGATGTACAACCATTGGATTGGTTGTGGGCTCCATCTAACATTGGAACTCATAACTAATTCAATGGTTGCATTGAAACCACATCATTAAGTCCCCATATTAGGTCATTAAATAAGGTCCCTATAGCATTACTCATACATCTATAATGTCAGAAGCTTCTAGCCCGTCCTGAATGGAGGCATAAATATGCCACTATGCTGAAATTATTACTATCCCGAAGTGCATTTTTTAGCATGCATCACCATTAGATGCTTGTGGGATACCAAACTAGTTAAGCCGAGGTCTCACAAGTCATGGAGTGCGTCCTAGAATGACTTGAAAGCAACTACAGTGCTTTCCCATTTGAAGTGGACTAGGGTTATGTTCTTTTCTGTTTCATGCTCATGACAGTAATGTTGGAATTTAATCACCGTCCCAATTGACTTTTCATCTCTCTCTCTCTCTCTCTCTCTCACACACACACACACACACATTCAGAGAGAATTGGAGTTCAGATCATTGAAAGGACGATTGGTTTTGCTGAGGCAACATGTGTGCAGCCTATTACGTACACAAAGAACCTTGTTTGGGTCCTGCAAATTGTTCTGAACACTTAAAAGAGGAAACTATCATGTATGTGACATATAGATGCAAGATTTGCATCATTCATCTTCAAGGAAATAAGCAAAGTTTGACTGAACATACATAGCATAAAAATTACTACCGTAAGTTAAGGACCGTAAGGTTCTACGTTCCGACAGTGATATATAGCGAAAATAGCAAATTCTAATCTTGACGAAACTTCAATTTCAAGACAAAAACAAAGTGATAGTTCATGGTCGGCAGTTAAACACCAACTTTTCTAGTTCGCCTTTTTCTTCGCAGGAGGTGGAAATTTTGTCACCTATCCAAGGAGGCAGGCAATAACAGTACTTTTGTAGGTCCTGATAATGTTTAACTTGCACTGCTTGTGTCTACTTTGTGTTCATTACAGCAAGGGTCAAGCCAAATATAATAGTAAAAGAGTCATTATCTACCTTGTTGAAAAGGCAATACTTGTGACATTTGACACTTTGACCCCCTTATCTATGGACCCAATTTCCCTTTAAATTATTGAATCTTTTACATTGCCCTTTCAACAATTTGAATTGATTTCACACTTCCTAATCACAAACATCTCTTCTTTTTAGGACGAAAAATATCAACATGTCTGGAGTAAAGTAAAACAAAACATAATAATTGAAGGGTTAATATGAAAAAGGGTCATAATTGAGGGGATTAAAATATAATTTTTCTAACAATAATTTTGCTAAAATTTGTTTGTATTTTATGGCCTTCAAGTTTCTGAGATTGCCATTTATTACACGGAGTGCCAAAAGTATAACTTTGAAGAAAGGAAGAAATCTAGAAAAATGAATTTCACTATTAGATTGACTTTGTTTTGATGAAGTTGAACGGAAGCTTGACGATGTAGTCAAGTGTGTAGGAGTAATGCTGTTTAGATTTAAAATTTTAATATAATTTATTAATTTAATGATGTAATTTTATTAAAATTATTGAATTAATACAAAATTATAATATTTGATGGGTCCATAGTCAATCAAAAAATAATAGAGAATTAAGTCAACAAATTAAGTTAATAAATTAAATCAATAATCCTCAAAAGATCCTCTTAATCACTGGCGGGGCCAATAAAGGGCCAAGGTGGGCATGTGTCTACCCTTATTTTTTGAGTAACGCTATACCGCTTAACTTGTATTCAAAAAATTTATCCCAAATGAATTGACACATTTACACACTACTTTGTGGAAACAAATAAATCAACTTTTTCATTGGATGTGAGGAGTCTGAATTTTTTTAAAATATTTTTAATCATTTCTATCCTCTATGTTCTTATTATAGTAATTATTATAGACATATACCTAGATGGATATTAAGTTGTTGACATATTTCGGATACATTCAAATAGGTGTTGGACATATTAGGATCAGTTTGTAATTTTTTAAAAGCTATAAAATCATTTTTTATTGAAAAAATATTAGGGTGATTATATAAAGAAATGCATGGTCATTTTGTAAGCATATAAAAACATAAACTATAGCTCAAAATTACAAAATTATTTGGAGTTAAAAAATCCAAATACAATATTTATATTTTTGTTATTATTCCAATTAGACCATAATGGACGATTGTATTATCTTACTTTTAAAATCTACAAAAATAAGAATGCATTATCTTACTTTTATCGCAAAGTGCCCACGCAAGAGTGATATTCTTTGATCCTAATTTTCTTGCTTCTTAACGAAAGAGTCATGTAGAAGGTGGAGATATTTCATTCATTTAAAAAGGGGGTTAGGTGTAAGTCGTATTCATGATTAGAAGTGTGGGGGGTTTTAATCCATACCTAACAAACCCCCGGAATGTGTCTCCTATGATTATCAAGATTTATGGGTTATTAATTTGTACTTCACTCATGTGCCCAATCAATCAAATTAACCACAATCCAAATGAATTCCACTACCAATTTTAGACGTGGTTACAATTAAAGGCGGATTTTAGATTCATTTCCGGAATTTTTCGTCTTTTTCTTTTTTTCAACAGGAGACCATCATAAGGAATTTAAGTAGGGTCTACTTGTCCGCTTTAGTACACTAGTGTGTCATTTACGGTTAAAGAAAATTGCGAAAAAAAGTGCACTATAAAAGATCCCAACTTTGAACTATTCTTTGACGTTAGTTTTCGTTATTTAGCTATTTAAAAAAATTCCAATTAATTACGTAATATTACAATATTATGGGATTTCGTTGTGAAATTCCGCACCCTATAAGAGAATGGTACACGAAAATAGTAGATATGAAGAGGGAAATGCTCTAAATGGAACAACTTCTAACATTCCAATTAGTGCAAGTCTCATTCTAATTATACTCAAAAGCATATTAATACTTTTGAAATTTGTAACCTTTTGTATGCGTTTAGTCTTAATGGACTCAGATTAGGACGCGATTAATCTAGCCAAGTTTGCTTGGGCCTACACTCGCACACCAATCAACTTGCTCCATTGTGCAACTCACATGTGTATCTTCTACACGCGAATCGAATACAACTATGCATGAATAAAGACTAATTGTATAAGAATTGATCAAATTTTGACATAATACTAACTCAACATGGTATGACCCATTGACAAGATTGCATATTATACCACATCTAGCCATGGCGGCATAGAAATAACCGACTATGTGACACTGTGATCAGAAACAACTATATTTAACTCATCAGATGACAAACCACGAAAGGGTCTATGCCTATCTCTTCAACTCTCAAACACCAATATGCTTTTGAATAAGGCAGTCATAGGATTGAAAAGGCCAGAAGGAAAGTAAGAAGAAACTCTGTGCCATGAGTTTCTATACGAATCCCAAAGATTTCAACTCAGTTGTCCGACAGAAGGCGTAAAGAACATTGCATCATGGGTAAATGAAATGCTACAAAAAAAAAAAAAAATTGTATCCGATGCATTGTGGCATATGGCGAGACTAAGCCATTGACAATTTTTTTCTCATTTTGAAGATATTAATTGTCCCGTTTAAATACCTAACATAATATTTGAACATATGAGCATTTATTGTTGTTCAAAATTCAACCCCGGAACAAGAATGATAAGCATGCAATCCAAGCAAAAAGAACAACTGTGGTTCAATTGTTCCTGGGTTAATGGGTTTAATCTCATTCGTTATAATTCAACCCATTATAATCTATTTATTAAGCGAGTTGAAAACATATTAGATTTATTTTGCACCTAACATATTTTGAACTTGTTCATAACCAATCCAACCCGTCCATTTACCACTTCTTTCCACTCATGCATCAACAAACACCAAGTAATACTCTTCAATGAGTAAGCAAGATTGATGTAATGGGTTCCCCATAAAAGTCACTAACATTAAAAAAACAAAAGTGGACTAAGTGGTTCTTGAGATGAAAAGTCCATGCACAATATCTTATATTTATGGATTATAGGTTGAATCTTGAAGACACTTTGAAAAGTTCAATACCAGATTAGGCACGTCTTTGAATAACGGTTCTCTTCCGGGTCATTTGGGTCAAGGAAGCTGGAGTTGGTGTCTAACTCTGGAATAGAACCCCATAAATATCCTTGTCATTTTTTCTTCAAGTCTTAAACGAAAAAGGACTGTTTGAACGTGCCAAGTGTTAATTGCAACATAACTGTAAAGAATAAGATATATTTTCAGCTTCACAAATCTGAGACTTGACTTTTAGATTTACGTGTCATTATTGTCATGAAAATAATGAAAGAAAGATAGGGCTTTCATTAGCAATAGAGAACAATCGGATGGTAGGTCGTGGTGAAGAGAAAAAGATTAATTAATTATTCTTTTGTGACCTGGGTGGATTATCACGAGTTCTAACCACGAAATCGATCTCTATCCAAAGAGAGTAAAACTATATATATCTGATTTAAGTCACATAATCGTAAATTCGTCATCTTACTTATTTATATGTTGACTTATTATTATTTAAATTTTTTTTTGAAAAATGTTGAGTCGCATAAAGATATACATTAAACAAAAATAATATTTGTAACCTATAATTGCTATTTCAGGATATTATAATCAATATACATTTCAAAATTAAATTATTTGCCACATAGTTGGGCATGAAATTTATTTTTTTATACTTCATTTTAATTAACTTTTATGAGTGAATGTTTTTCTGGATGCATAAAATAATACGCTCTCAAGGCGTTCTCACTTTCTTAAATACTTTTAAATTATGTCGCTTTTGAGCTTCCGCTCTTACTCTCACTTCCGTTTTATGTGATCTAACATCTCATTCTCTAATTCCCATAGAAAAGCAAAATAAGAAGCCATTGAAAAGCAAAATAAGAAGGCTTTAACTGGACGAATGATCACCAGTTTCCATATCCCAACTTCTAAGAAATTGGGAGAGGGAGAAGGAGAAGGTTGGGGTGAAAGATTTATTGAACTTAGATTATTCTAACACTTTCAAATAGCTGGGGAGTTTTACGCATAGTCAAAGGTGTCTGTTAATTATTGCATTAAATAGTGTGGAATGGCCAATCCTTCACCTACCCATTTAGAGGTCTAAGATTAGCAATTTTTTTTTTTTGGGCTATGAAAAAAAAAGGGTCGTTGGGCATGACCATAACAGCCCGAACCTACTCGGTACTCTTCTAAAGGGTCCTAGATGGTGGGGGTTCGCAAGCGCTCTCTAAGAACAGTTAGAGTCATAACTTGACCATAACCCCGCAAAGCCATTAATAGCAAGTCACCAGTCTACTTTCCATGAATCAAACCAAATTCTGTATTATTATTATTATTATTTTGGAAAAATTTTATTCACACTCTCTCTAGTTAAGTCTAAATTCAATGACACTCCCTCCCAGTTCTGAAACTTCACTGCACCCCCTTCTGATTTATACTTTCAAATCAAAGATACCCTTTTAACGGTAATTTTTAACTCTGTCAGTACAAAAAAGTAACGGTTTGACTATAAATTTTTTGAAAATGTCAAAACTACCCTTCTTTATGTAAGTATACTAAAATGCCCTAAACCCTTAACCATTTTCCCACTGTATATACCATACTCTTTGTTATTGCTGAAGGTCAAAAACAATATGGGGAAGACATAAGGGACTGAAATCAATCATTCTTCTTCAACTCGTTCTCCACAATGATCGATCACTACCTAAGTTGGTAAAAAAAAAAAAATTTTTTTTTTATAGATTTGTAAATGTTTTTCATGCATATTTTTTAAAAAAAAATTCATGCAATTTTTTTTAATTTTTTTCATGTAGTTTTTTTTAAAAAAAAAAATTTTATACAGATAGTTTTAATTTTTTTCCTACATATATTTTTAATTTTTTTCATGTAGATTTTAAAAAAATTTCATGCAAATTTTTTTTTTAATTTTGTTCATGCACATTTTTTTAATTTTTTTCTTCCATTTTGTTGTCAAATTTATTTGGTACATACCAGAGAATCTTCAATGCTCACTCTTCAAACCATTCGATGTTTGAGATCGTAGAAGTCTTCCAAGCCTTTATCAATTTTCTTTCCCTTTTCTTCTCTCTCTCTCTCTTCGAGCAAGACGATTAACCCATGGGAATACACATAAATAACTTGGGTTGGGTTAGGTTTAATAAATAAGTGGGGTTAACTAAATCAAACCATAGTTGGTAGTATAGGTTAAATAAATATACATACAGAGTACATATAAAATATTCCGGAGTATTTTTGTAAATCAACCTTAATCATTAACACTGTTATCAGACAAGGTCAGACAGGGGGTGGCAGTGAAGTTTTAAAATCGGGAGGGAATGTCATTGAATTTAGACCTAACTAAAAAGGTGTGGATGAAATTTTTCATTCTTTTTTTTTTTTTTGTGCGAAAGCTTTTGTTGAAACCTTGTTTTCATAATTTTGATAAATAAATAATATTATAATTAATAAAATAAATTCAAAAACCACAATAGTGTGATCATTGATTCTTTTGGCTTATTTACTTTTTTCTGGCATGTGGTAGATACTTCCCCTTTGATGCATTCTTTCGCATTGTAAGGCTACAAATGGGCTAATATGTCAACCCATTTCTACACTTTTTTTTTTTTTTTAATTCATGTGACCTTCCCTCAAAAATCAATTTAATATTTTTTGGCCCATTAGGACACTTCTTTTTTTTTGGGATTATTTGGGTGTGAGTATATTTTTTTAGACTTATTTTAGATAAAGTGTATGGATAAGTATTTTTTTCTATTAAGTTCAATTTTAATAAAATATCTTGTGATTAGGTACAAAATTTAAATGACATTTGAATTTTTTTACTTACTTATCATTCCTTAAATTATGAATAATTTTTATTCTCTCCACTTCTCTCTTATATTTTCTCTCTCTCTCTCTCTCTCTCTCTCTCTCTCTCCATTACTCTCTCATTATCTATCCTCTAATTTCTCTCTATCTCTATGTTACTCTACATATCTCTCTCCTATTTTCTCTCTTTATCTCCTATTAATAATTTATTTTCTTTTCAAATATGTAAAGATTTGATTTGATTTTTTCATTTCTCCCCTATTTTCTCTCTCTCTCACTCTCTCCACCTATTCCTCTCATAGTTACTCTCTCTCCTTATTTTTTTTCTCTCTCTCTCTTTAAATCAACGTTATAACAACACGATTGCATTAATCAGTTACACCAATCAGTTACAATTACCTTATAATACACCAAACAGTTACTCATGTGTTCTAATAAACCAAACAGTTACACCAAATAATTATATAAAATTATTACATCAATCCAATTTATTATTTAGTTGTTTAGATAAATCAAAGAGTTGCACCATTTAGTATCACGACATGATTACACCAATTACATACATCAAATTTGGTTTAATAGTAAAGTCTTTTGTGTAATGATAAACCTAATTTGGTATATATAATTTGTGTAACCATGTCGTGATACTAAATAGTGTAACGCTTGGTTTATGTAAACAACTGAATGACAAATTGGGTTGATGTTGTAATTTCGTGTAATTGTTTAGTGTAAGTGTTTGGTTTATTATAACAGATGAGTAACTGTTTGGTGTATTATAGGATAATTATAATTAATTGGTGTAACTAATTGGTGTAATTGTATTATTGTAATATTGATATGAGGAGAGGAGAGAGAATAAGGAGAGAAAGAGTAATTGTGAGAGAAAATAGGGAGGGAGGGAGGGAAGGAGGGAAAGAGAGAGTGAGAGAGAGAGAGAAATACAGAGAGAAAATAGGGAAGAGAGAATGAGAGAGTAATGGAGAGAGAGAGAGAGAGAGGGAGAGAGGGAGAGCGAGAGAACAATAGAGTAATAAATGGTCTTTTAGTCTTTTTTTTTCAAAAAAAATACACTTAGGGTGTGTTTGGGTAATGGGGTGGGATTGGGTAGGCTTTCTTTTTTTATATTCTAACCAATCCAAGTCAAACCCACTCATCCATTTTAAAACCCTAACCCAAGATTATATCCAATCCTAACCTTTGTTTGGGAAATCAATGTAAAATTCAGTGGGCCCCATAGATTACACAAATAATTTTGTAATAGTTTACCATTTTACCCATGACTCTATCCATTCCAATCATATCCTATGTTTGGACTGGTGGATTATCCTAATAAAATTATACATTTTTCACATATACATAAAAACATATAAAAA
This sequence comes from Ilex aquifolium, assembly GCA_951799425.1. NCBI lineage: Eukaryota > Viridiplantae > Streptophyta > Magnoliopsida > Aquifoliales > Aquifoliaceae > Ilex > Ilex aquifolium. The sequence continues at coordinate 7,989,496 of OX637391.1, forward strand.
TTATATATGACTTAGACCCATTGTTTAATTTGTTTTATTTTATTTCAATAGATAGTATAATTATATACTAATTAAGATTTTTTAAGAAAAAATTAAATTTTAATTTTAATTTTTTTTCAATAAATGATACAATAGAATATGAATTTTGATTATAAAATTTAAAATATTTGATATTTATTTTTTATTGGAGTATTTTTTGTCAAAGTATAATATTTTAAATTTAAGGGATCTGAATATTATATATCTACTACAAACTTCAGGAGTCTAAATGTAATTTATTAGCGAATATATTTATTTTGAGGGGTCTAAGTGTTACGCACGTATAAACTTGAGAGAGTTTATGTATAATATTTTCAATATTAAGGGGTCTGAATAATTAAATAACAAATTTTAGGGGATTTAAGTGTAATTTTTATTACAATTGTACCAGCATACCCCTTGAAAAGAGTTCAATCCTACTGGGACTTAAAAGATGAGGGGTAGAATGATAATTGTGTGCTCAAATCCTGCCTGCCAGAATTTATCCCACCTCCCAGGTGGGTTACAATAAACCCACGTAGGTAGGCTAAAATTCACTGTACATGTTGGGCCGAGATATGGCCCAATGGAGTTATCCGATTCTAAAAGTAGCTTCCCAAACATGGAATATGTGGGTCCCCAGGTCAAATTATCCTATCCAACAAGTGATATCCCACTTTATCCTACTATCCAAACACACCCTTAGGGCCAAATAAGTTTCGTTAATGTAATTTAGCTCAATTAAGTCCAAATTTTTATACCAGTTTCTAAATTCCCCCCCCCCCCCACCTTTTTTTTTTTTTTTTTTTTATTTCGTTGGGTACCATGAAAAATTACAAAAATTATTAACAAGGTGAGGTGGTCTTTCGAAGGCCCCACCGGTCCGTGAATTTGACACAAAAATCGACATGAAAATTATTGAATTCAGATTAATCCATCAAACAAAATGTTAACATGAAACATCTACACACAATTAAAAATGAATCGAGTGTAAATTAAGTAAATTTTGATACAATACAACTTAAACAAGATAAAAAAAACTCTACAACCCTACCAATTGTCAACCCTAATGTGTTGGGCCTAGCTTAAAAAAAAAAGATGATATCAAGTTTCAGATTTGTAATGGCGAAAGCACGAAGCCGTGGCATTGCCTGACACAATAATCAAAATTTTGTTTCGAAACATTTCCGTTTTCAAGGAGAATAAAACGAATCAATGATAGAATCGAAATTCTAATACTTCAAAAGTATTTCATAATATTTCGAGGTGTTTTGTAATATTTCAATGCATTTGTACAATTGTTTTAAAATGTTTTAAGGTAATTCAAGATAATTTAGTATATTTTGACCAATGTTTTAAAAAAATAATTCTTAAATTTTTTATTTTTTTCATTATGTTTCTGAAGCGGGTCGAAACGTTTCCGAAACACATCAAAATATTTTCATTTCCTAAGTGACCAAAACAATGCGTCAAAACAAAATTTTGATCATAATGTCTACACCATCTGTTCTGCTAAATTAATGTCCATTCACAGGCATAGAAATGAATTCGAACTTCGGCCTGGCATACAGAATTATGAGTTTTGGAGCCCACCGTTCCCAGCCCATTGTCACCGCTTCTTAGAAGAGGATTTTAGGCAACGGGCCGGGCCGGGCCTGCCCATTCGGAATGTTTAAGGCCCATGGCCTGCCCGTGGACTGGCCTATTGGACCAAAAAAGGGCAGGGCCTTGTGGGCCGCCCATTGAGCCTGAAATAGATTTTTTATGAAAAAACTATTTTTTATGTAAAAAAAATACAAAAAAACATCGAAAATTTTATTTTTTATATAAAAAATATAAAAAAACATCAATTACATGAAATTGGTATGAAAAAATTAATTAACAAAAAAATTATTTATATTGATTGAATTTAACAAATATTCATATAGAGTTACAATGTTACATTACAAATTGATTGATGGGTGAGACTATTTTGCATTACTACAAATTGAGTACATCCCAATTAAGATGGCACCTACACAATTGTCAATCATTTACAAGTCTCAACCATATAAAAGTTACAGATCAAATATCAAATAAACAATACAATTATGAAATATAATCTAATTATCTTATTGGGCTAATAGGCGGACTAACGGGCTTGTTAATGGGCTTCTTAACAGGCCAGTCCGCTGGGCCTCCGGCCCTAAAAAGCACGGCCCAAGCCCTACCCCTTGGGCTAGCGGGCTATTCAAGCTCTGTCACGTGTACGGGTCGAACTGCCCATTAGCCTGTTGGGCTTCAGGGGCGTGGGAGGCCCATTGGGCTTTGGGGTTTTTTGTGAGGCCTAGAGGATTTCAGTGTAGTCTGTCTTGTTGACAAGCCCATGCAATTGTCCCCCCCCCCCCCCCCCCGCCACCTCTCTCTTAAATTATAACACTTATCTCATCTTGTCTCTCTATTATCGAGTTTCTCAATTACACTCCTTAAACACTATTAAAACTAGTTTCAAATTATTCCAAAACCAAAAGTTCATCATGTTTTGAATAAAAATGTGCACCTCTGTGAATTTTTAGGGCGAAGTGAAAAAAAAAATTGGAAAAAGGAACCAGAAGTCCACGAATAATAATTTTTAGGTCAATAAATCCAACTTAACTACTTTTGTGTCTAAAAGGACAAAAAAAAATGTTGATAGACAAAAATACACTAAAAATAGTAAGTTACTATAATGGGTAAATTATACTCGAACCCACGATATTAATAAAAAGACTAGCTTACCCTATTTTTAACTGATTTTAAAATTAGTAAAATAAGACCCTTCAGCAAACACCTCTCTCTCTCTCCCCCAGCGATGCAACACCAATCTCCCACCACCCCATCCTCACCACCACTGTATCAACTACCAACGTCGTCGCTGAACATCCAAAATCAATGTTATCAGAACCGGACCGGACCGGCCGGTCGGACCGGTTCAACCGTGACCCGGGGCCTTAGCCGATCCGGTTCTCTAGTTAGACCGCATAAGGAATTGAACTGTTGAAAAACCGTCAAACCGGCCGATTTTGGTCAAAACCAATGAACCGGAATATTTCTAAAACCCGCCGGTTCACATCTTAATACCAGCCGCCACTTCGTCTTTGTTTTCTCTAGAACCAGTTCTCCATATCCAATACTTGAACAGCAGCGGCCACCACAGATCTCCAAGAGTCGAACTCCTCCTCAGTTATGTAAGTTGTCTTCTCCTTGTCTCTCTCTCTCTCTCTTGGCTGGGTTCATCTAAAAGTCATTGGCTGGATGACTATCTTTATTGGGTTTTCTCCTCTTTTCTCTTTCTCTCTCTTGGGTTCATTTTGGCTGGGTTAATCACAGAGGTTGTGGGTCTTCTCCTATTTTCTCTCTCTCTGTATTGGGTTTTCTCCTCTTTTCTCTTTCTCTCTCTTGGGTTCATTTTGGATGGGTTCATCACAGAGGTTATAGGTCTTCTCCTCTTCTCTCTCTCTCTCTCTCTCTCTCTCTCTATATATATATATATACACACGCACACACATCAAATTGAAATCAAACAAGTAAATTATGCTTTAAATAATGTGATGTGATTTTTATTTATATTATCATTGTAATTTTTATTTTGATTGTGGATTTTATTGTGATTGTGGATTTTTAGTTAAATTATTATGTTTTATAATTTTTTTTTAATTTTTTTATTATACGACCGGTCCAACCAGTTAACCCAACGATCAGTGAACCATTGACCCGATCCCTCTGTCGATTCGATGTTCGGTCCGTTTCTGGTAACATTGTCCAAAATGCAATTTTTTTTGCTTCAACAATTTCTATTTTTTGCTTCAACAATTTCTATTTTTTGCATCAGCCTCATTTGTCGAAGTAAATACTCAATTTTTTCTTCTGCAAGAGTACCGAAACAAAAAATGATTAAGTTTTTACTTTGGGAAATAATACCAAAGGAAAAAATAGAATATTTGTATCGAGAAATAATGCTGAAGTAAAAAAGTTGAATTTCTCCACTAATTTGCTTCGGCAGGGTGTGCTAGAAACAAAATGACGACGTTTTATTTCAAAACTTAAATCCCTATATTTCGAGTATTACTCCCAAATTCAATACCCCACTCATTGATCATAGGGGTGTAATTTGGGCAGGTCAACCCGAATTCAATCCGAGCCCAACTCAAAAAAAAAAAGGGCTTGAGTTAAAATTTTTAATACTTGGGTTAGACTTTGACAAAAAAACTCTAACTCGAATTGAATTTGGGCAAGTCTCGAGTTGAGGCCTCGAGTTGTCGGGTTCAACCCGAATATTAAACTAGGATTAGTATTTATCTTCACTCTTTAGAATCCAGACTTTCACTTCATTTCAAGTCTTCACTCCTGCACCTCCATCACTCTTAGATTCCTCTCTCACTCGTCACTCCTCCCTCTCTCTTCATCTGCGTCTCGCTCTTCATCTCAAATCACTTGAAAAAATTAGATCTACACTTGAAAAAATTAAATATACATTTCAAAAAATCAACCCGAATTAAGTAACTCAAGTTCAACCCGATTTTTAACCCGAAATCAGCCCGAATTAAATAATCTGAATTCAACCCGAGTCCGCCCGAATTAAACTCAGACAATACTCGGGTTGAGTACCTCAAATTGAGGTAAAGTTAAGATTGAAAATTACATACCTAGGGTTGACCTCTCAACCCGCGCCGAGTTGCACCCCTGATTCAATCAACCCCACATCTCTCTCCCTCTCTCTCTCTCTCTGCCTACCACCACCGGCGGCAACTGTCACTCCCACCAACGGCAGCCACTTCGCTATGCTCAAACGTCAAAGGGAAGGCCTCGTCCTCTTTTCTGTCCCTCCTCCATTGACTTCATCTTTCTCTCCCGTTCCCCCCTTCGGCGAAATCTGTGACTCTCTCTTTCTCAATCGGTCACCGACGATAGACCTCACCTATGTTTTGCTTCAGTACTATCTCGAAGCAAGTACCTTTTTTTTTTGCTTCAACACTTTTGCATCAACTATTTGCCTATTCGACAGTAGGCTAAAATTAACTTTTTGCATTGGACTTTTTTACTACACCTCTTTTGACGAAGCAAAATCTTCTTTTTTATTTTATTGCATGGATCCAACAACCAGTATCCCACCAAAGAGAAACCCACCAACACATCGCCTCAACCATACAAAACCCACAGCCGACACCAGCGCGTCGACCAAATTCGAAACCCACCACCAACATCACCGCACACGGTCACCACCACCACTGCATCCTTTTCCCAACCCTTGCCACCACAAAAACCAGAGAGAGAAAGAGAACACCGCAGAACTTTGACCGGGGGGAGAGATCCGAATGCCAGATCTGAAGATATCAAAGTGCACTACCAAGCTAATCAAAGTGTTGATCTAAGGCCATTGGCACCACCACTCCTAAACAAATCGAAGCGCTACCCTCCTGAGAAAATTAGTTGTTTGTGTCTGGTGTTTGATTTCAACGGTGATAGCCATTTTGTGTGATAGCCGCTAGTGTTACAATGGTGGTTGTTGGGTGGTGTTTAGGTTCGATTTCAACTGGGTGATGTGTGCGTTCGTTGTGATGTTTACAAAGGTGTGTACTATTTGATTTCAACTGGGGGGTTAGAGCAACTCCAACAATACTATCTAAAATAATTACTCAAAATATGTTTAAATATTATATTATCTATTTTAGCTAACCATTTTTTCAAATTCGCTCCAACCACGTTATCTATTTTACCTAACCACTTCAACTAACTTTAACTAATTTTAACACCCAAACCATTTAAACCCAATTTCTCATCATCAACGATCAAGATCCAATTAAGATTGGGACAAATCATATGATCAAAAACGCATTTATATGACTAACTATTTTCTAGAAATTTGAACAAATTGATTTTCTAGAAATTTGAACACGAAATTTTAAGTTGAGATTGTCATAGTTGCTGGTCAAGTAAAGGAGTATGGTTACTGAAACAAGCCCATGAAGAAAAAAATCAAGCTATAAAAAGAAAACAACCAAAGAAACATGCCTCAAATTTTGGGGGTTTTGCTGGATTTTTTAGGGGTTTTGCTGGATTTTTGGGAGGCTTTTACCGGATTTTTGGGGGGTATTGCTAGATTTTTGGAGGGGTTTTACTAGATTTTTTGGGAGTTTTATTGGATTTTAATCGTCAACTCATCGTCTTCCCCATTTTTCTTAGCTTAAATACAGAGTTTCTGAGAGAGAGAGAGACCATACCTGATGAAGACGATGAAGCCTCTGCGATGAAGCCTTTTGTAGACTGAGCTTTTGTGGAGTTGACGATTTGATTCAGAGTGATGTGCAGAGATGAAGCCTTTGCGATGAAGGATTCTGTGGACTGAACCTCTGCGATGAAGCCTTCTAATTTCACAAATTCAGTCGGTGGAGCCTTTGCGAAGAATCCTCTGTCTAGTTGAGGAAGAGAACCAACGAAGGAGACTAAAATTGGGGGTGTTGTTGGCGCAAAAACACAATAGCGAGCTTCTTTGCCTCGCCAGGAATAGCCAGCCAAATTAAGGTTATGGAAAATAGCTAGTGTGATAACTAGTCTGTTGGAGACAAGATTTAAGGACTGCCTCTGTAAAATAACTAAGAAGGAACATTTTATTGAGGCCCTTGGAGTTGCTCTTATTCGTTGGTGTTCAAAGGAGGAGAGAGGAAGGGGGGTCGTTGGCGGTGGTGGTGCTGTGTGTGTGAAGGTGGCAATTAGTGGAGGCGGCAATGGATGGAGGATTGTAATGGTTTTAATGATGGATTCCGGGGTAAGATTTAGTCTGATGAAGGAGATGAGGACAACGTTGGTAGATTTATTAATTCAATTTCTTAAACATAATTAACTATCATTAGAGGTTTAACTCGAAAATAGATCTATCGTTATAAGCAATTAACTAAATCGAGTAGTAAATTAAATCTAGCATCTATTGTTATACAAAACTAACTAAATTGTATAGTAAATTTAATCTATCATGAAAACCGATTCAAGGGGTTTGGATTAAATTATAAAAAATTTATTAATTTGTATAAAAAATTTATTAAGATTAACTTCATTCTAATGTAAGTATACTTACCTTTTTAATATTTTATTATTTGTTTGACAGAGAGTATGGCATGACAAAAGGGTATTTGAGGTATTATATTGAAGAAAAATCACATTCCGATCTTTTAAGATTTGTCATTTAATTACTTAAATTTTTAAACGGTTAAAATATTACACATAAATTTCCTGAAATTTGTACGTGCGTAACATATAGGTCTGTTATTAATGTCCATGAGTATATTTGTTAATAAATTACATCCAAACTCCTGAAATTTGAAACGTGTAAATATTTAAACCATTCAAGTTTAAAACATTACACTTTGACAAAAAATACTTCAATTAAAGATAGAATATCAAATATTTTAAATTTTATAACTAAAATTTATGTTATATTGTATCATTTTATTAAAATAAAATTAAAAATAAAAATTTGATTTTTTCTTAAAAAATCATAATTAGTACTGTTGATGTCAAAATTTGGACAACATCCATGCTCGTTTATTGAGTTTTGATCACCTGAAAAAGAAATCGGAGACCGAAGAGGAACTCCGGGGGTCGACTATTCGATGTCTAGGTTAGTAAGTGACTCAAAATTATGAACTACGTTTAGAAATTAGGAGTACCATATCTGGAGCATCAATAGAGCTATATTTATGGGAGTCTGATAGTTTGGATTGTGTAAAGATAATAATTGAAGATCTAATCAATTATAAAAAGATAAGGATTGGGTTCTATTTTTATATGCTTATTTGATGTTATCCATAATATATAGAATCTTATTCAAAATAAAACTCGACATGATGTGTTGGACTTGGACTAAATGAACTTTTTATTTTGGGTCAAATTTTTTTATCATCAATTACTAACATATGAAATAAGTCTAATCAACATATTTTCATGTTCCATTATATCATCTATTGACATAAAAATAAAACAAAATTTCAATTTTTTGAAAAAAAAAATTAGTAATCAGTATAAATATATAAGAGAATTCAATTCAACATTCATTTACATAAAATTATATTGTCTATTGGGAATAAAACTAAAAAATCAAACAAATGGTCAAACTATAATGAACACAATATCTTATATCTGTAATTTGGGATATTTGATCGTTTAATAAATTTCGGTAGTTCCATAACTAATTAGGGCTCTAAGTATAATATTTTAAACTTGAGAGGTTTAAGTATTCACCTACAAATTTTAGGGAGTCTGGATATAATTTATCAATAGATATATTAACGGATATTAACGGCAACGGTCTGAGTATTACGCACGTAGAAATCTCAAAGGGTTTGTATATAATATTTTAAATATCAAGGAGTCTAAGTGATTAAGTGATAAATATCAAAGAATTTAAGTGTAATTTTTCCTTGTTTTTGACATTCGTCAGGACAAAAATGGTGTCACTGTTACAGGAGTAGAAATGTTATAGGATTTCACTGCAGTTTTTAAAATATGAGGGGTGTCCATTTAATAAAATCAAATGTCAGGGAATTCAAATATAATTTACCCTACTAATAAATGAACAAAACTCATTGCGACGCACCCGCTCAGTTTCTTTCAAAAATTTGGCCAATTTTCAAAGTACGAAAAATCAGGAGCAAATCTCAGTTGCTCTCAGATCTTCTGCGATTTGTGATTTGTACTGCAAAATCTGTAAGAAATCATCAAACGACGACTTGGACCCGTACTTTCGTCTACCCGTGAAGCCAATGATGTTGTTGTGGGAAAATTGGAGAATGGCTTCCGATGCGAAGGGGTTCTGCCGGTTTCTTCATCCACATCTAAACTGGGTCTCTTCCTTTTTTGTGGTTTCCGTTATGTTTGACCAAAATCCCTCCTAATCATCGTTTAGGTGTGAATAGCCCCGGGGGTAGTGTTGTAATATAAAAAAAAATCTCACTTTATCCCTCGAAAGGTGTACAAATTTTTGGTTTACCATTTAAATGATTAATTTTTTTATCTTGTCCTTTGAATAAAAATGTTACAATATGATCATAGTCTTTTTTGCATTTGATCGTCAGTTTGTTATGTGTCAAATCAACCAATCAAAAATTACAAAACAAATGAACGACCAAACAACAATAAAACAATGAACCACATTACAACATTTTTATTTCTTTGAGGGCCAATGTAAAAAAATTAATCATTTGAGAGACAAACTGAAAATTTTTGTATCTTTTATGAGACAAAATGAGATTTACACCAAAAAAAAAAAAAAGGTGATTTGATTAGTTTGGACCACATTATCAAGAAAAATGATTGAGTTGTTTTTAATCTCTAAATTTTTTTTTCTACAGGGTGTTTAAAGCTATGTTGATTACTCATTCGAGCTCGAATACTGGTCATCATGTTAGGGGTGTTAATTGAGCCGAGTTTTGCGAGCTTGAGCCTGAGTATGGCGAGTTTTTTTTTTTTTTTTCTAGATGAGCCTAAAAAATTGTTCAAGTTCCACTCGTTTAGAACTCGAGGCAAACTTGAGCGGAGCCCGACTAATTAGACTATTTTACATATAAATGTTAGCATATATATATATATATATAATCAGATGTTACCTACTAATTACTGTAGTAAAATCTAAATCACTAAGTATACTTTTATATGCAAACTATTTAAATAAAATAGAATGTTAAAAAAAAAAAATAGTAATGCACTTACAACGACGTAGAAGTACACAAATGATAAAAATCTAGAAAACCAGAAATTAAGAAATAATAATAATAATTCGAGTCATTTATAATTACAGTTTCTTATGACAGATATGTTTCTTCTCAGTGCTTAAGGTTGATAAGCAACTGTCTCCTAAGATAGAACATATTTCGTTCTTGAAGATGCAACACTTCAATCTTCAAGACTCCAATAAACATAATTTTGTATTTTGCACTTGAAACTCTTAGAAAGAATAATGTAATAATATGCAGAGAGAGAGAAGAAATACTGAATACAGAATTCAGAGTTGGGATAGTAGAGAGAAGTAGAATGAGAGAGCAATTCTAGTAATAAGTAAAAATTGTTCAATGGTATGATTTTGTAGTGCAAGACATCACCTATTTATAGACTCACTAGTATCTTTTCATTAAATGTGCAACTATTTCTAATGGTACATTTTAGTCCAAAGGATATCAATGGTGATTTTATGAAAAAGTGTAACCATTTGAAATGTAACAATATGCAGAGAGAGAAGAAATACTGAATACAGAATTTAGAATTGGAATAGTAGAGAGAAGTAGAATGATAGAACAATTCTAGTAAGAAGTAAAAATTGTTCAATTGTATGATTTGGTAGTGCAAGACATCACTTATTTATAGACTCACTAGTGGTTTTTCATAAAAGGTGCAACTATTTTTAATGGTGTCTTTTAGTCTACGAGATATCAATTGTGACTTTATGAAAAATTGTAACTATTTATAATAGTGTCTTTTAACCAAAATGTGTTCATTGTGACTTTATAAAAAGATGTAACTATTTGGATTGATGTCTTTAACCAAAAGTCACAAATTTTGAACTAGTAGTCTTTCATGTCATATTTACTTCACACATTTCTAATTTTTCCCAAAAGTCACAAAAATATTTTAACAATTTATCATTCAATAATTAATAGTTTTAACCAAATAAATATTAAAATTATTTCTTTAAAAACAATTATTTCCAACAATAAAATGAGCCAAATTTTGCGAGTTTGAACTAAATTTTTCAAGCTCGTTTTTTTAAACGAGTCTAAAAAATTATTCAAACTTAGTTCGTTTAAAACACGAGTCGAGCTCAAATCAAATTTTACCTTAACCGAACCTGAGTCGTGCGTCTCGATTAACACCCCTAACCGTAACCTAAACAAATTTAGAACATATCTTTAGGGTATAAAAAATATTGGACCTAAGACCCCTAAATATGAGAAGTGTTGAACATATCCTTAATCCTTTAAAAGACATAGTTTAGACCAAAAAAACAAAAAAGAGTTCGGGAATGTATTTATGAGCAATTTTCACCAAAAAATTTACAATAGTTTGGCGTCACTTTGAAATCATTGTCGGTCCAAAAGAAAAGCAATGTGAAACTTCATAATCACAATTGTCAACCTAATGCACTACGATTTGTATTGGGGGTAATATAAGATATGAAACATAGTTCAAGGGGTGAAAGTACAATTTTCCATCCTTTTCAACCTCACTGTAGCAGGTTCATGTGGTCCACTGGGACTAGATTTCAATGACTACTTAATGACGCCAACGAAAATGGCACAGCTTGGTCCACCTTTGGGGACCAACCATAATTGGCAGAGTTCAATCATTTTGAGGGTTAACATTGCAAGCACTAGCAATTTGTCTAGTTATCAATCACTATAATTAAAGGTTTCCATTCCAAATAGTGCATCAACTATATCTGTCACTCTTTGTGGAAAACACTCATTTCTCATAAAGGGATTAATAACTGTTCTAATATATTTTTCTTTCATTTTTATTTACAATTAATTTAAATGAAATTCATTGTATACAAATAGAAAATTACTTGTTAATACATGTTAGATGATCGACCAATGAAAAAAATGATCAAGCCATGTGGTACTCGGTAATGCCAGCTATCTGGTCAAGTGCACCGTTAATCTCAATGATAGTTTAAGTGGTAATAATGATGAATTATAAACGCAGATGTCTTGAATTTAAATTTTGGTAACCCTTTAGGGATAGGCCATAAGGAATTTATTCCTCATGAATACGCTAGTTTCGACGTAGATGGTCTGTCTTTGACCGGATCAGAGAAAAAATTAGTTAAAGCGCCTATAAACTGATACAAACACTCCTAACCGTAGAATGAAAAATAAAAATCAAAAATCAAAAAGAAGAAAGGAGTGCCCCTCGTCTACATGCACCATATATGAAGGAGATGGGCCATGCCATTTTTTGTAGAGATTTTTTGTTTTTTGTTCTCTCTTTTCTTTTTTCCTCTCTAATGGTGGTAAATGAGGCAGAAAAGCTTAATTACATGCTACCATCATTAGACTTGCGTACCATGTTATTAAAGAAGCAGCAACCTTAAAACCATCTACTTTGGGGAATTGATGGGTAGACACTCTTAATAATATCCTTAAATGGTGTCTCAGTCTAATGCCAAAGATAAAAGCTATTAAAGAGTGAGAATCATGTTCCAATCTTATGAGTATCGCTTGAAAATAAAAATAAGTAAATTTATCTTTAATAACGTTTTTTAAGTGAAAAATACTTTATTAAAAAAAATAAAAACAAAAAGTATATTTATCATCTTTAGTATATAAATAATACAATTCTTCGTGTATTTGAACTTGGACAAACGAAACAAAACCTAGACAAAGTAAAAACAAAAATACAAATCAAGCACTACTTTAAATAGATTTTTCAAAAAAACTATTAGTTTATTGGTAAGTCAAAAAAATAAGAATGTCCTTACAAAATCACATTGCAATTGCTAGCAAGTACAGCACTTTTGACATGCTCCATTTTTTTTTTTTTTCTGGAAAGGGCTGTAAAAATGCTCTGCAATTAAATTGTAACTCTGGACTATATGGAGATCAAACTAAGCTCTTTTATTGCTTATTTCCGAAGGAAAAGTGATTCATTCTTTTTTTTTAAAGTTGTCTAGACTTGTATCGACTACTCTCTCAAGTTCAGCGGCTGTCACCGTGGTTTGAGCATAATTAGAGTATGTCTTTGAGAAGAAAAATGTTATTTCGACCTAATTTGAAAGCCTAATTTAGGGATTTAATGATGTATAACCATTGGATTGGTTATGAGTTCCATCTAACATTGAAACTCACAACTAATCCAATTGTTGCATTAAAGTCACATCACTAAGTTCCCTAATAAGATACCTATAGCATTGCTCTTTTGAGAAACAAGAATGATTAACCCTAAAGAGTGTAAGAAAAAATTAAACTTAAGACATTTGAATTATTAAATATCAGACTCGACCATTAAACTAACCTATAGGTTGAAAACTGACTCATTCACATGCAGATCATACGGACGTTTTCAAAATTAAATGTGTGGCTGCACCAAAGAACATAAAATCCACACCATGATACACATAACTTACAAAACAAGATACTCCTTTAAAAGAAAACAAGCTGAACTTATCAGGTGGATGGACGAGCAATACTAGAGATTCTAATTTTTTTTTTTAATCAGACCCATTCATAAAGGTTCCTACTCATTTAGATGCATTTCCCTAGATGGGTTCTATAAAGAGTGGGACGGTAATGAAACATGTATTTTATCGAAATTTATAATATTATGAACGATCATAAACAATACAAATTTAAAGTTAAATTACATATTTTAGAGGTAAATTTATAATTAATTATTTTATTCATGATTGATTATAATATTTTATAATTGCATTTAACAATGATATTTTTTAATACGGTGCTAAAAAAAAAAAAAAAAAATCGGTACAGTATTATTTTCCTTGTAAAGAGACTGTATCCTTAACCTCAATAACTTTTAAAAAAAAAAACAAAAACAAGAAAAATGTACCCAAAAAAGAGGAAAGTAATAAGAAACAGAACATATTCATCACCCAATGGAAGAAACAACTTTTGACCTTTCTCACATCAGATATGAAATCTAATACCTAAACCTGTAACCCAAAAAGAAAATCTAATGCCTAAACCAAGTGGAAAGATTAAAAAAGAAGAACAAGCATTATAAAAATACCAATCATAGCCAGCACAAAGAAAAAATCAAATCCTTAAAGCAAGTCGTTTTCCCATTTGACGAAGATTACAATTACAATAACCAAACAAAGCTAATCAATCAGGTCGCGGTGGTGGCGGCGGCGGCGCCGGAGATAAGATCGGAAATATTAAACAAGTTGGTTGGTTGGTGTTTGGTTACTTTCCATGAATTATGGTTTACTTCGCCTTGAACCCTTGTGACAGACGTCATCATCATCATTATTCGATCAACTTGAAGATTGACGCACCGAACACGCAACAACTTGTGCCCATTGTCTCAACCTTGTCTTCACTGTTTGAGGATTATCCCCTACAATTACAGCACACCATTTTCAACAATTTCCCACAAAAACAATCAAGGAATTAACACAGTCAGTTTCATAATCTAAATCTACAGGTAAGACTTACCACCCTAACTGTTGAAGTGAACAATCATTGAAATTACGATCATGGTCATAAGCCACGCAAAGTAATAAACAAAACCCATGAGAGAGAGAGAGAGCAAATTACCAGGGCCAACTATGGTGTGGGGGCTACCAAGGGGAGACGGTATGTCACAATCGGAGGCAGTAGATGTTAACGGAGACAAACAAGATGAGGACTTTGAAACGGTGTCGTAGTACTGCTTATTGACGGCGTAGTAAAGGCCATAAGCCGGGAAAGTATCGGACAAACGTTGATCCATCTCCGGAGAGTCGAACCCGAAGCCCAGTTCGATGCAGGCTTTGAGCTCATCGACATCTTCGTCGGTGACGCTCTTACTCCGCCGATTGCGACGTAGGCCGTGATTTCCCTTCCGCCGTAGCCATGCCTCGTCTCTGTACGTATCCGGCGACCAAGATTTTTGCTTGTATAGAGATGTCGCCGCCGGCGGAGGCGGAAGAGATGGTTGCGCTGATTTTTGCAGCGGTAGAGGTGGTGGCGGATTGGGGTGCGACATCGGGGGGAGTGGAACCACTCGCCCAACCCCGACGGCCGGGGATGTGGGGAGGCACCTGAGCCCTATGGCTTTGGGTTGATTGAGGGGATGCTTAGCTGTGGAGAGAGATTATAAGGGAGGGGGTGAGGTGGGAGTGTGGGGCCTACATGGCGATCATTGGTTGGTCCGCGTCATCATGACCTGTTCTTTTCCTTTATAAAAAATAAAAAAGCTTTCTATTTTCTAATTATTATTTCTAATTTCTTACAAACTTAAGAAAGAAAGCAAATGCTATTAAGAACTTAAAATTTATTCAATGACATGGTGATTTGATAATGGTCTAATGGTATTATTATTATTATTAAAAAATATTATTTGTATATAATATAAAATTAATTTTGAATCTCTTAAGATCTAACAACAAGGACGATGATCATTAGATCAACAGTTAATTTCCTAATTTTAAAGAACTAATTTACTGTAATTGTTGACGTCATTTAGGTCTCTCAATCGTGTTAGGTCTTAACGGGTTCGTATAAAAAAAATTCTATTTATATCTGATTCGTTTATTAATTTGTGTTTAATGAGTCATATTATATCAGACTCGTATCGTGTATAAATCATGTATAATCGGTATATAAACGAACCGTGTCATGTATATCTTTTGATTGACTTCACTCATATCTGATTTGTTTATTAATCGTCGTGTCTAATAGGGGTGTCAAGCGTGTTGTATTTATGTGACTCACATGTCGTGTTGTTCGTGTCGTACCCACGAAAAAAAATATTATATTTAGTGTTTTCTGAGTATTAAACATTAGTCTATATTATTTATTATGCGTATTTAATAATCGTGTCAATTTTATAATCGTTCGTGTCGGATTCGTATCAACGGATTAGAGTTGACATCGACAGTGTCGGGTCCACTCATTTATGAAATGAATGGCTTAAAGAAAATTTAAATCCTCTAATTTCTTGTCGTGTTAACTACTCATATCATATTTCGACTTCCTAATTATATTAGATCATTTTTTTTAAAAAAATAATTAGATAATATTTTTAAGTGTCAAAATTATTATTCTTTTAATTTTATATTTCTTGAATTTGGTAATGTGGTTTGCCAACTTGAAACTCATGATGGTCAGGCCCCTTGATTACGAAATCTAGAGAGCAAAATGTAATGGAGGGTCTCCATCACACGTTGATATAGTGATGTAAGTTGACTTCTTACATTGCATCGTTTAAATGTACATTGTGGGCTTGGTGACAGTTCATACTTCATGCAACTTCACAATTTTTCGAATTTTATAAAGACGATAATTTGTTAACATAGTTTAAATGCAAAAAATAAAAAATAAAATTGTTAATTCGACATTTCAAGTATCGAGACTTGCAAAAGATGAAATTTTTCCTTTTTTGTTGATCTAATATCGTAATTAACCATTAATTATTTGTATTTTGAATTTACAATGGATCCGAAAAAAGAAAAAAAAAACATTTCATTGAGTCCATTCTAAAATTATTATAAAAATTTGAATTAATTGCACTGGAAGTCCCCAAAGTATGAGTTTTGTCTCATTTTAATTCACAATATTTCAACTGCATCATTTTAGTCCTTGAAGTATTGAATATGTTTCTATATAATCCATTAAGCTAACACCGTCTAACTTGCTAACGATTTTTTATCATAAACTTGTCACGTGATACTTAAATATAGACAAAAAATAATTTAGATAATTTTTGACCAAATTTTTACTCAAATTTTGGTTAAATAGCTACCCAAATTATACAGTTTTTATAATGAGCTATTTAAATTTTGGTCAAAAGTTACCTATGTTACACATTTTTTGTTAAGAGCTACCCAAATTTTATTTAAGAGCTATCAAAATTATTTTTTGTCTATATTTAAGTATTACGTGACAAGTTTATGATAAAAAAATCGTTAACAATCTGGACGTTGTCTGCTTGAAGGACTATATAGAAACATATTCAATACTTAAGGAACCAAAATGATGCAATTAAAACATTGAGGACCAAAATGAGATAAATCTCATACTTGGGGACCTCCAATGCAGTAAAGCCTAAAAATTTTGTGCAAATGAGGAGTTATAAGGAATTATAAAAGAATTGTTCATTTAACTTCACTCAATTGTTGCTTCATTTAGGGAAGCTTTGACGTGTTATTTTTCTTACAACATGTTAAGCAATTGGTTGACCACTCTAAAATTTTTGTTGGTTTTTTTCGTATATTTAATTACAAAATTATAAATTATTATGATGGTGAGAATGTCATTGCTGTTGATGATTTAAAGTGAATTAAAGGGAAATAATATGATAAAAATCGTGTATAAAATAAATATATGCGTGTGTATTATCTGGAGTGGAGCCAGGAATTTGTTTTATGGGGCAAAATGTAACAAGAAAAAATTCAGTTGCTGATATAAAGAAAATTTTAAGTTCAAATATGAAAAAATAAAATAAAATTCAAAACTAAATTAATAAATGAAACAACGAAATTAGTTTTTATTTAGCTTAAATAAAATCTAAATAAACAATAAGACTAAAATATACAATTGTTTAAAAAATTAGGGGGTCAAATATAATAAATTAAATAAAATAAAAAAATGACATAAATGAAGAAGATCCAAAATTAAAGGGGGCAAGTGCCCCGTTAGTCTTATGGTCTATTTGGTAGGGTGGATGAAAAAATGAAAAGATAGAAAGTGGGAGTGATACACTTTCTATTATTCAAGAGAGAAATCCTTCAATCCCTCTTTTGCGATTGGTAAGAGGGATGTAAAGTAAGAATAATTGATTTTTTTGTGTTTGGTAAGATGGAAAAAATATATTTTTTTTTATGAAAAAATATGAATACATATTTTACGATTATATCTATATATGAAATTAATATATACATATGATATATGTATATATCAAAAGGATATACATAATTAACTTTCCATTCATATTTTCTCCCAATTTTGGAGGGATTAATTTGGGTGAATTAGAAGGAAAGCTAATTCATTCACGTTACCATCTTTCCTATTTTCCTTCTTTACCAAACAATATATTTTATATATTTCTCAAACTTTCTATTTTTATATTTTTTCATCGTACCAAACGAAGTATTAATGTAACTTTGCCACTGTGTATTGTGTGTGTGTGTATATATATATATATTAGTTATTGCATGTGCCTGAAGGTACAGTGTAATAAAAAATTATAAACAATAAATATATTTGTATTTATATCCAAAATCAAATCACAAATATAGAGAAAAGATAAATGAATTTAAGTATCGATTTGTAGTGAGGGTAAGAGGTGGTAGGCGGCAGTGGTGGTGGTAGGAGACGGTGATGGCTATGGTGGGTGACAATGACCGTGGTGGTGGTGGTGACGGGGGTGGCGGTGATGGCGGCGGCGTTGGTGGCGGTGGGGGTGGCGGTGGCGGCGATGGCGGTAGTGGTGGCAATGGTGGCGGAGGTGGTGGCGGCAGTGGGGGCGGTGGTGGTGGCAATGGCGATGGCGGTAGAGGTGGCGATGGTGGCGGAGGTAGTGGCGGTGACGGTGGCAGTGGCGGCGACAGCGGTGGTGGGGGTGGGGGTGGTGGCGGCGGCGGTGACGGTGGGGGTGGTGGCGGCGACGACGGTGGTGGTGGCGGTGGTGGCGACGATAGTGGTGGCGGTGGTGGCGGAGATAGTGGTGGGGCGGTTTCAAACACTATTTTTTTTTTTAAAGTACTGATGAGAAATAATTTTCAAAAGTACTTTTAAAAAATCAATCCAAACATACATTTAAGGGCTTATTTTTCCTATTAAATTTAGGGTGTTAATATTAGCCGTTAGATTAACTTTAAAGTAAAATTTAAAACGATTTGAACCGCGAAAAACAAAAGTCATTTTGTTTATCTTTTGAGATTTGAATTGTAAGCTACTTTATTATATAGACTAGTTATTGTCTGTGCCTGAAGACACAGTGTAATAAAAAATGGTAAGTAATAAACATATTTGTATTCATATCAAAAATTAAATTACAAACATAGAGAATAGATAAAAAAATTTAAGCATCGATTTTGTAGTGGGGGTGAGAGGTGGTGGGCTGCAGTGGTAGTGGTAGGAGACAGTGATGGTTGTGGTGGGTGGCAATGAATGTGGTGGCAGTGATGGCGGCGGCGATGGTGGTGGCGGCGGCGATAATGGTGGCAGCCGTGGTGGTGATGATGGTGGTGGCTGTGGTGGTGGTGGCGGCAGTGGGGGCGACAGCAGTGGTGGTGGCGGCGACGACTGCAGTGGCAGTGGTGATGGTAGAGGTAGTGGTGAGACGGTTTCAAACACTATTTTTTTTTTTTAAAGTACTTATGAGAAATAATTTCTAAAAATATTTTTAAAAAGTCATTTCAAACACACCCTTAGGGGCCTATTTTTCTTATTAAATTTAGGGTGTTAATATTAGCCATTAGATTAACTTTAAAGTAAAATTTAAAACGATCTGAACCGTAAAAAGTAAAAGTTATTTTGTTTATCTTTTGAAATTTGAATTGTAAGTTTATTTATTTTATATATATATATATTATTTAGAATTTGTATATAAGAAAGTTCGACTATGTTTCAATTAATCATGTGAGTTGAACATTCAAAGGGGTTCGTAATTTCAAAGAAAGATCTTGTTGAAATATGCTACGACTATGAGAACTTGAGAAGGAGGCTTCCAGGTAAACGTTAAGTCATTGCCACCAGGCCCCCATCTGGAACATTCCAGAATAGCAGTCTAGGAAATATGTCAACACTAAGAAAGACTTTTAAGGCAAAATATGACTCCAAAATATATGATTTATACGAGGCCAGAACAAATCGATCAATCTTATATGCACTTAATTTGAGAATATAATTTAATACGGATATTAGATTAGTTATAAATTTTAATATTAAATGAAACATATTTTTAATTTAACAGCTGCAGCTGATTATGTCCCTTAATTAGATTCTTAAATTAGATCTAAATACTATTTTTTACATAATAATGTAAATGTGTGGTTATGTATGGTTATAATATAAATTTTAAAAATACATAATCAACTATAAACCATGAATATTAAATTCATCAAGACTGCCCTACACTAAAACCCAAAGACAATAACTTTTTAAATCTTTTCTTCCAAAGTATTTTGATGAACTACTTACAACTAATTTATAATTCAAAACTAGCCACAATTATCTTCTATATTTTTTTTTCAATGGTTAGGGGTGTTTCAGTCAATTTATGTGTACTTCAACTAATCCCTTCTCCGATCCGGTCAAAGACAGGTCATCCACGCTGGAACTCAAGTATTTATGAGAGATAAATTCCTCATGACCTGACCGCATGGGATTACCAAGATTCGAACCATGAGTGTTAGACCAATATAAATATTTCTCGTAAAATTTGTATTTAGGGTTATAATATAAATTTATTAACATGTATTTTTGGAGTTGTTACTGGTCAGAGCCATAATATAATCATAGAATAAAATAGGAGCAGGTGTCATTGTCCTGGCTCCTTGCTTATCAATTAAAGAATTAGCATTAGAATAAGCAAATTCTTTATATCAAAGTGTGAAAGGTTAGGGCATGTTTGGTTTGCGTTTTAAAAAATAGTATCCGAAAATAGTTTTTGAGAAGAGTTTTAAAAAAGTGTATTTGACTTTTTCTGAGACGAAAACTTGTTTGGTTAATATGATTTCAAAAACAGTTTTACAAAACAGAAAACAGTAAAACCTATTTGGACAGCCTAAATATATGTTTGGATAATAATTTAAAAATTAATAAAAAAAACGTGAAAATTATTTTTAGATAGATAATTTTATAAAAAAAATTCAATAAACCAAACAAATTAAACGGTCTTCAATTTATAACAGATTCAATCAGATCTGAATCAAAAAATCAGATCATATCAAAAAAAAAAAAAAAATCAGATCTGTGATTGTATATATATATATATATTTGAATCAAAAAAATCAGATCATATAAAAAAAAAAAAAAAATCAGATCTGTGATTGATAAAAAAATCATATCTGTGTCAATATTCTGATCCTTTACGGTATATATATAATCATATCTAAACCAATTGCCGATTGAACCTGTCATTGATATGTGTTTTCGATCATATCAGATCAAAAAAAAAAAAAAATCAGATCTGTGTTTTCGCCGATTGAACCAGATCTGAACCAATCGTCGGAGAGGTCGCAGTAGATCTAGTCGTTGGAGAGCTCCAGTGACTGTGTGTGGGTGTTTTGTCGGAGAAGATGCTGTCGCCGAAGAAGGCGCAGTCACCGAAGAAGACTTCCGTCTGAGAGAGTATGTGGAGAGAGAGAGAAAGACGGAGAGAGTGATGAGAGTCTGGAAGGACAAAGGCAAAAGAAAAAAAAAATCTTTTATAGTATGGCTTGTTTTGTTTCTAAGAGAACTCGAAGGGGAGACATCTTTAAAGAGTATACTGTCTCCGTGTTTTCAAAGTTTTGGCAGAAAAGCTTGAAAACAAGCTGGCTTGTTTTCTAGTTTTATGCTCCAATTCCCCAAGTTTTCTGAAAATTGGAGAACAAAATAACAAACCAAACAGTTTTTGAAATTTTTTTGAGATTTGAGAACAAAAAACAGTTTTCAAGAATCAAACCAAACAGGGCATAGGTCTCCTACGCGTTTTCCCGGGATGTGATGGCTGCTTTCCCTCGTCAAAAAACCACTTGTTTGATTTTTTTATTTTGAATAATGTTATATGAATTTAAAAATTAGACTTGATAATCATAACTATTGAATAGTTAATGGGTCCCAATAAATACTGGAACCTACGATAAAATCAATGATTATAATTATGAAATCTAGTTTTTAAGTTTAATTTTTAAATCCATGTAACATTACTCTTTTATTTTTTATTATAGGGTATTTAGACTTGCGTCGACTACTCTTTTAAATTTAGTAATCGACTACCGCACCACTTGTTTTATTACAATTTAATAAATAATATTTGTGTATATGCATTAGGTTCTTGTCTATAGTAAATTCAATAAGAAGTAACTCATAAAATTTTTTACAATTAATTTAGAAACATTAATTTTTCGATTCAAACAAATGACAAATTATTTGGATAGAGAAACACTCCTCATTGCTCCCGTTACGACATGTGAATGAAGAAGATAAAAAATGTTATTCTTGATGCATGCTCGACCGTAGTTTAAAGTATTGATATGAGTCGGTTGAGATAATACTGCTACACAATACGTATAAATTTTGAATCTCATCAAGTTGTTTGAATTGTCATCACTGAATTGACCGATACGATTCCACGATATTTCGGTATGACCTAAATCACTCGTCATGTTCAATATATTTTTTCTAAGTTATATCGTTTGTCGTCACTGATGTACCTCAAAATTCTCCGAATTGATGATCAACATTAGTGTCTTGAATCATGTGCCCCAGAAAACGCGGGAATTCTTAGAATAGGTTGATGCGTGATTGCCGGCGCAAAGATTTGTTTAAATGCTTATTGAATCAAGCACGTTGGCTGGTTCCGTATGAATTTTGATCAAGTCGTAAGCCAGTCATCATATGACCAAAAGTGATGAGCTAATTGGGTCTAATAATATAAGTGGTCCTTCCTGTCTTTGAATTTTGAAATGAACCAGCTAACTACAACTTTTGGAGGACAGAACAAGCATCTTACGGAAGACGACTGTCAAAGGACCGTATTTCAATTCGAATTCGTGTAAGTGGATATGGATCAAAATTTTAACACAAGAATCCGATTTAAATTAAAAAAATATATTATGTAAATAAATATAATACATATATATTATATTTATACCGTAAAACAGGTAAAAAATAGAGTGAATATCACAATGTAAGACCCACTTTTTTCATTTTTATTTTGTTTCCCTCTCTTGTTTGGTTTTCCCTTTTGCTTTCACTTCAATTTTTCAATTTTCCTCCTTTTTGTAGTTTATTATTCAAAATTTTATTGTTAATTTTTTAATGTACATGTGTTTTTTGTGATAATCGAATCAAATTTTTGGATTGAGTATCCAAAAATTAATAGATTCAGGCATAGATTGAATTTTTCAAATCTGACGGATAATCAGATCAGATCAAATCGAATAAGCAAAAACTTAATTGGATTTAGATTCAAATATAGGATAATCCAGTCCATATCCGATCCATTGATTGGCTTACGTAGGAGGGTGGATACTCTCGACTCCCCCCTTCGAAAAATATAAGAGAAAAACACTAATAAATCTTATTTTTTCTTACAAAAAAATATATTAACTTCTATCATATTTATCATTGTACAATGAAGTCCTGTTTTTTGATTATTTATTCTCAAGAAGTCCTAAACTCTATTAATGGTATGTTTTGTTCCAATTTCGTCCTTCCCATCAACTCACAAATTACATTTTTATTTATAATTTAATATCTAATATTATTTATCAGAATATAATTTTTGAATCTTGAATTAAAATCCAATTAAGAGTCATCTTTAATTACCAAAGCATGTGCCCTCTTAACAGGTAAGAGTTCATATGCAAGTGAATCATACATAGTATAATATTCCTAGTATAAATTAATAATTTTTTGCTTTATCTCTTAAATACAATGTTGTAGGTTCAAGTACTTGAATTCTTTTTTCAAATATGTCTTAAAATAGTACCAAGAAATTCAGATGCGGAAGGAGAAATAAAAAAAATGTGTAATTTAATGAACATGTCTCAATGATTGCATTTATATTTTAATTTCTACATCGATGATTTATATAATGTCTTTATGGTTGAGGTTTAATAAGGTGAGTGGAAATCCATATGTTTAACACAAGTAAATATAAAAACAAACAAACTTGTTTACTTTATCAATTGAAGAAAATTTTATTGTTAGTTATGTGTTTCGAGTTTTATGCATTAATAACAGAAAAAAAAACTTAATTTGCTTTGGGACACTACTAACACAAATTATTGGTAAAAATGTAAAACATATTGTTGATAGAGTTTAGGATTTCTTCTGGATGCCTCGGGTTTATGTAAGACTTGCCTTATCGGTTGATCTGTCGGAATCTCGATGGTGTGCGCCTGAAAATAAGGCATCATCGGCTGCTGGACTCTCTCTTTGTCCTTTACCAAAGCGGCACTGACTGAAAAGTCAGATACGGAAAGATAAATAGTTAGGACTTCTCCCTCTCGAGAGCTATCTAATACAGGTGGCGAAGTCAGATAGGTCTTCAGAGCTTGGAAGGCTTCTTCGCATTTCTCGTTCCACTGGAAGACGACATTTCAGAACCTTAAAGAACGGCTGACACTTGTCGCTGAAGCACGAGACAAACCGATTGAGTGTTGTGATTCTCCTGGTGAGGCGCTGTACTTCCTGGGTGTTTGTGGTAGATTTCATTTACAAAACAACTTTTACCTTTTCGGGGATCGCCTCGATACCTCGACTATTGACTATGAACCCCAAAAACTTTCCCATCAAAACTCTGAAAGCACATTTAGCCGGATGCAACTTCATCTTATATTGGCGCATGATCTCAAATGACTCCCTGAGATGCTGGATATGGAGCTCAGAATTAAGGGACTTGGCCAGCATGTCGTCAATGTATACTTCCATCATCAATCCGACCTTCTCGTGGAACATCCGATTGACCAATCTTTGGTAGGTGGCTCTAGCATTTTTCAACCCAAACGGCATGACTTGATAACATAAGATTTCCTGCTCCGTAATGAAATAGGTTTTTTCCTGGTCATTGAGATCCATTTTGATTTGGTTGTACCCCGAGAAGGCGTCCATGAAACTGAGGAGCTTGTGTCCAACCGTGACATTGACTATCAAATCAATTTTGGCCAAAGAAAAACTATCCTTGGGCATGTGCGTTTGAGGTCGGTGAAGTCATTACACATCTGCCACTTCTCATTCACCTTCTTGACTAGCACCACGTTGGCTAACCAAGTCGGATAATCGACCTCCCTGATGGCCTTTGTTCGCAACAGTTCAGCCACCTCTTCATTGATCGTCTTCTATTTTTCTGGAGCAAAGCTCCTCCTTTTCTGCCTGACCAATTTGTAGTTCGGATCAACGCTAAGTCGGTGCACAATCACTCCTGGATCGATTCCGTCCATATCCACTTGTTTCCAAGCAAATACATCAACATTTTCTTTTAAGAACATGATGAGTTTGTCTTTGATATCCTAGAGCAGCATCGAACCTACGAAGACCACCTGCCCATGATCCTCGTTGATCTGCACTGGCTCCAATTGCTCTGAAAGGGTTGGTCGGGTTTCCAGCTCGTTTCTCATGTCGAGGTCTTCCAACTGAACATACTCTACTTCTTTCTGTCTCATAGATGCTACGTATCACTCTTTGGCAAGGCGTTGATCTCCTCTTACTACCCCAATCTCGTTCTCCGTGGAGAATTTCATAAGCAAGTGATATGCCGACGGCACAACTCTAATGAAGTTGATGGAGGGTCTTTTAAGCAGGACATTATCTATTGAAGGGGTGTCCATTACCAAGAAACGAACTGTAGTGATAACTTGGCAGGGGTGGTCTCCTAGGGTGAAGACGAGTTGGATGAATCCAACAGGCAAGACCCTCTCATTCGAGAAGCCTAGAAGGTGGGTTCTCACGGGTTCAAGTTTCGACTTGTCAATGCCAAGTTGATCAAAAGCGGAGAGGAAGATGATATCTGCCAAGCTGTCGTTGTCGATGACAACACGGTGTACACTTTGTTCGCAATGATGGCCTTTACAACCAAAGGGTCATCATGGGGGTGCTGACATTCCTCCAAGTCGGCGTCTGAAAAGGTTATTTCCATATCCCTTCGTGGGGCTTTTCAAATCATTTGCACCTCAAGAAAGTCATCAAACCTCGCCCTCCTGGCGTATGCCCTTCTTGCTAAGTTGGACTCACGTTCGCCCGCAAAATCACCTGAGATGACCCGAATTTCCCCAAGGGCTTATTGGTGCTGTTGCGGGGGTGGCATGTCAACTCGATCATTCCACTATCTCCTTTCTCCTGCCACATAGTGCCATAAATTACTCCTCTTAATTAGTTATTCTACTTCTTGCTTTAGTTGAATGTAGTCGTCTGTCTCGTGACCTGTATCTTTGTGGAAATTGTAGTATTTGGTGGGGTCACGTCTCATGGGATCAGATTTCATCTGTGGTGGCCACCTGACAAACCTCTTGTTCTGTACCTCATGGAGGACCTAAGAAATGGAGGCGTTCAGGGGTGTAAGTCGAGCTGACACATATCTTGGTTGCAGTTCATGAGGCGGAGGAGACTAAGGCAGTCTTTGACGTTACGCCTCCGTTTGGGGGAAGACTCCTTGTCTCTTCTAGGAGACCGATCTATCCACGAGGATCGATCACGTCTCCTTTCTTTTCTCAGACTGCGCTTTCTCTTCTTCTTATCTCCTTCGCCTATAGAAGACGATCCTCCCTTTAAGCAAAAGGGCCTCCTCGTCGTTAATGTACTTCTCAGACTTTGCAAGCACCTTGGCCATAGTTGCCTGATGGTTCTTAGCAATCGCAAATAGGAGGTCCTTTGATTGGAGGCCGAGTCCTAACATGAAAGTGGTTAAGGCGAATTTGTCGTCCATACTTTCTACCTTCAAAGATTCCTGGTTGAACCACTGGACGTAACTCTGAAGGGGCTCGTTGGGTCCATGTTTGATGCTCAAAAGATAATAAAACGGTTTCTTGTAAGTTTTGGCTCCTATGAAATGAGATACGAATTGTATGGACAGTTCTCAGAAAGAAGAGATCGAGGATGGTTGCAATCTATTAAACCAAGCTATCGCTGACCCTTTAAGGGTTACGGCAAAAGCTCGGAACCGAATAGGGTCCGAGTATCCGTGAAGCTCCATTTGATTTTTATACGAGTTCAGGTAATCCACCGGATCCTTGGTCCCATCGAACGCCTCTCTATCTACGGCATCCGAAACTTCTGGGGAGCAAAAAATGAAGGATCTAAGTGGTGAAGGGCGATTCGATTTGCTGAACCAAGACATCCATGGTGATAGTAGCTTTCCCTTTTACTACTTCTTTTACGTTCCCGAGCTCCTGCTGGATCTCGCAGAATCTTTGCTCCCAAAACTGGTCCATAGTATCCTGTGGAGGCAGGGGCCGGTCTTTTCTAGGTATGGCTCTGACCCGGCTGTGGGCCTCATCATTTATGCGTTCATCTGGCTGCCTCTGCCAGTGGTTTTCCCTAGAGTGGTTGTGCTCATGGAGGTTTGTAACTCCATTAGGTGGTATATGACGGAGCCTGATGAGGAATATCATTTTGGGCTGGGGGTGGAGGTGGTGCAAGATGTACATGCGGAGCCTGTGGAAAGTGGTGCGCCTATATCCACGTCACCAAGTCTTGATTCTGCTTCATAAGTTGTATAGTGTTTTGACGATATGTCTCTAACTCATTGAGAGGAGGGTCTGCTGTCGGAGGACAATTTTTTATTTTCGCTGCTAGGGTAGGGAAACTCTATGGTAGGCTCTGCGGGACTTGGGGGTTTGCGTGAGACTTACTCATGTTTCTAGTCGAAACCATCAAACCAATAGATGCACAAAGAAAAATCAAAGGAAACGATGAAAATCGTTCCCACAGACGGTGCCAAACTGAGGGTGCTCGAAAATAATTGGCCCAAGTGCAGAACAGTGGTTATGAGACCCAATGATGGGGGTAGTGTGAATATTTAGATTGATAGAGAAATAAGAGATAAAATTGGATCAAAAATAATATATAAGTGGTTCACCTTAGTTGAAGGACCAATGCTACATCCACTGCAATATGGACTCTTGCTCCTTGGGGTTTATATTGCTTGAAGAAGAAGATTACAATAGGTTTATTGACTTAGAGCCTTTGTGTATAGTGTCTTACGAATGCAAGTTTTTCGGAACCTTTTTATACAGTGTGATTGTGTTCTATTTATACAAGTAATCATCTAGGGTTTCCTGTGATTTCTTCATTCTCTTGACTGATTCTGTGGTCCCCTTCTCATTTGTCTTGTAGTGGTACCCGTCATCCTAACGCAAATTATGCCCACAATCTTTAAACGGAATGTGCACAAATATTCACTTTATTAGAGAGTATGTGTTCGTTAGTGGCTCCAAAAGCTGTCCCCCTGCCCCTGGACACGTGGTGCGACGGGAGATGCTCGGGATCTAACGAATGCCGAGTTCTTTGTTCCCGGGCTGATTTCTGCAGAGCTTGATATGGCCGAGCAGGAACGTATCGATTTGGGTGTCATTGGACTCTATTCTTTGGGTAGTGGCCTACTCTTATTGCAGGGTGGACAGGCTGCAGATGGGCCGTTTGGGCTGCCACATAATCATGGGCCCATTGGATGCTCTAGGTTTTAGATGGGCGGCCTAAGTTGAAATTCTACCATCATCATACATATATATAAATTGAGAGGTAAAAGAGATAAATACAAAATCCTAGATTACTAGTCTTATCTCTAGCATTGAGGGCTTCTTTGCATCTCTGTTTACTTGAAACTTCACTGAGATTGGAACTTCAATAGGCTATAGCTCACCATTGTAATTCCATTGCCAACCCCTACTTGGCTAAATTATATGCTGCAAAATTTGATGTTCTTCTGGTATGAACAAGAGTCCACTATGGGTGATTCTTCAACATGATTCTGAGATCTTATATGATTAGAAACACATACCAGTGTGGCTTGATGTGTGGATAATAGAGTGTATAATGGATTGTGAGCCATCTATTGTCACATGCAACCATCCCTTCTCATGAGCCCTTGTTAAATGCTTGTCTTGCAACAAGAGCCTTATTTACCAGAAGGTCAGTTCCTGGTTTGACTCCAATCAAACTTCCTATGACTAAACCATCAATTAATCTAGCAATTACTGCAACACATGATTTATCTACTCCAATTGCAGCATCAATATTGATCGTTATTGTTCCTTCTTATGGGGCTTCCCATTCATTAGATTTTTGGTGGGTATCAAGAGATTTTTCATGTGCTTTGGCTCCCTTGAATTCATTGTAGTTGTGTAAGATCTAGTTCAAGAATTGTTGAGGCTCAGTAGTTAGATTGTGATAGTAGGATTTGTTCCTTGCGGTCCAGATGTTTGAGGCAAGAATTACTGTGAAAAGTAGGAGATTGGAGAAGGACTTTTGGGGCCAAAAATGTGGGTGGGATTTAGTAATTGTGTATCTAGTCTTGGATACTAAAGTGAGAGAATGAGTCTGTGTGAAGTCCCATTTGGTGAACCATGCTAGTCTAGCCAAGTGACACAAGAAGAACATGTGAATGATAGTTTTAGTGATTTGGTTGCATAGGGGGCAGGTGGTATATGAGATGGGAATCTTGCTTGCAAGAAGGGGTCTTATAGGTAGACAATCTGTAGTCATCCTCCAAATGAATATGTGCTTAGGCATTCTGAAATTGTATGAGCTTCTGATGTAGTGTCCCTTCCAAAGGGACCCCCAATCATAACTAAGAATGAGACCCCCAATCATAACTAAGAATGATGGAGTAGAAATACATTGATTAATCAACTATACAAATTGTGTAGGAAAGCCAAGAAGTGTAAGAATTTGCATGAGAAAAATGCCATTCAATTTTATCAAATACCTTGCCAATATCTATTTTAATCATCATAAATGCACCTTTTCTTTTTTTCTTCTTAAACCAATGAGTAATTTCTTGGGCCAAAATAGTGCTTTCTGCAATTCCCCTCCACAGGACAAAAGTAGTTTGATTGGGAGCTATAATTTGGTCCAAGTAAGGCCTAATCCTATTGGCAACTACCTTATAAATGATCTTATAGGCTATATTTCATAGGCTAATAATAGGTCTATATTGCTGCACAGTATTGGATTTATTTGTCTTGGAAATGAGGTCGATGTTGGTCCTATTGAGTTTAGAAAATTGCATCAGTAGAATTTGTTCATAGAAAATTCAATTCAATGTAGCTCTTTGTTCAAATTTATTTAGGGTTTTAAGTATAGAGAGAGGGAGATGCCTATAACGACAAGGAAAAGGGAGGGCGGTTATTCTCTTCTACTTGAGTAATGAAGGGTAAAACATATTTCTCATTGTTAGTAAAAAATAATCATTGTAATGTTCAACATAAAACTAATTTTAAGGGTTATATGAGAGTTCAAAATGTAAACCATCACCTCATCAAAACAAATGCCCACCAGAATGTAAGAAACTTCGTATAACATGAGATGCACAAGAAACTATCATAACTTCGTTTCGGTTGGGAGAGGGGGGAAACGGGAGAAGAGAGATTGACAAAAATGGCTATGGGGTTGAGGCAGCACTAGGGCTTTGGTGGATATGTTTGGTGGGGGGAAATGAGGAAGCGGGTTGTGGTTTGGCAGTGAGAGAAAGTAAAGGAGAAAAAAGGGTTATGGTAGCTGTAACGACAACTATAAGGTGGAGGCTAGGTCAACGTCGCTAAGAGCTAAGAGGAAAGGGGAATAGAGATACCAGAAAGAGAGAACTATCAGATGTTAGGCTATCAAACGCTAGGAGTTGGGAGCACCAGAGCGTGCACAAAAAATTGTCATAACTTTACGTTCAATTGGGGGTAGAGGGGGAAGGGAGAGAAGAGAGGCTGACGATCATGGCTATGGGCTTTGGTGGTTACGTTCGATATGGGGGAAATGAGGAAGTGGGTGGTGGTTTAGCAGATAGATACAATAAAGGAAAGAAAGGGGTTATGACAATGGTGACAATGAATGTAGGGTGGAGGCTAGGTTAGTGTTACTAGGAGTTGAAAAAAAGAAGGGGATAAAGATACCTCTAGGTTGTCAGAGGTAAGGTCTGGGAGTGACGGAGCGTGTCTAAGTAAGTTGTTCGAACTAGAAGCAAGAGAGAAGAACGGTAGAGAAAGAATAAAAGATTGAGAGAGAGGAACTAGAGAAATGGAGACAAAAGAGACTAAGTGAGAAAGAATAGCAGAGAGAAGGAAAGAGATGAGGATAATTTGGGAAGTGAGACGAAAGGGTGGGCAAAAGAGAGGGGCTGCCAAGAGAGAGAGAGAGAGAGAGAGAGAGAGAGAGAGAGAGAAATGCATCTTGAGGGAGTGAGAAATGGGTTATAGAATGAGGGAGATGGGAAAGTACATTCGTGAGTGGGAAGAGAAGTGCGTGTGCGTGAGAAGGATAAGAAAGAAGGAAGAGATTGGCAGATAATAAAATTTTGGGGGTGATTTATCATTATTAGATTAAATTTGGAACAATGTGATATACAAGAGTGTATTTTCTTAAACAACTATATTTCATTGTTATATATATTGTACAAAGTGAGTTCACTTTAATTGAAGAGTTGAATGTTTAGATAATACAATTAAAAACTAGGATCAATTATATTGGAGGTCCCAAAATATGGAATTTGTCTTATTTTGATCCATAATATTTTAATTTGCATCATTTTGGTCCTTAAAGTATTGTATGTTTCTATATGGTCCCTCAAGCTGACAACATCTAAATTGCTAAATATTTTTTATCATAAACTTGTTTTGTGATACTTAAATATGAGCAACAAATAGTTCGGGTAACTTTTGGCCAAAATTTGGGTAGTTGTTGACAAAAAATGTGTAATATAAGTAGCTAAATAAAAAATGTGTAATTTAGGTAGCCCTTTGACCAAAATTTAGATAAAAATTTGGTCAAGAGTTATTCAAATTATTATTTTTTCATATTTAAGTTTTGCGTAACAAATTTATAATAAAAAATTATTAGTAATTTGGACGCTGTCTGCTTGAGGCATCACATAGAAATATATTCAATACTTCAAGGACTAAAATGATGAAATTAAATTATTAGGGATCAAAATAAAATAAACTTCATACTTTGAGGACGTCCGGTGTAACTTATCCTAAAAACTAAATAACATAAATAAAGGGTCAAACAAGTAATTTACTCGACGATATTTCTCTAAATTACTAAAATAGCGCTTGGTTTAGGTGGTCCCACAATTTCGATTGAAATCCATTTATCATTGCCTCAAAAGTAATTTCAATGGTTTAAAACAAAGGAAAATACCGATCAGTCGGAGTTAGGGTTTCGTCCCATTCCCAGTGTTTCGTCTGCAGAAAACCATACACAGTAGATCGTGAGAGAGGATCTGAAGATGTGGCACGAAGCTCGGAGATCGGAGAGGAAGGTACACGACATGATGGACGCGGCTCGAAAGAGAGCTCAGAGACGAGCCGTCTTTCTGGCGAAGCGTCGCGGTGACCCTCAGCAATCGATCCAGGCCGTCGGATCTCGTTGCCGCATGTACCGTGACGACGGTCTCTACCAAGCCACTGAGGATCAGCAAGGCCTGTAAGAACTTGTTTTTCTTCCCCAATTTCTCTGAAAGTTTTTTCACTTTTAGGGCCCGTTTTGTTTCACTGCTTTTCTTACTATTGTTTTTGCTTTTTTAGCCTAGAACTTGGCAATCGAATGTCTAATTGATTCCCTGATTCATGGAGAAATAAGTTTAAAACTGCCTTGAATTTACGTTCTTGTTTTGCCAAGAACAGTAGAATAGACTTGAAATTAAATGCAGAGATTGACAACGGACCTTCACTGTTTTGCACAGAACAGAAGGATCGTATGGATAATATGCTCAGTGTTTGTGATTTATAAATTGAAACCAGGGATCAACAATTATAGTGAAAGTGAGTAACTTGAAACTGGTCACAAGAAGAGAGGGGATTAGCTGGAGCTATCTGAATTCTAGAAATTTACGGTTTATACATTAGATATAGAAGCTTGTGATCGGAGGATACACACTGTTAAGACCGGTGTTGCTGTCTGACTTGTAAGATGATTTCTGAAAAAAACTGGACTTCTTGTTTGACTTGTACCCACTGCAAGTGCTACGATTTTCTTCTGCGTAATGAAGGAGTTGCAGTCATCTTATTGAAAAAAAAAGCATATCAGTGATCATTTAGGAAGTTATGATACAGACTTGGGGCTTTGTGGTTTGAGCCTTTAAGATTTTGTCGCAGCTGGTATCAAATTATTATAGTACATTGAAGCTTTGGCATCATTATGAAATATCTTTATGATAGTTAAGCAAACTTTTCGAAGGTTGAGACTTCAAAACTAAAGTTATAAGCTATTGGTTTTTTGCTTCACATAATGCACTTGCTGCTTCCTGTTAGGCCGTGACAAGTGTTACACCAGTGGGTGTGGGTTTACAGTTTCCTCTGATAAGTACTGCAATGGTACTTATGAGGAATAGAGATTGCAGATTATGTTCTGGATTTCTAATGTATAGATGGTCATGGATTGGATAAGTAGTGAGACGGTGGTGGTTGCGTTTATAAGTCTCCAATTTATACGTTTTTCCTTCCTTTTGCTTGCAAAATACACATGCAAATACACACACACACACACTCTTTGGCAGGTACACAAGAGTCAGCACTCCTTTGTTTAAATTCTGAACGCGTGGGATTGAGCTGTATATGGTTTGAAGTTCAAAAGTGTATTATTCAAGTTTTTCTCCCTTATTCCTGCTAGGTAGCGGAACTATATCTAACTTAACTGCCACTCCACCCTCCATTTTCCCATGTTAAATTTGTTAAAAAATTGAATTCAAATGCACACAAAGGCTTGATAAGGAAGGAGAAAAAATTAGTGTCGCATTAGTTGTCCAGGTTATCAATTTAAGTATTTTTCGTTCATTTTCCAAGTAGCATCATGGTTGAGTATGCTCGATTCTTGATTCTATATAAAAATGTGAGCTAATCTGTTCCTTATGTATCAGGATACCTTGGAATGGGAAACAGGAAATTTTGATTGACAGGTATCAAATATGTCTGTGTTTATATGTATGGATGTGAATTAATGAGTTGTGGTTGGGGGAAGGAGAATGAAAAAAGAGGGGATGGCAGTGTAGTATCTTAGTTTACTGATTCAGGTTACTCTGAGCAGATTTGATGGCCGTGCTCTTCTTGATTTTATTCGAGATTCTAATTCCCGACGTTTTCGGGCCCCGGAGAAAACAGAGGAAGAAGAAGAACTAGAAGAGTTTGTTAATTTTGAGCGTTATCGGGATTTAATTAAGCATCGACGTAGAGGATGTCGGTACTTTTTTGATTTTTAATTATGAGTATTCTTGAATATTTTTAGTAGAGTTTCCCCTTTATTTATTTTTGATTATTGAGCGACCAGCAACAGTGGCTAGCATCTATGTGGAGTATTTTTTATAGCGAAGGATCAATTTGATATTGGTTTTACAAGCTAATTGTCTGTCAACAGTGACTGATGAGGAGGGTTTACAGCATGTTAATCTAGAGCTGGAGGCAAAGATTGCTGCTCCATTTGTATCAGACAGGTTAACTCTTTATTACCAGCTAACTGTTTTTTCCTCTAATATTTCTTGACGTGATAATTTCCATGTAATGACTTCCTTGTTCTGTGATCACTTACAGTTGCATACAGAGAAAACATCTACAGAAAGTAGAATTAGTGTGAGAGTAATTTGTTTAGTTCTTTTATGTATAAACTGCACGATTATTATGCCTCTTGATGATGCCTGGTTTTGCCTGCTGCTTTCCTTGGTCATGTGTATCGAAGGTGCACCGTTATTTTCGTACTTTCTATGTTTTGAGGCTTGTAGGAGCGAAAAGAAAGGAAAACAATGTTATATTCACTCACCTGGTATATGGTAAATATTCATTACGACGGTGAAACCATTTCATCATAGATATCACCATCCAATAATCAAACGCACATATAAATGTTGCCTGGTGAAACTTGCTTATGCACGTGTGGTATTTATTAGGTTATGTTAGATCATAGATATTGTATTTATGTGATGTGCGGGGTATGCCCATGTGGTGGTTTATTATTGGAGGATGATACCCTTGGTCGACAATAGCATGTATGATCATTGCAACAAAGATTTATTCTGTTGTTTGGGAGTTTAATAGAAAGAGAAGGAAAAAAGGAGCAATAAATTTTGTTAGTTTGAAGCAGTGTTAGTAAAAGTGTGCTTTGGCACACTTAAGACGTCAAGGCCCTAAAGATCTAGGCACAAGGCGAGCACTAACTCAACCTTAATAACACTGATTGGAGTTACAAAATAGAAATCACTTATTTGTAAAAACAACAGATAAAACAAAAAAAATACTTGGTAAACTTTCTTTTATTTCCACTTCTCACCTTTTAGATAGACCACTCTTCCCTCCGACTCATTTATTTCTTCCAATTCTCTCCATTCAACTCATTTATTTCTTCCAATTCTCTCCGTCCAACTCATTTATTTCTTTCCAATTCTCTCCCTCCAAACATGGTGTTTGTGCTCTTTGACGTGACAATAGTTTATACATGCTCTTACCTTTTTCTTTAAATATGGTAGATCTCAAACTGCCCAGCCACCAACAAGCAAGGGGTCTTATTCGCAAGTGGGGTTCTCCTATGATGGAGATGGAAAAGAGGAAACTCATTCTTCTGATACTGAAGACAATGTCGAGGATGATGAGGAGGAAGATGACGATGATTTTAATAGTGATGATAGCAATGATGACGCTATGGAATCAATTGCAAAAGAATTTGGAGTGAAAAGATATGGATGGCTTGTATACATGGATAAAAAGGCTAAAGAGGAGGAAAGGAGGCAAAAAGAGTTGATCAAGGGAGATCCTGCAATTGTAAGTCTGGCAAATGTATGAGTTGGATTTATATATATAAGTTGGAGGTTTACATTCAGTGTATCTGCCCTGGATTACTTGGATTTTTGCAGAGGAAGCTGAGCCGCAAGGAACGGAGGAAAGCTTCTCAGATGGAACGAGAGAAGGAAAGAGAAGCCACCCGTGTCACTGGAACTCGAGTCCTTCATCGTGATCCCTACCGGTATATTCTAGCGGTGTCTTCTCTTTTTTTCTTTTATTATGACAGAAATCATGTAAAGTTGCTGATGCAAAATGGTAGACCCAACTATGTTGTGGGCTGATTTAACTGATAATCCACATAATTTGCAGGGAGTCTCGACGAAGTCCAACCTATGAAGCGTATTCACGTTCTAGAAGGTGGGCTATGGTCATTATCTTGACCCATCGTTTTAGTAAGAGCAATTTGGGTAGACTATTCTTAATGTTGTTTTATTGTGGCAGATCAAGATCACAGTCACGATCTTACTCACCATCTCACTCAAGGCGCCATGCTCGTGGTGTTCATTCTGATGATTTTCATCGAAGCAAGCCAAAGGCTCCTAAAATAGAGTATATCACCGAATTTGGGGGCTCCGCTGATGGGGATGAACCAAAGATTGAAGGATTTTCTCCACCACCATCTCCTCCATCCCGAGCTGATGCATTGAGCCGGTCGGAGCACTCGCCCTTTAATTCTTGCAAAAGATAGATTGGACCATGTTTACTCTGCTGCCGCTTATCATCCATTTTGTTACCTGAGGCAAACTTTTGTGGAATAGAATAGATGGGCTTAGGGTTATCAGCCAAGTGGGAGAGGGGACGAAGCCCTCCTTTTTGAAGTTGATTTTTTCACCTGAAATGGACTTTTCATATGAACGCCGCCGAGTTGCCTAGATGTGGTTAAATGGGTTATCTCTAATGCTTCTTCTTTTATGCAGGCCATCATCTGGTCGAATATTGGAGGCGCTGCATGTTGATCCTGCATCCGGTGTATCCCTTGATAAGGAAAAGAACTCCAAATCATTGAAACCATCAGCGAGGTATATCATGATCTTTGTTTCTGGTTTGAGATTCATGCATTACTCTGCGTTGCTAAATTAGTAGATATATATGCAATACTGGTGAATTTATTATAATTTGCTCGTGTGTGTTTGTTGCTTTTCTTATCCGAGCAGCACGTCCCCAGCATTGGCGAAGTTAAGTAAGGCTACTAGTAGTGGGAGCCTCTCTAAACAACCGGGGGAGAAAAAGGAAACACCTCAAGAGCGACTGAAAAGGATCATGAGCAAACAACTGAACAAACAAAGTATGCCCTACTTTATGTGCATTTGAATAGCAAAAGCACTGCAGCAGTCAATCCACTATTATGGTTCACCATGTGATGTGGGAAGGTGATCCAAATAGTGATGATCTTTCTTCTTCGTGTCATGATTTATGATTCTTGATATGGCCTACTGATTGATTACACAGTTAAGAAAGATACGGCTGTTGAAATAGCTAAGAAACGGGAACAAGAGCGGCAGAGGCTTGAAAAACTTGCAGAAACAAGCCGACTAAGTCGATATAGACGTCGAAGCCGTAGCAGAAGTTTTAGTCGTTCTCCTCCAAGGTAATTTACACTGCTCCATTCATTGTGCATTCAGGTTTTATATGGATGCACAAAATGTCAATGTTGAAGAACAGTCATTTTGGAAATGCATACCTTTGAGTAACTCATGTGGAGTTTGTTCACAGGGCTTGGTGCGCTACTGTTTAACAGATGCATTTATTAAGTCTTGACCATTGTGTGTTGCAAAAGAAAAAAGCAAAAAAAAAAAAAAAATAAGGAAAAAGAAAATTGGTAATTGATAATTGTTCCAGGGAAAATGGGCACAGAGATGACGGGTAGGAATTTGTACAGACAGTACTCCGTAGATATGATGCCCCTGGGGGCCACCAGAGGCGCAGGGTGGATTGAAGATTTGTGTGTAATTAGTATTATATATGTGGTCCTTTCCATTTGTTGTTGCGTTCAGGCTTAAATTTGAATTTGGTATGTGCTTACTTAGCCGATTAGGTAAAGATTCATGTCACCTGTCCCTAGTAGCTGCTATTTTAAGTTCAACATCAGTGTTGATTTTGTTTGTTTGTGACTGCTAAATATTATGACTTGATTAGTAATTCTCTGAGTGATCAAGTTGGATGATGACTGCTATGTCTTGTTTATAGTGTACTGGCTATGCAGAGAATTATGGTACTTACGTTTCTGCGAAGTTGGGTTTCTTCTTTCATATCTTCGTGGTATTGGAAAAGGAAGGTTCAAGACAATGTAAGTTGAGGAAATTAACAGGTGTTTTATGATGCAAGGGAGGAAACAACTTAGACCTGCACCCTGATCTGATTTATTTTTGCCATCAACTCTTTAGGTGGACCAGGACGACAAAAAAGGATATTTTTTTGCCGTAAGGCTGACGCATTTTTGTTGAATTTTGACAATGATAGGGTGTGGGAGGAGTTTTTTTTTTGGGTAAATGTGCTAGTTGTAATCCCATTTGGAGCCCAACCCAATTTTGTGAGCCTAAAATTTTGATGGCAGTGCACCTCCATGACAACAGGTCATTTGGTTTGCTTGGTTGCACTTGTTATCATGATATAAATTGGTCCTGGGGGAAGGTTGAAAATGAGCTCTAGAAAAAAACAAGCTTGAATTATGTAGGGCCTGGATAAACCTTGCATGCTATCATTATTCATGATTTCAGTTTTAGTCTGCTGTAGTGATACACTATACTCTGTGTTTCTAACGGAAATTGTGAAACTAGCAATAGTCATATTATTCGATTAACACATTTCATATATGGAAACGAAAAACAGCCAACCATGAGGTATCATAGTTTCTTAAAGATTTTTGTGAAACTCTTAGGGGAGAAAGTTTACTTACAATCAAATTGCTTCTTTTGTGTGCTCTAACTTTGATCCAGATTTACTTCTTTGTTGCCTTTTTTGCAATTCTAGAAGATGGCGAACGTGCTTTATCAAGGTTCAGTCTATGAATGAACCCTCCTTTTGTGTTTGTGATGCAAATTCTAATTTTAAAAAGCTTTTTCATGAAAGTTCACTCTTTAATCTCAAGTCTGACGGCTATGGGATAGGAGTGCCTTCTCTCTCTGACACATGCACACAAACATTTATGCATATGTGTATGTATATTTATAGTCATTTATTATCGCAATTGGGTGATATAATCTGTAGTGCATGTTCACTTGTTTTGGGGGGAAGGTGATGTGGTATATTTGATTTTCTCTGGTCAAATTTTTCCAGATTGATGCAAAATACAGTTCTTGGATTTGGGTGCAATAATTTTTGTTTATCGCAGAAGATATAGGCGCAGCAGAAGTCCGAGCAGGGGCCGGAGTTCTCGAAGACATCATTCTCGTTCTCGCTCGCGGTCACAGTCTCGATCCCAATCTCGCATTCGTTCCCTTTCTCGAAGATATCATTCTCGTTCTCGCTCACGGTCTCGCTCTCGCTCCTACACCCACTCTCGATCCATCTCCCGCTCCCTCTCGCCTAGGTAATTTTGTTGCTTTCTGTTTCTGTTTTCTGAAAGGCCCTAAAATTTATTCTGATTTAGGGTATTGATTGGGAGCCGACATTGCAGGGTAAGAAGCCGTTCAAGATACTGAAATTGCAACAAGGGGGGGAAGCTTGTATGCCACTAAAAAAGCAATCTAAGCTAGCCTTTACGTTTTCGTGTTCCTGTTCGGAACGACTACTTCAATTCCTAAGAGGATTAAGAGGATGTGGTTATATGGTAGACAGCCCGAACATCTTTTGTAATCAAATATGCTTTCTTCGTTGCCGTTGTATGGACTATTTTACAATTTTACTGAATATATCTAGCATATTTATTTGCAACAACTAGTAAATGTTAGCATCACTGTTGTAATATCAATATTACACTGGTTTTTATCTTTTTTATTCTTAGATTTTTTGGGTTCAGCAAAAATTGACAAGTATTCAGAATTGGGTGTACTCTTCACCTGCTCTTCTTATTCTTCCCAAAGGAATTGTACACGAGTTTGGTAAATCATTCATCTTTCGGTTGTACATCGAACTATAAGGAGACTATAAAGTCTCCTGCAAGTGTCCCTTCTTAGGTTGACATTTGACTCTGGCTTTGCTTATTCGGTTTTGGCTCATTCATTTAATTAATATGTATCTTGCCATTAGTTTTTCATATCCAATAAAGGAATTCGAAACACATAACAAGCTTTTAGGTTTAGTTAGTTTCGTGTATTCTGCTTGTTATCCCTGAAAATAGTTGTTGCAGGAGAAATTGAAGAACAGGGTAAAGGAGCCTATGTTTGAGGTGTAGATGAGATGGACATGAGAAAATCATGTTTTTGGAGAAGTCCCTTAGAAGCCTGTTTAAAATGAAAAAAAAAGTCCCTTGGAAGGGGATTTAAGTAGAAAGCACCGGGGGAGGACCAAGTTATAAGGAATGAGATTTTCTTTGGTATTTTTTATTTATATTTATTTATAATTCTTAGTAGATTATTTATCATAAATTTAAGTGAGACTCATTGTATATAAATGATTTGGTCTCATCAAATATGGTGTGTGATGAAAAAGTGTTTAGAGGACAAAAATGGATAGAAAAAGTCTTTAGAGGAGATTTGGATGGGAGCCGTAGGCAGGTTATGGAAGAGAAAATGAAGGGATGATGGGATAGATACCATTAAGAGGAAGCATGGTGGAATATATGCTTGCAAATCGAATAACTCTTGTCTCTTTTTGTAATGATATTCTTCCCATTTGAGTGGTATTCATTCTAAAATTTGACATTCCTCCCATGATGGGCCGGCCTGCTCTCCTTGTGCTATTCGTTGGATCCTTCGAGCAGTCAACAGCATTCAAACAACCTATAAGCTACAGGGTAAGTTTAGAAAAATATTCATTTGGCCGTCTCGTGAGTACTAGTTAGTGCATACTTAATATAGGTCGGGACCCCTGTGTTTCGTTTCCTTCCCTCTCCTCTTCACCGCACCAATAGGTTTTGAATGATTCAGCGTGAGGGCAGACTTAAATCTTAGAAAAAGTATGTGTGCATTCGATTAAGCGATAATAGAATCTCAGATTTAAATTTTAGAGTTAAACTTTGGCAAAATTTCATTTATGACTCCTTGTAGTTAGATTTAAATTTCATGACATCTTCTCATGATTCTAAACTTCACTGCACACCTTTCTGGTTTATACTTTCAAATCAATGACACCACCTTAATGACAATTTTTGCCTCTGTCAGTAGATAAAATAATGATTTGACTAAATATTTTGTGAAAGTGTCAAAATTACACTTTGTTACATAAATGGACTAAAATGTTCACAATCCTTTCCCAATTATATATGACCTAGTCAGTCAACAAGCATAATTTCTATCATTATATTATCCCAATGAATTTTTATCATTTTAAAGCGTTGCATGATAATTTTGTTATAATATTAGTCATCATATTATCACTCATTTGGTTACATAATCTAGTTTTATTATTTTTATAGTTAAAAATAATTTTTCTATAGTAAAAATTACAATTGATAAAGTCAATGTCAAAATCCCATCAATTTTCTAACTCCTTTGCTATTTTCTGTCCTTCACAACGTCATCCGACCACTCTTCACACATTACCCTTCATATATAAAATTTAAATATTATTTGAATAAATTTGGTCTTGATTTGATAAAATTAAATATTAATTTAGTGCTAATTTGATAAAATTAAATATTAATTTAGTATTGATTTGATAAAATTTAATGTTAATTGAATAAATTTAAATATTGCTTTAATGAAATTGAATGTTCATTAGGTATTAAATTAATAATTTAATATTAAATTAAAGAAATAATATTAATTTGGTGAAATAAAATATTAAATTAATATAACTAAATGTTAATTTGATAAAATTAAATATCAATTTTGTGTAGATTTGATGAGATGAAATATTAATTTAATTGAAATTAAATAAAAGATATTAATTTAATAAAATTAAATATTAAATTGATGAATCTAAATGTTAATATAATAAAACTAAAAGGGAGTGTATTGAAATTTTAGAATCAGGTGGGGGTATTGTTAAAGTTAGATTTATTTACAGGGGGTGTTGTTAAAGTTAGGTCTATTATATGGGGTGTGGATAAAAATTACCCTATAAAATACTTAGGGATATTTTTGTAAATCAACAATCGCCATTAACGCCGTAACTTGACAAGCACTGACAAGGGGTGATAGTGAAGTTTCAAAATTGGGAAGGAGTGTCAATGAATTTAGACCTAACTACAGGGGGTGTAGATGAAATTTTTCGTTAAACTTTTGATTCAAGGGTTATATGTGTCAAACATGAATCCGACACGAAAATAAACTGGTCAGGTTGATATGACACGATTAGTTAAATGGGTTGAGTTAAAGTTGACTAGTATTCGACCTGAACCTATAAATGACACGACACGAACACATTTGATACGACACGATACGATTGCCGCCCTTATATGTAATGAGGCTATCTCAATATATGGTTGAAACGAAAGCAAATTGACATCCTGTTTGGTTTGCATCTTAAAAAACAATATTCGAAAATAGTTTTTGAGAAATTTTTTAGAAAAGTGTGTTTTGGAGTTTTTTGTGTTGCAAAATTTATTTGGTTATATGATTCCAAATATAATTTTACGGAATAGAAAACAGTAAAATTTGTTCGAACAGTAACCAGAAAACAATGAAGACAAAAATGGGGTGGTGGTGGGAGTGTGGCAGTGGTGGTGATGAAAGTGTGGTGGTAGTGTTTTCTAAAATACAAAAAACAGTTTTAACTTATTCTTTAAATCTACTCATTTTTTATTCTCACTTTTCAAAAAACAAAAACAAAAAATAGCTAGTCAAATAATTTTTCTCTCAAAAACTATTTTTGAAAACAAAAAAATAATTTTTAAAATGTAAACCAAACAAGACCCGAGTAAATTAATTATTACGGAGGGGACCATGATTCTTATTTCTACTATAGAAACTAACCAATTCCCAAATGTCCGACTTTGAACTAATCAACAATTTCCACAATTAGCCTTCTTCTCGAGATTCTAAACAAGTCCTTGATTGCAAAAATGATGCTGATCCCCATCCTAATTGACATATTCTGGGGAATAAAAACACAGGGAAAGAGCCAAATAAGTTGAATGAATCTATTTCCATTCTTTTCTTATCTAACTCGAAACGCTTACAGACTAATCTTCAACTTATCTACAGTTGGTGGCTTGTCTTTATGCTAAAGGAGGAATTAATAAAAAAAAAGGTAATATTATCAAAATGTGAGGGTTTTAACTAGGGTGAAACTTGAGCGGATTGGATCGAGTGAGAGGTTCATAGTGACTCAACCCAATTTTTAAAAGGTTAAACCCGAATACTGCATTCACTTTGATTCTTTAAGATGGGCTGAATTGAAACTACACAATTTGAAGTGAAATTCATGTTTAATTCTCAGGTTCAATTTCTAAAAAGAAATTTTGGTTTTGTAAGTCTTTCCGGTCTTGTTAAAGACAGACTATCTACACTGATATTAAGGTATTCATGAGGGATACATCCCTTATGACTTAACTCTAAGAAGTTGTCAAGATTCGAACTCAAGACGTCTGAATTTACAGTTCATTCTTATTACCACTTAAACTGCTCCTCAAGTTCACCCTTATAATTTCCATTCTCATTGCTAATAACAAAAAGAAAACAAAAGTCTTCTATAATATTTTAGGATAAATTTATAGTATTAATTGACAAAAGGAGGTACAGACAGATAGTAATTCCAACTGCCAACTGCAAACTATATACAGAAAATTTAAAGGCATCAAACTCTAGAGGTAGGTGTGAATGAAGCCAAGTTGCCCTAGATATGTACCATACGTATATCTTCCTTTTTCTTGGCCTTTAACTTTGTTTCTCATTTGAATCCCGTGTACCACACGGGATTTCCCTTCTGAACTCTCTTCTTCTTCTTTAGAACATCTAAAACCTTTACTTTATTCCATCCCTATCACAAGCACGAATCCCCATGGCTAGTACTGAAAGAGATGCTCAATGTTTCCACCTTTTAACCTTCCCTTCCATTTACACTTTCTTTTGTTCCATTCTTTTCACAACTTTTGGTAATGCCTATCTATCTTAGAGTCCACCACCCACACGAGGGGTAGGGTTGGGGGTCTGATCAATGATAATTTACTTTAGACTTCACTTTAATCGAAGGGTGGGTGTCAAATGCCAATTATGTTGTGTCGACGTGTTGTATTTAGATCCTGTGAGTTTGAGTTTTTGTTGAAAACTAGTCAACTTTAATCACATCCATTTAATCGATTGTGTTAGATAACTTGACATTAATTCGATATATTTATTATTTGTGTTATATTCGAGTCAAAATGCATAATTGGTGAATTAAAAACTAAAGGCTATAATCCCCTTTCCTGTAAACATAATCCACTACTCATAGCCTACCAGTAAATTAAAGATTTGCTCGATCGCGACACTAGCAAAAGAAGTAAAACATTCTTTAATTCTCTAAAAGAATTCATGTAATAACAAACCATGAAAAAAAAAGAAATATTATGTTTATAATCAATACCAGGTCAATGAAGTC
The DNA here is from genome assembly GCA_951799425.1 of Ilex aquifolium. Taxonomy (NCBI): domain Eukaryota; kingdom Viridiplantae; phylum Streptophyta; class Magnoliopsida; order Aquifoliales; family Aquifoliaceae; genus Ilex; species Ilex aquifolium. The sequence goes on from OX637391.1 coordinate 8,033,486, forward strand.
ATCATGTCAAATCTATTTATTCATATTTTAATATTAATCCGACTTAATTATTATTCATATTATCGAATTCTTTCATGTAGTTCATTGATTGTTGAATGCTTTACATAAAGTCGGCGTGGAGTGCAACCCAAGTGTTTAGCCACTGGCATCTCCTAGTCGTACGGCGATGGGGTTCCACATTATAGAGAACTATCAAAACTCTTTGAAGGTTGGCTGCAATTATTCATGGATATGGATATGGTTGCGCCCCCTCCCCCCCCCTACTACAATAATATCCCTAAACTTCACAATCAAAATACGTACACTTTAGGCATCATCTATTATATATATATATTCCAAAGTTCCCTACTAATCTAAAACTATATATGATTTTATAATATATGCTTTTTGCTAAAAGAATTTTATTAGTCAATTCCTTTAGCATTCTCTTTTGTTAAGTAATGAATTTGGTGGTACAACTCTATTTGTGTGGGCATAAACAATCAACCAACGAATCACAACATTTTCTTCCAAAACGGTGATGCCCGGGAAAAAAAAAAAACTAGATATTTTCTTCCTATAACACTAGTTAAATAGATTTATGGTACTAAACTAGGATTATTTGTGTTAGACATTAATTCAATATGTTTATTATTAGTGTTAGCGGATTGTATTAATTATTATTAAGAGGCGAGAACTAGTTTATCCTAATTTATTAATTTCATGCCGTGTTAACTTCATCATCGATATGTGATATCTACCATCTAACAATTTATCAACTTCATGGACTAATGAACCCAAATACGTAATTGATTGTTATTAATTATATTAGGTTGAATGTGATTGTCATTTGGTTTAATATAGTTAGATATGCTAACGTGTCGATATGTTATTGACTGATGATAATAAATACCAATAATAATGTGATATTACCGCTGTATTAAATATATACTCGTGTGTTAGGCTTTAACGATCCATTATTCCTTCCTATAAACCTAGCTCACTTTTTTTATGTCGGTTTTTTATTATAAGAAGGTTGATGGTGCACATGGGTTGGTGTATCTCTCTTTGGCTAAATTAAGTTTTTATTAGACATAAAAAAATATATATATGCAAGCTTATTATATCATTATATGCAACCTTTAGTGCAAGTGTGTATAAAATACATCAAAAGTGCGATAGACTTTGCCCTACGGTATGATTCTTTTCTTGTAAGCATGCTTTTCGAAATTATAATCATTATGATATTATATTAACATTATGATAACCGGTCATAAAAAGCTGACTCATTTTAAAATCCCAGTTTGATTAAGGCTACATCTGAACTTGAATATTTTACTTAACTTTGAAAAAAGATTTTATATAACTTTGAATAATCTCTCTCTCTCTCTCTCTCTCACACACACACACACACAGATAGACATCATGGTGATGTCAAAGTTACATGCATTTGCGCCCGTCTACGTAATTTTGAACCTATATGAGGAAAGGAAATGAGCAAATGCAAGTCAAAACTTGTCTGCCTGAAAAAGTTAATCTAAGTGTTTATGAATGCAGGTCTAATCAAGGGTCTAATTTAATAAAATTATTGAATTAGTTGTGAGTTTCAATGTTAAATAGAACGTACTTTTAATTCATTTGATTAGTTTCAAATAGTATTTTCCATAATAAAAACTATAGTGTAACTTTTTGCTTGGTCTAATTGTGTTGTTTCCATTAGTACAATCAGCAGATGTATGAAGAGATATTATGCCAGATGAGATATCATGTCTAAAATGGAATACCTAATTTTTAACTTTTAACTTGTTGGATGTAGGGATTGGGAAAAGGGACAAAGAATCACCTCGTCATGTTCCACAAAGAGCTACTAAATGGCCATTACTCTAGCCAACTTTATAGACTACATTTTATTTTGGAAAAACAAAACGATGATTGATCTTCCCTTTGATGAGAATAAACAAATCATTAGTCATAAGCATGTGAACGAATCGGAATTTGGTTTGAACCCAATCCCAATTCAAATTAGATTTTTAACCGATGATTTACATACAATTCTACATCAGTTGTATCACATTTTTTAATTATGTGTACAATTATTTAATGAAGGTGAGTTAAAATTTTTAACTAACTTTATGAAATTCATCTTAATTGCATTACTCAGATTAGATTCGGATCAATTATATATAGATCGGAGTTTTTACAAAGAAACCGAATTTAAATCAGTCAAAATCCAATCATACCATATAACAAAATCAAGTTGATGACGACTTGAACATGTCTTCAGTGCCCATCAATAATGGGTGTGTACGTGTGTGTTTCCCCCTTTAATACCACCAAACCCTATTTATTACGAAAACTCACATATCATATAAGTAAGGTCACTGTTGTTGCTTAATGAGACTACCTTGAAGACCTAAGGGCCAAAGGGGGCAAAGAAGAAGTGATAGCTTGACTAATCAATGTTTAGAGGGAACATGAATGTAGGATTGAGGAAGACAAAGAGGCAATGATGCCCACTACGTTCACTTGATGGAGTATCGATTAGGTGATTTTGTTGCCCTACATGGACCCCACCTTGCCTACTAGATCAAAGAACACGACAATGAGTTATCCAATCCTGGCTATGGAGTTTGCCCCCCCATGGTTGCTCATTTGAAGGACCATTGGTGACCCTTTTCATGGACTTTTTGTGGCTCTCTGTGTTGGTGAGCAACCATGCATGCATGCTGGTAGGTCGATTCAGTACTCACAGTTCCTACAAATCTAATCTCGCATCTCTCTCTCTCTGTCTTGGATCTGGTGTTTTGCCCAATAATTCCAGGGACAGGAGATTGGAACCACTCCTTTCTATGGAAGTTGCCACAGTAGCAACATCATTGTTGAAGTTTTTTAAACCTTTGATGGCCTCCTAATGTGAGTTAGTTACAGTACAACTTGGCCCATGCATTCCAAAAAAAGTCTAACAAATCTTGTGTGTGTATGTGACAGTGTGTGCAGATTCTTTCTAAGATGTTGAAATTTTGGGTATTTGCGAGCAAGTTTCTGAGCCATGTGGTACATACAAACCTTAGAAGTCCAACATGTCGGACTCACTCTCTCTCCCCATCACATACCTATGCACACAAAGTTCATATAATTTTTGTAGTTCACTTAATTAAAAGTTAATAAATATGAAAATTCATTCAATTCTTCTCCATCGACACGCAGAAAATATCTAAAGAAACTATCTACTTTTTATATTCGTGGTTATTATGTAAATTCTAGATATAAACAATTACCCACAATATATACATGTCAAGTCAATCATCAAGTTGTCTTTTACAATATTTGAGATTGATAAGTCGAGAAAAATAATCATAGAATGAAGCACTTTCTTCCAAGCTACCCTGACGCATTCAAACACAGTTTTATTCTAATACTCTCTCCCTCTCTTGTTGTATATATCCTTTCTAAGATAGTTATTGAAAATTTATTTGCATGGTTATTTGCTAGGTAAATTTCGGAGCCAATGTGGTCCATACAAATGTTAGAAGTCCAACGAGTCGGATTCTCTCTCTCTCATACCCTTTTTACTAAGAAACAAGTAAATATTCAATGCAACGTGTAAATGGTGCAAGTTGTTATTTACTTAAGGAAATAGAATTTGCAAGTAATATATAGTACATTAGGATCATAAAATAATATCAAAGGGTTTATAAAAAATTACCAAACAATCAAATCGTTGACCCTTTTTATAACATCTTACCGACCAAATGATTTTGACAATATATTGTAATTAACTCAGTATGAATTTTTCTTTTTCTTTTTCTTAATAACTGTCCGAATTTCAAGGTCACATCCACATGAATCGCAGCAGCCCCTTTTGATCAAAGTCAATCAATCAAGCTTCCATTGCAGAGAATCTTCCACATATATAGAATTAAACATAAATTATAGTATTTTAGAGTTTACAAGTGGTTTGATCACGTGATTAGTTTGAATAAATGACCGTTAGTCCTTGTTATTTTTACCTTAATTTATCTCAAAAAAAATAATAAAATAAACTGTCAGTGCTCAACATCCACATCTTTTGATGTGTACCACAGCAATGGATTGTTTTATTTCTGTGTCGATGAATAAACACTGGCTGTGTCCTAGTCGACTGGTGTCACTCTTCCTGTGTCATCTTCTTCATTGTCGCTGGTGCCGGATCAATCGTGGACGGTGGTCCATTAATTTCTAGTTGTCATGAGACACCCGTGCTGGCATGGAAGTGCCGGAAGATGGTCTTTTCGATCTGAGCATAACTCAAAATATTTAGTACTTCGGCTAATATTAAGTTTATTGGATCGAGTTTTCAATAATTCGAGTTTTATTCGAATTTAGGTTTGTGTTGAACTCGATTTCACAATTTTATAACTTGGGTTCAATCCGAATTGACCTTTTTAACCCGTTCAAGATGCTTGAATTTTACACTACTTAGATGGATTCTAATGTTAAAAAGACGTTGAAATTTCACTGCCGGCCATTGACAGCATTCTCACACGAATGCATGTATAAGCACCCTACTGGAAACCATCTGTAATCTACTGTGGACTTCTTCAAATTTACGTTTTAATGCCTTGTTTCTAGGGCACACTACAAAATGTACTAGTTACCTATAGTCGGTAATCACTGTTGGCCGTTTATGGTTTTCATAACAGTTGCAGTTGTAATAATGTTAATGAACTACGTCACTACCACATCAGTAAGTCATTAAATTATATCAGATTTGTGGGCGTAAGAGGCAAAAATTGGGAATACCTCATACACGAATAAAGAATGGATGCTTCTTATAAAAGTGAGTTCTGAACTTGAATCACCCAGTCTTCCCTTCCTGCAAAACGAACAAACTGTCCAAGATTGAAGTGTTTCGATCAAAGACACTCCGATGCTTAAATCAGTAACGGAACTGAGTGAAATGCAAGAAGACAAGGAGAGTTCAACGTATCTTTCACCTTGGCTCATTATGCCTTTAATAGATTCATGTTCAGTTAGGGTTTCCATGATTTTCGATTCAAGGTGGTACACATTCCTTTAATTAGGCGACTCTGTTTGGGATGTTGCTGAGATCTCTCTAGCAATTCCTTCTACCGAGCCTACAATTATGCCCATTTGTTTAACCAGAATGCTTGGATTATAGGCATTTACTTAGCACCACATTTACTGTTTGGAGTAGCTCGGTCATGATGATGACCGACCTCTAATTTTCCCTACCGAACTCATCGAACAGCTCGACTTCGGTCTATTGACTCAGTCTGGTTGATATCTTCATCACATGACTGGTCTTGTCATCCTCACGTGAGTTCATTTAATGTCATTACACATGTAGTAAAGGGAGTCACCCCCTTCAATGGGTCTAAACAACATTACTCATTACCACGCATAAAACAAAGGTCAAAATTCCGGTGCCATCCAATGGAGTGAGAGATAAGTTACTGCTCAAATAATGACTAAACAACGTGATTTTAGAAAAAAATCGGGACACATGACCACCTAGGTTTCAAAATAGTTCCGTCCAAGCAAATAATGGTACATCAGGAGGATGATTTGATAAGAGTTGAGGGCACCAAGTCACCAACCCTTTCAAATCAGGACATGCATGAGGTCCATTGATACTTGACAGTGAACATGTTGTGTCTCATTGATTTAGAAACCCGACCGAGTTAACAGCAAAAACCTAGGCATGGCTTTTGATTCAAGAGGAAAATAAATACACTATTAATTTAGATAAGCACTATATCTCTCCAAAGGTACTATTCAAATTCAACTTACTATTTAGCATACTATTACTTTGACAAGACTGCCAACGAGCTACCATTCTCTAGTTCCCTTATGGATGAAAATCTTGTGCACAAGCCATGTTTTTTTACTGCTATTTAAGTTCATAATTATTATGAACTTCTCCTTTTAAGGAGTTGTGTTGTGATGCTCTGTTAGGTACCGTTTGGTATAAAACAACAGAACATGTGTGTGTGTGTGCACCTTGACACTTGTCGGGTGTGGGCTTGGCATCCTCTTGATGGCTATACGAGATTGAGACGTCGGCTACAAGATGCCTATGGAGGGGCTGGGGCTTCCCACATCGGGGAAGTCTTGGGGTGTGTGTGTGTATATATGGGCTCATGACACTCTCCTTTTAAGGAGTTGTGTTGTGATGCTCTGTTAGGTACCGTTTGGTCTAAAAAAAAGTTCATAATTATTATATATTACTGTTGCTCCAAAAATTTGTTGGGATAGATAAGAATGTTTTAATCTAGAGACAGTTTTCAATCGATTGTTTAGAATGGAATTAAATTCCTTGTTTCAAGATTTTCTTAAATGAAAAACAATGGAGATTTTCATTGTGCAAAGACGAAATTTAAAACAGAGAACAAATAACTAATAAAAGAATTTTTTATTAATTCAATCGAAAGGACTTCAGTTACAAAAAGACTGAATGAAAATAACCTTAATTACAGTACTAATTATTCTTAAACTAGCCTAAAATTATTCCTAATAATGTCCAGATCATGAGACTTTTGGGGGTTTGAACTTGTCTTTATCTTCTCCACTAAATGTTATTTTTATAACCATTGTCTTCGACGATTTTGCTCATGTCGACGATTACTGACTGATAACTCTCAATTGATTACTTCTTACTTTTTAAGTATGGTTGTAACTGATCATCTTCTATTTTTCTTTAGATTCTAATATGTGATACTTTCTCAGTGCATCTAGATTGTCAGATGTCAATACATTGAATATTCACCGAAAATTTTATATTTTGAGTTCAAATAATTATAATAATGTTATTTGAAAAAAAAATTATTATTATGTGCTCAACTAAATTTTCTTGATGGACTCACGCAGGTTGCTGAATAGTGAGTCCCATTCGGTCCTACTAACATCTAGTGGCTATAGGTGCTTCAGTACCACATTAAGGGTTTTTCACACTTTGTGCGTTGAAAGATGTCTCGATTTCTATTTCTTATTTTGAAAGATTATTTTTTTTACATTGCACCATGAATGTCATAAATTGATTTCAATATCGTTCTCGGACTAACATCCGTTTCAAATTTTGTTAAAATTTGATGCACATGCCACCAATGTGTGTTGCTCTTGGATAAAAATATAAACTCACCATTCATATTTTTGAGTGGCATGTGCATTAATTTTTAATGAAATTTGAAACGAATGTTAGTTTGAGGGTCACATTAAAATTAATTTATGACATTCAGGGTGTAAAATAAAAAAAAATAATCTTTTAAAGTGTAAAATGAGAATCGAAACATCTTTTAGAGTGTAAAGTACAAAAATCCCCCACATTAATTGGTAAGACAACGTTAATATAAATGTTGGCTGGTATTGATTATATCGCGTTTTTTTTTTACTTTTACTTTTTTTCCCTCTCTCTTCTGTGATCTCTATCTAGATTGAATTTTTTTTTGTTCAACGGTCAGAGTGTTCAGGTCAATTTACACGCACTTCGACTAATTCTCTTGTCCGGTCAAAGTTAGGGTATCAGCATCGGGATTAGAGTATTCATGAGAGATAAATCTAACATGACCTGACCCCAAAAGATTACCAAGGTATTTATCAGGACGTCTAAATTTAGAATTCATTTCTGTTACCACTTAAATTTTTTTATTTATACCATTCAAGTAAAAGAAATGTTATCCCATCGCAAATGCTTCGTAATTATCATGAAGGTGGTTGTGTAGCCCTGACAGTATTTTGTTGATGTAGTTATTCAATTAATAAACATACATTTAGAGTAAATAACAAGGTTTTTTTTTTTGCCATTTTTGCATGCCAATATAGGATGAAATATTGATTTCCAGGGTCATATATGTAACTTCCATGCAACAAATGTAGAATTTCATATCTAAAAAATATTTGTCCAAGTGGAAATAAACTAATTTGTCGATTGGAGAAATTAAATTGCTATAACTCGAGAATAACATTGTTCTTATTTTGTTCCCGATACACTAATCTAAGTTGGTCACCGTTAATTCTCTCACAATTTTCTCAACCCAAAAGTCAAATGTTTGCATTAAAAAATCAAAGTGTTTTTATTTTTTATAATTCCTAGTTGAAGATTTTATTGTATTGTCATATCTCACATGTGTTTTAGCTACATCTTAGAAACTTATTTGCATATTTTCAGACAATTTCATAGCCACTAAGTTGTCATTTTATTTAGGATTGGTAGCTACCATTGTCGTATCTCACTTCACTGTTTTATTCAAAAACAATTTATCGATCAACATCAAACTATTATTTTCCAGAGTGGAGCCCACCACTTAGGTAGGGACACATGAATGAAATAAGGCAATGGCGTCCATTCCCACAAAGAAGACCTTATTAGCTTTTTATCACTTACCAAGTTACCACGCCTACTTGCCTTTCCTCATTAGGACTGTTTGGTAAGGGAGCATGAGAGAGTTTGATAAGATGAATTTGAGAAAAATAGTTTAAAAGATTCTCAAATTTTATGTTTGGATTGAATGTTCAATCTCGGGTAGGGAAGGCAATGGACCGAAGCGGGGGCGGGGGGTGTAATCTCTATCCCCGTACCCGTTTAAAAAAATTCCGTCCATCTCCGGTCCACCCCGTTAACGGGTATAGTTTTCATCTCCATCTCCGTCTGCGGGTAAATTTATAATCCCCGCCCCCGCCCCATCCCACGCCTTCACCTCCGCCCCCCATTCCCGTCCACCTTACCCGCCCAAGCCCAAGTCCAAGTCCAAGTCAAAGCCAACATAATCCAAAATTCTAAATAATTCAACATAATTATAGAATATCATAATATAATTAAAATTTTTTCATTTATAGTATAATATAATTAAAACCTTATCTACATCATAATCTAACATAATATAATTAAAAATTTGTCTCCCTTGTAAATTCAACACAATATCATATAACACAACATAATTTAACATAATATAATCTAACATAAAAAAATATAAAAACATAAAGATCTACATTTTTACATGGCAAAACCATGAAAAAAAATCAAAAAATAAAATAATTATGTTAATATAATAATAACGTATAAAGCGGGGCGGGGGTAAGTGTCAGTCCATCCCCGCATTCATCCCCACACGGGTTTATACAAGTATCCCCGTATACGTCCACTGTCCAATACGTATAGTCCATCCCCGGTCCAAACGGGACGGGTTTGGACGAATACCCATTTTTACCCGGTCCACTGTCATCCTTAATCCCGGGTTCCCAAACTCGGCCTGTAGCTGGCCCAAAGATTAAACTCATGATCATGAGTTTTGTCAAACTTAGGGGAGGGGTGGGTTTGGGAAAATGAGTAAGAGGTTAAGGATGTAAAAGATAATTGTACCCCTTAAAATGAGTATGAATTTGATTGATTAAGGGTAAAATAGTCATTTAAAGGATAAATAATTATTAATAATTATGCAGTAATGCTACACTGACCAAATTTTGGGACCAAATTAAAAGTCCAAATGACATGGCAGCTGACTTGAGCTTCTATATTTTGTGCCATGTTATTTGAGCCCCAATAAAGACTTCAAAGAATATACTGCTATGTCATTTGGGCTCTTAATTTGGTCAGCATAGCATTACTGATAATTATGATATATCCGTGGGTCTTCCATGTGTATATGTTACATACCAAGTATGGACATGAACCGGATTGAATGTTGAATCTCATCTTTGTAAAGAGGGGTTTGAGTTTAAAAGAATTTGAAGAAACCAATCCAAATTCCTCTCTAAAATTCATCCAAACAAGCCCCTACTGCTTGTTCTATACGGGGCATCAAAGTATCACAAATATAAGGCTTTGACCTTCAAATTTATTTTATTTATAATTTTAAATAATAATTATTTTTAGAACAAAATTTATATCGTATGTAAATCATATCTAATTAAATTCGTATTGAATAATTAATTAATTAATTATATCTGATGAATCAATTGATTTATCACATGAAATCATCAAGATTAAATATTATAATTTTATATCGAATTGAGATTCATGTTAAAAATATTCAACTTAACTATCGAATTTGTACCTTTTAGAGACATGTTCTAACTTAACTTAAGTTATGGTGGTTAATCAATGAATTTGAGAGAGTAGTCGGCGCAAGTTTAATATACTTATAACTAAAAAAAAAACTATTAAATTGGCAAGCAATTTTACTTGGACACTTCTAAATTTTTTTAAACTAAAATTTGTGTATTTTTCGGTCGAGGATTTGACTCATTCCATTCCTTTGTAATAGAAGGTTAGTAGTTAGTCTAATGAGCATCACTTCCATTATCGAACTTTAATGTTGTGCATTTGAACATCTTCGTCCCCTGCCTTGTAATAATGTCTGATCGAAAAAAAAAAAAAACTCCTTTGTAATAGTGTGAGGAAAAAACTATATTGAAACAAAAAATTAATTAATTCACAAAACCTAGTCATTCTGATAAATTTCAGGGACAATATAGGAAACTAGAATATCAGTGCATTAGCAAGCAAGCACAACAATCTCAATGTGGGCCCCTACTCCACTTACATGCTATAAATACTCCTCGTTTGTACTCAGTCCAGAGTCTCTCTCTGCTTTTCCTTATTTTCAATTCACATCATATCTCTCTCTCTCTCTCTACAAAACCAATTCACATCAGAGACAAAATATCATTTTTGGTGAAAAATTTCCGGCAGAGTTTTTAGATATTTCTTATCTAAAGCCATCGTTTATCGAGTGTTTAAACAACAATGGTCGACGTAGACCGGAGAATGATCGGTCTGAACCCGTCGCATATGGCCGGACTCCGCCGTCTCTCCGCCAGAGCCGCTGCATCAACACCTTCCACTCCACTCCCAGCTCGAAACAGCCTCCAATCTTTCACTTCTCTGGCTGATAAAGTCCTCACCCACCTCAAGAACTCGGGTATACAAGTCCTACCGGGCTTATCTGACGCAGAGTTTGCCAGAGCAGAGGCCGAGTTCGGGTTCGGCTTCCCTCCGGATCTCAAAGCGGTTCTCGCCGCCGGCCTGCCCCTCGGTCCGGGCTTTCCCGACTGGCGCTCCTCCGGCACGGCGCGCCTCCACCTCCGGGCCTCATTAAACCTCCCCATCGCTGCCATCTCTTTTCATATCGCTCGAAATTCTCTGTGGTCCAAATCTTGGGGACTAAGACCATCTGAGCCTGAAAAAGCTCTCAAAATCGCAAGAAACGCTCTCAAACGAGCCCCACTCCTGATTCCCATTTTCAACCATTGCTACATTCCGTGTAACCCTTCTTTAGCGGGTAACCCTATTTTCTACATCGACGAAAATCGAATTTTCTGTTGTGGGTTTGATCTCTCCGATTTCTTCGACCGCGAGTCTTGTTTGTTCCAAAGCTCAAACCCTCAGGTCTTGTCCAAACAACGATCTGTGAGTGAAAAATCAGCCGGATCATCGTCAAATTTTTCGAGAAGAAGTCTTGATACAGTCACCGGGGGACGAACGCCGAGATGGGTGGAGTTCTGGAGCGATGCCGCCGTGGATCGGCGGCGCAGAAACTCAAATTCGTCGTCGTCTTCCTCATCATCGCCAGAACGGTACATCGACATGCCAAGGTTGGAAATGCCCAAATGGGTTGACGAGTACATAGGCCAGATCGGGTCAGTTCTGAGACAAGGTGGGTGGGCTGAATCGGACGTTTCAGAGATCGTACACGTCTCAGCCTCCGGGTTCTTCGAATGCGACATGGTTTTGTTGGACAATCAAGCGGTTCTTGATGCTTTGCTTCTGAAAGCGGATCGGTTTTCGGATTCGCTCCGTAAAGCAGGGTGGAGCTCCGAGGAGGTGTCGGATGCTTTGGGTTTTGATTTTCGACCGGAGAGAGAAAGAAGACCGGCGAAAAAACTCTCGCCGGAGCTCGTGGAGAGGATCGGGAAACTGGCTGAGTCGGTTTCCAGGTCATCATCATCATAGACCGGGGTCTGGTTACCGGCAAACATCGAGATTCTTTTTCTCTTTTAGATTTTCGAAGCCTCGGGTTTGCTTTTTTTTTTTTTTAAATATGGGTTGGAAATTGAAAAAAGAAAAGGGAAATGTGTTGGTGTATTGTACTAGGAAAATGAAAGAAAGGCGAAAGGGTATAAAAAAATTGAAAAGAGTTTTTTTTTTATATAATAAAATCAAATGAAATTGTTAAGTATTTATTTTACAGCTATTTTTTATTTGTTTAAAAATGTATTTTAGTTTTTCTATGGAATATTGTTGGGATGATCTGGCACAGGTTTCAAGTCACCAGCGCACGTGTGCGCCTTTCGGAGCAAAAAGACGTTTTTGGGTCCCCTCCCTTGGCGATGGGACACTGTTTTGCTTTGTGGGTAAGCGACAAGGACGACGTCGTTTTTCTTCTATCTGCAATTAATACGATGTCGTGTTCTTTTGGATGTATTGGGTATTGGGTGGGAGGAAAATTTTTGCGAAAGTTGGGGGGTTGTGTGTTTTTCTTGACTTTTCTCAGGTGTTGGAGTTTTCCTGGGGGGGAAATTCTCGTGATTTTGATGACACGGGGATTGTAAGTGAAGAGAAATTTTTGAAAAGTCTATTCTTTTGAGAAACTAATTGAGACAATGAGATAGAGATAGGGATGTTTATTTCCCTTGGAATTTGGGGGAGAAAAGAAAAGAAAGATGTTGGGGTGCAGGCAGAGGGAATCTGACACAGAAATCTCTCGCCGTCTAGCTTTTGAGTGACAGAACTACGAGGTGCTCTGTTTTAAGTTTAGGTTGGTGGAAATTTGTTTTTCATTTTATTATTATTATTATTATTATTGTGACTATAGAACTTTATCAAATGAAATGAGGTAGCGCAATTTTAACCTACAAATAAGGAGACACATTATATGCCATGAAAATTGGGTTGTGATATTTTGGGAATTGTAGTTTTATTAGAAGTAGAAATTCATTATGATGTTGGTGATATTTCGGGAAAGGGTGAGAAATGGGATTTTTGTTGGGGAAAAAAAAAATGGTTGAGTGGGAGGTCCACGTGATGTGGGGTCCAGTTACTTGGGGAGAGCTTGGTACGTTTGGAATCCCAATCCCAATCCCAATCCCAAATATGGTCGTACGAGATTTCGTTTTGTTTCACAATTCAAATGTTTCTGTTTCTCTGCAAAATTATAAGAATATGTAACCTCCAAAAACTATGACATTTTTTAACTATTAAATTCTTCACACTATTTATTCTATATTATTTGCGTGGGTTTTAAGTTCTCTTAGCCATAGTTGAAGAATTAAATTTGAAGTCTACTGTGCAAATGTGATAGTTATTGATGATATTAAGACTAAAATCAGCATGGAAAACAAGTCTATAGCACAAATAAGAGAATCACTGATCTAAATGATAGAATGACCGACCTACTGACGAGAGCTCAGGTCAGATCAAACCATAAACCATGTCGGTCACGATTGGAACAAGCTCAATCATTCCCAGATAAGTTCTACTTATCTAAAACGGCTCAGTCAATAACGAGAGAAGATGCAAAAGGAGAATTACAACATTAGACCTTATCTAGGGATAAGTCATCAATATCACTTCACCAACTTCTAGAATATCATTTTAGACCTAATGAAATATAATCTCTAACGACTAAATATTCCCTTCCAAAAATCTTAACAAACTAGAAGATCACCCCATCATTATTTGAGAACCACTCTACCCTAGAGAATAAATAGGCGAATCCCTATCTTGTATGAGGACTAGCAATTGCACACTCAAATAGCTATAACCACCATCTTCTCCAAGTAATAAAAACGCTTCGAGCAAGTGACTTTATTGAAGTGGATTAATCAAGCTCTTTAATTCGGTGAACCATTTTCCTTCTCAATTCTTTTGATTATTATCAAAAATGTCAGTTTCAGTTTACAGTACAAAAAATGAAATGGAAAATTGACAAGCCATCGAGGTAGTCATAATGGGAGGAACCATCGATACAAATTCAGCATAATCCGGCCAATTATTAATCCTAATTAGATTACCGTTTTCTGGGAAAAAGAGGGGGGGGGGGGGGGGGGGGGGGTGTCATTTCCACGATCAAAATATTGTGGAAATTACATTCTCTGGCTTTCCTTTTAGCCACCCACTACTTAAAAGTTGTGGGGAGGAAAGAAAGAACTATTAATTTGTATGAGGTTAGAAAGTTCTTACCATTCAGGGTCTCTCCATGTTTTTTTGTTGAACAAGATCCGAGGAACGGCCACAAAGAGAGCGGTTAGAACTTGGGGCCACTAAGAAGCATCCAAGTGCAAGAGCCCTCGAGTACTTGCCCAACACTTAAGATCATAACGTTATGGCTTTTTAGTGACCATTGAGTCGGTGGTTAGATAGCTGTAAAAACCCAAATCATGGACGAGCCTCACTACCTTTTTGGCTTTTTTCTCTATCATATTTGACATGATCATTTGGACTCCTAGGCACTTTTTTTTTTTGTGCTTGGAAAATGATATTTTACAACGGCATTCAATGAATCTTTTTTTCTTTTCTTTTCTTTTTTTTTCTTTTTCTCTTCTTTTCAGTGAGTTTTACCATGAATTTAGCAGTCTAATTGCTTAAAGTAAAATACCATATGGAGGACGCTCCTTATAATCATTTGTTCAAAGCCCATTTCATAATTGTCTTCGAATTCTTCATATTCTAAGCTGGAATTCCCCCAAAACCCTTTGCAACTTCTTTCCAAGTTCTTTTTTTGGACAGCTTTAAGTCTTTTTTGGAATCACCACTAGCTTCATGATCAAAAACCACACTTTTAGGTGAGATTTATGCTTTTAGGGGCGTTTTTATCCATAAGATTCTTGTTGATACAAGGCAAAAAAAACATGTAAATGACATCATAAGGTGTTGCTCTTTGAGAATCCAAACATACCCTTGGGATGGATATGCCCATTGCTTCACTTTCACTCGGGCCCGGGCCAAATTAGTAAGGGGACTTGCCACGGTCACGTCATATCTTATTTTTAAGCTTTGTCATGTTAAAATTTATTTAATTTTATACCTGATCAATTAATAGTAGAGCGGTTGGTCTCGTGTGAAAATCCTCATATATATACATCATGTTTAAAAGGGTTTGCAATTTACATCATGTTTGATCTTCTTTGAATGACTCATTTAGTAAATAGGTCTTACGAACCCACAAATATATGATCCAAAATCGCTTAAAAAATGCACACATATCGTTAATTTTATATCGAACTGATATACCGTGTTAAAATTTATTGACCCAATTGGGAGTGATCGATGGCCATGGAACCTTGAGAAGCAATAACTAGGGCAGACAAAAACAAAAACCAGTCAAATTAGAAATGGGAATCAAAGAAAGTCTATGCCTAGTGCAAAGGGGAATAGAAAAAGGGAAGGTGTTCCCACAAGTACGAATTAATGCCCCCAACGGTCACTTACCACATGACTTACCAGTACTACGACCGTTGCTCTGTCACGTGTTTTCACCGCCATTTACTCTTCTTCACATGCAAGAAACAGTTAAGCTTCCTCTAAACACCCTGCCACCCCCCACCCCCACTCCCACCTCCAAAAGATGCTTTGTCCTAACTAAAAATTGCAGAGGTTTGTCAACAAACAGATGTGGCTCATTATCATAGCTGTTGGCTGGCCCCCTCCTAGATCTATTTCAAGTATGGAGCTTTTAAGATGGAAATTTTGTTACTATATGAGGGTTGAGTTTATGCCGTGTCCAAATCGTGTTGTGTTAAATTTTTTATTATTATATGTGACCCGATTATATTTGGGTTTGCATCAGTTTTGATTTCCTCTAAAGCGAAAAACATTTCGGTCGCTATGGTGTAAAAAATTGAAGTTTTAATCCTTTGTGTCATATATATTTGAACTTTATCTATTCATTTATCAAACGAAATTAATCAGTCAACTAAGTTATGATCAGAATTCACCAAGGTTAAATTCATACCTCAATGGAATTACATAACATTCCAACAAGGGATATGAGGTTGGAACATTCAGTGATCAAGTAGAAAAGTGGTGTAGTAATGTGGGTTTTCTAACACTATGTCAAATAGTTATGGTAGAGTATGGGGGAGTGGGTAGTCAATGAAAGCTCTTTGTCTTTTGTGTGTAGAGGTGGTGGTGGTGGTGGTGGGCGGTGGTCTCACCTGTCTTGTGAAGGGTAGGAAGGGTGACCATGGTGTGTTTGTTATTGTCATGTCAAGGGAGACATATCAGACATCACCACCACCTGGGTTTTGAATTTCAGTGATGAATGTATTGTGGGTACATTGCATTGAGGTTTGAATGGTGACCAGTCGTTGACATTAACTGAAGCTTGTCTTGGACTGTTCAGTAAATGTGACTGTGACAGTCTACTAAACTTTGAATAATCAAATGGTGCTTCGGGTAATAAGACCAAGACTATGACACTACGGATTAAATAATGTTTTAGTCAGAGTGACGTTAAAAGTAGCTATATGGGATTCTCACAATAGAATTTAATTTTTTAAAATCGACCTTAACGTTTTAGTATCGATCCTTCTTTTTTTTTTTGGTCGTACTTGAACTTATTGAAATGTAATTGGACAAAAA
Source organism: Ilex aquifolium (assembly GCA_951799425.1). NCBI lineage: Eukaryota > Viridiplantae > Streptophyta > Magnoliopsida > Aquifoliales > Aquifoliaceae > Ilex > Ilex aquifolium. The sequence continues at coordinate 8,050,044 of OX637391.1, forward strand.
AGATTACATACTTGCGGTTAGGCTATATACATAACTTAATCTCCTTACTAATTATGGTCATAAGCTTGTAAAAATAGGACATATATAGCTAACAAAAATAAAAAATAAAGAAAAATAATCTATTGTGAATATCAACTTATTGTTATGTGAATTGATATTTTTGCTCAAATGTCATACTATCAATTCAAAAAATATGTTGTCATAAATTGGATAAAAAAAAATTAATTAAATTAAAATTTTATAACCTTAATAAAAAAAAACCTCATTAACATTTATCGTTTTAGGCCTCATATATTCTTGAACTGCTCTCGGTTCTGAAACTAAAACCAATATAAAAACTTAAGCTTAGTAAAAAGTTTTAAATGTACTTAAGCTTAGTAAAGAGTTTTAAATGCACTTAAGCTTAGCTTTTGTGATCTCACAAGTCAAGTCGAAGACGAGTGAGCCTTCAGAACCAAAAGGGTCACGGCCCAGGCCCAAGTTCGCATGGTTCATTTTCTAGTCTACTTTGCCTAATAGTCATGGCCATTGAGGTGTATTTGAGAAATGAAACTTTGCACATCTAGGGCATGTTTGTTTCGGGTATTACATGGTATTATAGGGTGGTACAGAAGGAAATAGTATTTAGAGCCCACCTATTATCTTGTTTGTTTGACAATTTACACCTATTACTATTTTTTGGGTCTTAATATTGACCCGATTTGAACAGTGTCTTTTAAACCTTGTATATGGTATTAATAAATACCACCTACCCGATGGTATTAACTTCCTAGGTTAAATGAAAGGACAGTACAAACATGTAAATTGACACAAATGCCCTCATCTGTTAAGAGCTCACATATAAAAAATTTATTTTGTATTTTTTTCTTGTATTATGTTTAAGCGTAAGGTGTCAACGATTTTTTTTTTTTTTTAAAATATTTCGAATATTTTCCTAATATTATGTTTAAGCGTACGGTGTTACCGGTTTTTTTTTAAATTATTTTGAATTTTTTCCTTGTATTATGTTTAATCGTACGGTGTTACCGATTTTTTTTAATTTTTTTTAAAAAAAAATTATTTTGAATTTTTTCCTTGTATTATTTTTAAGCGTACGGTGTTACCGTTTTTTTTTAAAATTTTTTTTGAATTTTTTCCTTGTATTATGTTACTGTTTTTTTTAAAGAAAAATTATTATGAATTTTTTCCTTGTATTATGTTTAAGCGTATGGTGTCATCAATTTTTTTTTAATTTTTTTTACGGTATCATTGATTTATAGTGTAGAAACTTTATTTTTTATGTGGATTTTTTACATTATTCGAAATTTTTTGGGTATGGATTGTCATATCATGTCTTATATCAAACATTGTGCAAAAGCGTTACATAAACGGAGTAATGGAATGGATGACGTTAAGGGTAAAATGGTATATTTCTTATATAAAATGTGATAGAATAAATAGTTGTTTGTGGGATTCACTATAATACCTATTGAACAAACAAACATAGAAGGGGATTGAAATACTTTCTATTACCGATACTAATTTTCATTGATATTAGAAATGTAAAAAATACATTTCCAATACCACTTATATTTTATCCCCCAAACAAACATGCCCCTAGAGAGATAGACTACAAAAATACATACGTTCAATCTAAAACTAAAAGAGAGAAATCAATTATATGATTAGCTCATACCCCTGGAACCCCTAGACACAGGTGGTACGAGCTAATCTTTTAGTATGGAGAAGACATTTGGTTAGTAATTTTAATATTGAAAAATTTCAGTAACACCTCTCCTAATTTATTATATCTTCAAGAATGCTCATTCTATTATCAAAAACATCACTGACACGCCTTCTAGTTTATATTTAAATATCACTAACACCCCTACCATTAAACTACCATTTCTAACAAAAAAAAAATCATCTAAAATACCAAAAATGCCCCTAAATAAATCTCAAGTAATTTTTCTACATAAAATTTTATTAAAATTCGAGCTGATTAAAATTTATTTTTCAACAGATTAAAATTTTAACCAATTAAAATTCGATTGAAGCAGATTAAATTTTTTTTTTAATGTATTAAAATTTGAGTCTATTAAAATTTATTTTTTACGTATTAAAACTTGAGCCGATTTGAACTCTACCCGAGTTGTTAGCGCTGATTAAAATTCACTTTCGAGGTGATTAAAATTTATATTTATTTATTTATTAAAATTCGATTTATTAAAATTTGAGTCAATTAAAATTTATATTTTTTTATGTATTAAAATTTGGGCTGATTAAAATTCAATACGAATTGATTAAAATTTGATTTGAGTCGATTAAAAATATTTTTAATTGGCCCAAATAAAATTTTTATTAATCCAAATTTTAATAAAAATATAATTTTTAATCAACTCAAATTTTAATATGTAAAAAAATAAATTTTAATTAACTTGAATCGAATTTTAATCTACCCGAATTTTAATACGTAAAAAAAAATTAGAAAACAAAGGGGGTCTCATTGAAGATATACTTATCTAGAGGGGGTGTGGATGAAGTTTGTTCTCAAATATATCATGGACAATTTAGTAAAATTGAATTCTAGTTAATATTTTTAATCTGACATAGGATATCAGTGAAGATTCAGAAAATGGAAGGGGTGTGGTTGAAATTTTCCCTTATAATATTGTGTATTGAAATATAATGGAAAATCAATTTCGGTAAAAAAAATTTAAATATATATCCAGTCTACCTCTTCTGATGTCTTCAATTTACCCGAATCAAACTTGTCATCCTTCAAAATTAGGTGACATTCTAGACGTTTCAAGTAGGCCCGATAATTCTAGACACGACTCGTGAAATCGACACGAACCCAACACGAATTTAGCGGGTTTGGGTGTAGTCTTAACGGGTTCTGGTGGTTAATGGGTTAACTCGATAAACCCGTGAAATAAACGAACCAGTTTCGTGTTTAACCCATAAACTCGTTTCAACCCGTTAACAGTGGTACGATAAATTTTTAAAAAACAAGTTAGGTCTCTCAGCCTCTGTCTCATCTCACACCTCCCATCTCTCAGAATCATTCAAATTTAGTAGTCATTTAATGTTTATTTTCTATCTTTATTTTTTTGCTCAGCCATGATTTATTGTTATAGTAAACATGTCAAACATGTGTAATGTGTGGCGAGTTAATGATTTTTCACGTGGACTCGAAATTATCTAACATATTCTCTTATTTAGCGGGTGACACACGAGTTGTATCGGATAACCCGTTTAATAAATGATTCGTGTATGAGTGTGATAGTTGGACTCGTTTATATAAACGAATAGGGTATGGATTGAGGGTTTTTTGACACAAACCTGTTCCACCCGACATGAAACCGTTCCACTCGACACGATTGCCAAGCCTAGTTTCAAGTTTCTAATATATTTTAGGGTCTTTTGGGTGTGGGTACAATTTTTTAAACTTATTTGAAAAAAAGTGTATAAATAAGTTATTTACTCTATTAAGTTCAATTTTAATAAAACATATTGTGTTTAGGTACAAAATTCAAATGAAATCAAAACTGTTTTACCTAAATACCCTTCCTTAAATTATGCATTATTGATTGATAGTTATATATCTAATCAAATATGTAAAGATTTTATTAGATTCTCTCACTAACTCTCCCATATTTTCTCTCCATCTCCCCCTATTTTCTGTAACCATTTCTCTTTCTCTCTCTCTCTCTCTCTCTCTCTCTCTATTTATATCAACATTATAACAATACAATTACACTAATCAGTTATAATTATCTTATAATACACCAAATAGTTACACCAAACAATTACACAAATTTATAACACCAACCCAATTTGTCATTCAGTTGTTTACATAAACTAAATAGTTACACTATTTAGTATCGCGAAATCTTACACCAATCATATATATCAAATTTAGTATAATTGTAGAGTCTTTTGTGTAATGATAAAACCAATTTAGTGTATATAATTGGTGTAACCATGCTGTAATACTAAATGATATAACTCTTTGATTTATATAAATAACAAAATGACAAATTGGATCGGTGTTGTAATTTCGTATAATTGTTTAGTATAACTGTTTGATTTATTAGAACACATGAATAACTGTTTAGTATATTATAGGATAATTGTAACTAATTGGTATAACTGATTAACATAATTGTGTTGTGTAACGTTGATATAAGGAGGCCACCTTAACAAGAAAGCAAGAAGAATTTGCCCAGCCCAGAGTTCTTGCTGATGGACTGGCTGATTAACCAACTCGCCCGAGAAAGCAACTCTGCATCAAACTTGATGGCGGCTTGACTTGTAATAATCCTTTTTTTTTGGATTTTTTGGAAGCCGTTCCACACTTGTGGACTTTTGGGAGAAAAAAATACCGGAGCATTCTTTTTGAAACTTAAACGACAACTAAAAGTATAAAAAATAATTTATCCTTAATAAAAAAATAATTTTATTACAAAATGGACATTAACAGTTAGACGATAACAACAACAGAGACACGGTAACAACAAGACAATAACAATAACAACGACACAGTAACAGTAACAGTAACAGTAACAATGACATAGTAACAGTAATAACGACACAATAATAACGACATATTAACAATAACAGTCACAATCACATTAACACGATCACATTAACAGCAATGCCCGTATGGGTGGGGTGTAAGAGACGATGTATAAGAATAAATGTATTATAGAAGGTGGCAAGTAAACAGTAACACGATTACAGTAACAACAGTAATTACTGTCAAAATTCTACGAAATCAGATAGTAACGTGAACTAAATCGTCACACGATCACAGTAACAACCATAGTGACAGTTACAATGACAAATATAGTGAATTTCATTGTCATTATTCAAATTTTGCTTTCCAACAAATTTAAACTGAATAAAAATAACATCAAGATTTATGATTCAACATAAATATTAATTTTTTTGGAGGCTGGTCCACAGTTGTGGACTTTTGAGACAAAAAGGACAGACATGTTCTTTTTGGGACTTAAAGGATAATTAAAGGCATAAAGACTAATTTACTCTTAATGAAATAGATAGCTATATTATAAAATTTTGCTTTCCAAAATATAACAATAATACCCGTGTGGGTGGGGTATAAGAGGCAATGACTAGTTGGGGTTACTATGGAAGATAGCAAGACTGAAACATAGAGTGGAGGTGGACTAGATAGCAATACGAGCAAAGTAACAACAACACGAGAATAGTAACAGTCATAGTCACTGTTAAAATTTTACGAAACTAGACAATAACGTGAACTAGATAGTCACACGATCACAGTAACAACCACAATCACTGTCATAATTCTACGGAATTAGACAGTAACGTGAACTAAACAGGCACATGATCACAATAATAATCACATGAATATTGGATTTTTTGGATGCTGGTCCACAGTTGTGGACTTTTGGGACAAAAAAGACAGACGCATTTTCTTTGGGGCTTAAAGGAAAATTAAAAGTATAAAGAATAATTTACTCTTAATGACATAAATAACTATATTACAAAATAGTCAGTAACAGTAACAACGATACAGTAACAATAATATTCAGTGTCATAGTAACATGATCACAGTAACAATAATGCTTGTGTGAGTGGGGTATAAGGGGCGATAATTGGTAATGGAGTTGTTATGAAAGATAGCAGGGCTGGAGTATACAGTGGTGGTGGACTAGACAACAACACGAGCACAGTAACAACAACACGATAATAGTAACAGTCACATCCATTGCCAAAATTTTACGAAACTAGACAATAACGTGAACTAGATAGCCATACGATCACACAGTAATAACCATAGTCACTGTCAAAATTCTACGGAACTAGACAACCACATGATCACAGTAACAACCACAACCACAACCACTAATAGAACAGTTCATAAGTTTAAACAAAAAAAAAAACACTAAATTTTTCCATTCATATCAGAACAAATTCAAGATCAATATATCAAAACAACCAAATAAAAGTGGTGATCTAAAAAATTTTTGCACAAAAAATAATAAAACCTTAACTCATGCATTTCATTGAACACCATTTGGGCATAACATATAAATTGAAGAATATCATGGACATTCATTAAACATTACGGTGCAAAATAATCTACATGACTGCCACTGATGATTTAATATCAAATTCATAGAGAGAATGTATATGAAGTTGCCAAAAATAACATTTAGCTATAACAAAATTACATACTTACAAGGCACAAAATTTAGAATCATCTCACATCTAAATAATGCTGGAGCCTCACAAATCAATAGCTATCCATTCTAGCAGCTAGGGTGTCCATGGACCGGGTTATCTACGAGTCTCGTTACTTGGTTCAAAAAAAATAGACCCGATAGTTAGTCTGTCCGAGCCCGAGCCCAATATCCTAAAAAATAGGGATTGAGTTTACCCCCAAACCCATTACCTGACCCAAAGCCCGGCCCAATAGCCCGTCCAAAAAACTCCATTAAAACCCGGCCCAAAAACCCAACTGTCAAGCCCACCCACCCGCGCCACCCTTCATTTGAAAAAAAAGTTATACTTTTAGACCATTAAATTTAAAACTTTGGAATAAGTCTCCCAATGTCGGAATTTGAAGTTTTAAAAATATAGATACTATAAATAATGTATTATTTTCTTTTCCATGTATTAAACATACAAATTTTAAAGGATAGAATAATGCAAATGATAGATAAGTGAGTAGGTGTCAACCTAGTAGGGATGTATTCATTCTATTGGAAGTAGTTCATCCCTTAATAAAAAATAAAATTATTAATTATTTTATTTTTATCCATTTTGACTCTACTTTTGATTCAAAAATATAATTTATACAAATATTAAGTTATAAAAATATTTGTTATTTTTAAATGAAGTTATATATAAAAAAGTTTGTGAGCAGTCTCACCCACAAGCATGCCCAATAGGCTCGCGACTTGGGACAATAATTGTAAAAAAATAAACACAGGGTAATTCACATAATGAAGTTATTGTACAATTAGGAATATCTACTTTCTAATTGTCAATAGCCCAGGGATATTGAAATCATGATTATTGAAATCAATTCTATTATGTGTCCGCCTACATTATCTGCAATTCATTTATTTTTTACCTGTCAATTCCATAACCATCAATCCTGAACAACATTAATCTTGTAGAGAACTTCTAATCTTATTCCAATTGACCTTCAGATCATTTCATATCATATTTACTTATTCAGGGCGTCAACAAACATCAACAAATTAAACCCAGCAAACAGTCGCAAATCAGTCTGAGTAGTACAAGTCAAATGTTATCATATATTTACTTATTCTGCTTCAATCTTAAGCATGAATGTAGTTGATGAGTTTGAGCTTCGTCAATCACAACCAAGTCAAATGTTATCGGTACATATGTTAGCAAATGTTAGCCAAGTATGTGAATTATTTCACAATTATCAGATTCTAATATTTATGATGCAACGTATTCATGCATAAAGCACTCAAGTGTTGGCCTTTTACCAACTCATAAAATGAAAGTGAAGTTGGTTGAGACTGCGTTTAGTCATTTAAATGACAAGTTTACTAGACAATTACAAAATGGAAAGAGTTTCAAAGCTACGAGTCTATCAGTTTATCGACCGCAAAAATAACCCTAAAATTATCTATAAAATATGGGAGTGAGGTGAGAGAGATGAGGTTACACCACGTTATCAACCAGATTCCTTTGAAGTATGGAATTATAAAGAGTCGGGTGAACATTGTCAGTGGAGTGATTCGTTCGTTTTCATTAAGAAATGTTATCTGGACTGATGTTTTTAAACCAAAAGACATCATTTGCAATGACGTTTTCTGAAAATGACCGAGTTTGAAAAATAAATTTAAAATTGACTAGTTTTGAGAATTAAGTTGCCCATAAGACATTTGTTTGGTGAAACTCTAGGTATCACATCATAGTTCTACTACATCCTCATTCAATGGCTTCAATTTGAAAATTTGATATGTGAAAGTATAAATCTTTAAGTTATACCATCTCTAGCAGCTTAATTCAAATTTTATTGCACCCTAATGATTAAAAGATTTTCACTTACTAGACCCAACCCAAAATTTAGTTTGCACGTGAGAGGTCGCGTTGAAATATAAATACTTAAGTTACACTCTTTAATAATCTAAGTTTTTAGAGTAGATGATTGTTTAAAATGATGATAAAACTGCATGTAAGTGAGAAGGAATATTTGGAATAAGTTCATGAAATATTGAACAGCTGACAAAAGCTATGTTGAATAAACCTATCTAAAGCATCTGGATTCCATTCTTCCTCACTTTTTCTCGCCACTTCAAGTCCCATGACAATGGCAGGATTCTTCTTTATCACTGATATGAGCACACTTTTTTTTTTTTTTGAATCTTGCAGTTTTTTTCCTTTTCAAAACTGTTTTACACCAAGCATTTTATCTTTTTTTGGTGCTCAAAATTTTTTATCACATAGTAGTGCATGTGATATAGGTGCCTCCCTTTAGCCAGCCTCCTAGTAGTTCCAAAATGAAAAGTAACTTATTCTTGCCGAATGAGATGTCACGTTTACGACTTAACTCAATAAAATCTTATCTTAACAATTTATGGAATATATGTATATACATATATGAACTTATGAACTTGTATGGAGTATCTACTACTTTGAGACGAATGTGTTGTTAATATAAAAGTTGTGTTTATTTGAATGGGAGTTTAGACCCGCATCATCTTAATCTTAATTTCAACTATTTAGAATCGATTATATGATTTTTACCCATTTCATATAGTGAGGTATCCATCAATTTTCTGAAGGCCCCACCAACTTTAAATGTAGGGTGATAACTCTTCAACCACTATAGCTGACATCACAATGGTTTGGACCACTTAGGAAACTAATGGTATTCAAACAAAGTAGAAAAAGAACCTATCCAAAGAAAATCTTGATCACCCCCGACGCCCCACTGCACAATTTTTCTGATACCCAACTTGAGGTAAGACCAATAAAGGCAGATTCTCAATCAAACTGAATACGAGCTGACCATGAAAAACACTGAACAAGTAACTCAACGATAGCTCAAGTAGTAAGAGGGACGATTTGTAAATTCAGATATTTTGAGTTTAAATCTTGACAAATTCTTAGAGTCAAGTCATAAGAAATTTATTCTTTATGAATATCCTAGTCTAGTGTGGATGGTCTGCCTTTGACTGAATCAGAGAAAGGACAACTGAAAAAAAAAAAAATACTGAACAAGTGAAGGATAACAGACCGGCACATTAATTGCATCCACGTAAAATGGAATGGGACTAAATACAAAATATAAATAAAAAGAAATGTTGAAGATGATGAGAGATACATACTATAAAGCGATGATGTAAAACAGTAGTGGAATAATGTGTGTTGCTGCTTGGCTAAATTTGTCATAACGTTTTCGGGTCGACCGCGACGCAAGTGAAACAAGTGGTTCGTAAGGAACATGCAACGATAATGAAATCCAAAGTGCTATGTGTGTATTTAACCGATGCTTTGAAAAGTTCTCACCACACCAGCCAAAAGAACACACAACCCCACAATCATGTAAATATTCATTTTTATGGTTATATCACGTTAATATTGTCACATAGTATAATCACCCAACGATAAATAAATAAGTAGATAAGGTAAATTCCATTTTTTTTTATATGGAATACTTACCATCTTACACGGATGATGTTTTCACACACAAAAAAATAACAACGGATGATTATTTCTATACTTGTTGGATCATTGATTGATTTTACAAGTGAAACATGTGCATATATGCGGTACTATACTTTTTTTAAATGCACGGTTCGATGGGTAAACTTAATTAATACACTACGTTATGTCGTGCTTTGCTTTGTAACTATCATTAGGCTTACTTTACTAAAGTATTTACTTATTTGGGTTATAATTTGGGACAAAAAATTCGGATGATTTAGAATTATCGAATCCACTCGTTACGAAATGTGTGACTCAGTTCGTGTGACGCTTGAGGTATTTACGACCCCATATATAGACTCTATTCTGTGGTCCTTTACAATGGGTAAGTTCAATGACAATCATAGTTATAGAAAGGAGGCTTTTTTTGTCGTGAGATCCACTACACCATGATGTATATATTCTTCATTAAAAGCAAAATGTGGGAGGTTGGATTCTGACAAGCGTTGAGGTATATTCTCCATGGAGAGAGAGAAAACAAGGACCTTTTTTATTTACGTTCTAAAAAATAGCATCTAAAAATTATTTTTGAGAAAATTTTTAAATTAAATTACGATTTAATGGACTCTAAGTGTGATCAATTCAAAAAATTTAAGGACAAATTAAAATTTTTTACATTCTAAAATCTCGTCAAACTATAGCTTTGTTCTCTTCAATCTGACCCAAAAAACAGAAGAAGATATCTTTCAATAATTTAACTATTTTTCAGTGTATTAAGCCATAACTTTTCTCAATATCCTTTTAATACCGATATAGTAGATTTTTCCAAAACCCTACCAACTTGAATTTCATGTAAAGCTAAAGCTATCAGAACTAAAAGGGTTAAGTGCGAAAAGAAATTTTATACCACGTTTAAGGAATTCTCTCAAGTGTTATCTATAGCTTTGATATTCAAGAACACTAACTATATAGGGGAATGATATACGATGGACCAGGCCCAAATGGCCCAATTCATGTTAAAAGTTCAATCTTAATTAAGAGTCTAAGTTTGTAAAGACCCAGCAAGTCCAATGTGATCCACGCCCGGTCAAGTTCATCAGGCTCGAGGGGCTACATCACCAAGGAGTGTGTAGGGTCATCCAAGAGCCTCATCCTCGCCGCCTTGAAAAGAGTCAACTCTCACCTCATCCTTTGACCGAATCTCATGGAGAGCACCGCAATTGCCTCGCCCGTTTAGAAGAGGTTGCTAGCTCCACCAGAATAGTTATTTAGTTACTATTAAGTCGCTCCAATCTGTTAGGGGGGACTATAAATTGTAAGCTTCACCAACACTTGGGGGTAGATCACACTCAGTCGAGCACATCTCTCATCTCTCTCTCAGCTTGTAATTCTCTGCTCTCCCTACACACTTGAAGTAATAAAATACCCAACGACCCTAGCCCTTCAAAATGGACGTAGGTCACGTTGACCGAACCACTATTAATCCTTGTCTCATTTAACTTATTATCTCTCTCCACTTTAACATTGTATTTATTACTGATTATTTGACAGGTGGTGTGCAAACTCAATTTGTGTATCATCAATATATTTACCTAATTTTTTTTTTTATCAATTCATGATAAATAAAATTGAATCAACAGATCTTATTGGAAAAATTCGATGTAATCCACTAATCTAATCTTCCATATTATTTTAATGAACTCTTGGTAAATTTTTTGGTAAGCATATCAGGTATCATATGTCTATCCGAAAACTTAGCCACCTATAAAAATTGGAGTAATCCTATAAGAACTTAATTTGAGGACTTTATTCAATACAGTTAAATTGATATAAAACTAAATTAAATGGGGTATACTTACATGTTGGTTTATTATTAGTTAATAACACTATACGACAATGATGATGTATTATTACAGTTCCATTCAATATTTTTTTTTATAAGTGCTCAAATTAAATTTAAATTACATTATTTTTAAATTGTGGTTGATAATTAACCACGTGGCTTCCATTCTGTCCCTACTACTCCAAGTGTCTCATTCTCTTTCTATAAAATGAGCTCCATTGAGGCTGATAATTGTCCATGTGGCTCCCCTACCATTCCTACCGCTCAAAGCCTCTCTCTCTCTCTGAAAAAAACACGTGAAGAGTCCTACCCTTGCATTGGCCAAAACCTCCATTGCTCCAATACAAGGGGAGTGTTGTTCTAGCTTCCTTTGAAGGTAGAACATTGTCCTCATTAAATTAGTTATACATTTTAAAAATAGGAAAATTAACTTTTAATTTAACAGTTATATATAATTAATTAAGTTTCTAACTTTATGTACAAATAGCATTTTGTTTTAGGATATATATATTTGAGCAGCCTACTTGAACTATATATATCATCAACATGCACCGGCAGACTTCCAGTCACCATCAACTACTTCACCGTTGCCGGCAAAAGTACCGCAGCCATGACAGCGACAAGAAGAAGGTAGAGGAAGCTTTACATCCAAGGCCATTTCACCCCTCCATGAACCTCTCTGATAAGGCAGTAACAAAAGAAGACGACGACCACAACCACAAACACAAACACAAACACGAACACGACCACGACCACGAAAGAGAAGAAAAAGAAGAAACTCTATGTCCATGTCCATTTCCTGGACTGATAAAGCTCTTTGCTAAGGTGATTACAAAAAGCGACATTACACAACACCGCTTAGCCATACCAAAACACGAAGCTAAGAAGCATTTTCAGTTTCATTCTACAAGTACCTCAAATGGGGTAGTCTTGTTCATGAAGGATAGTGAAGGAAAACAATGGAGGTTCAGGTATACATTATGGAAAAGCAGTCAGGGGTATGTACTCACCAGCCAGTGGAATCGATTCGTGAAGGAGAAGGGTGTGAGTGCAGGAGATGTGGTTAGCTTTCTTAGCTCAAACACTCCTGATCACAAGCAACTTTACATAGATTGGAAGCAACAAGTCAAGTCAGAAGATAGAGCAAAATCAAACTTATTTGAACCAGGTGTCCGAGTTCAAAATTTGAGGTTGTTTGGGAACGATATATCAACATACCCCGAAATCGTAGCTAAACCTAATGCTAAACATGGGACTATTAAATCAGTGACTGAATTAAAGGCGAAACGTAAACTTACACATACGTCATGATTAGACCGAGCCATGTAAATGTATTAACCACGTGTTTAATTAGTATTGCACATGATTTGTAATTGATTGCCTACATTAAAAAAACAGCATTATTTCTAATTAAGCTTATGAATGTGAAGCTAATTTTTCAAAAATATTACGACGCTTTGTTGTTGTTATTATCCCATTTTGTGGGAGACTCGATACTTTGGTGGCGGATATTAGGGTTGTAAACAACTCAAGGTCTTAGATCCGAGATTGTCAACTAAATCTAGCCAACTTTCTCATCTTTGTTCAAGAAATCCAACTTGAAATATATTTAATATGGTAGGTTTTTTTTTTTGTCGAAAAGTAGTGGGTATGGAATGATGCATACTATATGACATCGGGCAAAAAAATGGGCCTGCCTATTGGACTACCAGGCTCTGAAAAAGTTAGCCCAGGCCCTATCCACCAGGCCAGCCCGTCACTATGGGCTAAATGCTTACTGGTCCTGCACAATTTAAATGGATAAAGCTTGGATGGCTTTTTTGATCTGGTTGATCAAGCAATGGAGTTGTACTTGCATATGAACAACAACAATTTTTTTTGACATGGTTGATCGAAAGCCGGATGATATATAAGAATGTAAATGATTGTGGCTATGCAGGTTATGATTGTTCGGTTTGATTATGGTCTTTTAAGATGTAATTATTTGATATGAGTATGAATTTATATGTCTTAAGTGTCATTTGTCGTGTCACTAAGATGAACCAAGTGAGAGGTTATGTTTGATCGTAGTTGAGTTATGTGACATGTCCAATTTCATTGCTAATTTCACTATTCATGATTCTTATTATCTGAGTTATTTGTGTTTGATCATTCGTATTTTTATCGTTGAATATATTATTTTTAGTCGTATTATATACTTCTCTACTTTTAATATTTTTTTAGGATAATTTAAAAAGAAATTACCAGATTTAAGATTTCAAAGAATTGGAGATTTTAACTTTTGTTCTTGTTGTAATATATAGTTGGAGGAGATTTGTTTATATATTTTAGAGATTGTTTTTATTTATTTTCAAAGTAATTAAAATTTTGACCTTATATTTGAAGATATATTTACAGTATATTCTGGTTAATCTGTTAATTAACACATCTGGGAAACCAGGGCGTTTGAGTTAGTTAATTCAAATTCTCACTTTGATTAGATCAAATAATATAAATTAGAAAATATGAAGGACTAGGGATGAAAAAAATTAAAAAAGATAGGGATCAAATTGGCTTAATTTCAAAAAACTTGGTAAATTAAAATTATCTATTTTGATTATGATCACTTGAAATACACATGACTACTTTAGTTAGTCAATTTAACCCGTCAATTTAAATTATAATAAAATGACTCATATAAGAAAGAATTTTAACAAATTAAATTGACATAATCAAAAGAATAAAAAAAATAACATATGACGAGCCCAAATTCAACTGGGCCAAGCCCGATAAGAATAAGTCGAGGAAGACCCAAATACTAATGGACCTCGGAAGTAGTCCAAGTCGCCAAAGCCCATCAAGCCTGGTCAACCCACCTAAAAGGAGGGGAGAAGAGGTGAAAGGACCAAGGGAGACCAAGGGGCGCCACATGAGAAGCACCCAAGCCATATGGGTGCCGCCCACTAGGCGCCACCACTGGGCGCCGCCCAATGGTTGAGCTCCTCACTCCTCCTCAACCTCTCACTTGTTTCTCCTTATGCAATGATGCTTCAAATCCAAGAAGGAAGACACCAGAAGCCAACACCTAAGCCCAAGGGACACACCAAAGGGGATGGCCACCTTTGGGCGCCAACCATGGGGCGCCTACCCCTTGGTGCCCTCTTGCCTTGGGACTCCGGTACTCCTACTCCAACTCAAGGTCCAGCCTAAAGTCCAATCCAATCAGGACTCTCCTCCGACTAAATAGGAGCATGAGTGAGAGAATGACGGGATACGGAGATCAACTCCTACCTTAATTGTGCTTGCCAAAGAGGTCCACTCTTACCATGATTGTATTTACAAAAATAGTGGAAGACCTCTTCCTCACGGCACCGTCTCACCGCCTCACCATAGCTATATAATGTAAGCCCTCTCAAGGGTAAAGACACGTTGAATACACCTTGATACATCTAAAATACCCAGAGACAGGCCTCACTACACACTTACTCTCTCTCTTTCTCTCTCAAAGCTCTGTAACACTCCGGTGACTCTTATTCATCAATAAAGAACACCAGGCCACTGATGCCATTCCCGAAAGTGGAGTAGGTCATCCGAGACCGAACCACTATAATTTCTTGTGTTTATTGCTTTAAGTTTCATTGATTGCCATTGATTGCTTGTTAATTACATCATTATTCATACTTGACTGTTGATCTTGCCAAAGACAATTTTGTGTATCATCAACACAAAATCTAGATTTATAGTATTGTTATTGTAATTTACGCGAAAAAATATTCCCTTTTCTTAATCAAGCACTATTACAAAAAATAGGACAACAAGGTTAGAACCTACATTCTTAAAATCCAACAATGAAAACGATAATCTATTATATCAACCCTTAACTTGGGTATATTTTACAAACACTCCATAAAAAATAGTCTATTTATAGGGACACCCTCTATAGTTTCTAAAATATTATTGTCACCCTTATAATTCATATGTCTGTTTCAATTACTACCACTATCGTCAATCATGTTACTAACAAAGCCAAAAAGTGATGATGTCAGCAAATCTTCTCTCTTAAATGATAAATTTTCCCTTTAAATGTAAAATTATAAAGTATTATTCTTATACTTAA
The DNA here is from genome assembly GCA_951799425.1 of Ilex aquifolium. Classification (NCBI taxonomy): domain Eukaryota; kingdom Viridiplantae; phylum Streptophyta; class Magnoliopsida; order Aquifoliales; family Aquifoliaceae; genus Ilex; species Ilex aquifolium. The sequence continues at coordinate 8,065,649 of OX637391.1, forward strand.
ACATTCTTTATTCTCTTTTTGAATAATACTAATCTTAGACTCAAACGAGTCTCATGTCCAATTTAATCAAAACAACACCAAATTAATATTATATTTAATCAATAATGACCATCAAATTTCTAAAATTAACTTTGAATCTTGTCAAATTAACATATAATCTCATAAAATTAACATTACATACACCCAACCATCATTCAATTTTATCCAATTAATACCAGATTATATTCAATTTTATCAAATTAACACAAAATTGACCTCAAATTTTACCAAATAAATATTAAATTTTCCTCAAATCAACCTTTAAATTTAAAATGTTAATTTGATGAAATTGAATATGAATTTGATGAAATTAAATATTAATTTGGTGTTAAATTGATGAAATTAATATTTGAATTAATAAAATTAAATGTCAATTTGATGAAAATAAATTCTAAATTAAATAAATTGAATATTAATTTGACTTCAATTTTATGAAATTAAATTTTAAAATATTAATTTGATTAAACTGAATATCAATTTGATAAAATTAGATATTAATTTGATGTTAAATTGATAAAATTAGTGGTAGTGTGATGAAATTAATATTTGAATTAAGGAAAGTAAATGTTAATTGATAAAATTAACTTATGAAATTGAAATTGAAAATTGATTTTAATAAAATTAAATTTTAAATTAATGAAATTTAATGTTCTATTAAGGGTAAATGAGTAAAAGGAGTTTTTTTTGTTAAGGGTAATTATGAAAAAGTAGAATTTTTGTCTATTCCATGAAAGACAAAATTTGACTGGGGATGACAGTGATATTTCAGAAATTATAGGGGTGTCCCTGAAATTAGGCTATTTTTCAGGGGGTTTTAGTGAACTTTACCCTATAATGTATAAAACACATAAAAGCCAAAAACGCCATGCCCCTATCCCCTAATTAGAAGGCATGTCACATGGGATCGCCTTATAGTTTTTCAGACCGTAGAATGCCGCCTCGAGTCGACCTTCGTCATTCTGAGCAGAACCTGACAAAATCTCAGAGACTCTGACCTCTTTACGGCATTTCCTTTCGTCAAACATCCTGTTAGCATTATAAAACAAAACCAGTGGCCACCATTATTGAACTGATACACATAAGCCGCTTCCTGAAAGAAATCAGACCCACCATTGGTCCAGTGAATTTAACTTCATCTTTGACTAACAATGTCTGTCATCTACTTGCATTTCTGCTGAAATCGACTTGTAGCGTTGATTCGGAACAGAGCTCTGGTTTTCTGACCCTTCCCAAGGTATGTATGTGTATGTATATCTATCAGTAGTCTTTTGCTTCTGTTTTGTTTTCAAGTGTCGAGTTTTTTTTTTTGAATTTGGGATGGGAACAATGTATTTCTGAGTTTGACAAAGATGGGTTGGTTGGTTGTTCGTGTGGCATTGAAGTGGGTGATGAAGCCTTTGATGTTTCTAATCGATTCACCGTGAAAAAATCGATGATTTCCTTGCTAGTAAATGTTTGATTTGATTTGGTTCTTGGCAGTGCCTGACCTTCATTCACTTCAAGTGGTCCAGAACTCGGACCCAAAAATTCTAGATTACAGAAACTCACTCACCACTAAGAAAAAGCAAAGATCCATGGATGCATACAAACGGGTTATATATAATAAGTAAGAGTGAAACTAAATCAGCATTATGGTTTTTCGCTTAGGTGTATGTGAAATTGCAAGATGGAAGACAATTTCCTTACAATTGGGTGTATGTGAAATTGCATTTCTTTGAAGAATTTGAGTTTATTTTTCTTCAAAAATCTAACTCAGGGACTTGGCATTACTCTTTAATAGATTTGAAGAAACCCTGGAAGCAATGCGACGGTTTTTTCACCAAAATTGAGTCATGAAGAAAAATTCCACTTCATTGCGCAATTCAGGTACATATACAAGCCCTGGAACCCCCGAATATGGGGATAACCATATGGGAGGGATTCAAAAGGGTTGGCAGTCAGAACGAGTACCTTTGCAGGCAAACAGTAGCCGAAGGCATATTAGTGTTGCTGCGTTGATGCCCTTCAATAGTGGAAGGGCTTTGCCTTCGAAATGGGATGATGCAGAGAGGTGGATAACCAGCCCGGTCTCTGGATATGGGGTCTGCAAGATTTCACCTGTGCAACCCCAGAGGCAACCTAAGTCGAAGAGTGGCCCATTGGGCACTCCGGAGGCTGTATATTTCTCGAATGGTTCACCTGCTGTACCGGTGCTTGAACGAGGAAGTGGGAGCAATTTTATGGTGGGTTCACCATTGACAACTGGTGTGCTGGTTGCTGATAATCTGCCTGTTCACTATGGTGGGGGCATTGATCTCCAATCTAAATCTGTAGAAGCTGAGAATAGTATGGCCCGAACTAGTAACGTACCAGGATGGTCGGATTTGTTAAGTGAAGCTTCATTACCCAGCTCCCAAGGTATAATGTTCCTTCCTTAGCTTTTTGGACTCATTCAGTCTGTATGATACCCTGCTTCTTCATATTTAGATGTATTCTTCTTCATATTACCTGAATAGACAAATATCAGGTTCATACAGTTCTGTGGGTACCCTTTTAGTGTTTTGAATGGCTTCATAATAGGTTACATTACCTAAAAAGAACTTCTGTTTTGGCTACCTGTTCGTGTGAATCAAATTTGCAAATGGATCGCCTTTAACTTATTTATAAAAGCTAGACTAGATGGGGATGCGCTGGAAACCTTGAATCGAAGGGTTAGGATGAAAATAAGTCTGTTTTTTCCGGATTGCAGAGGAGCTTAGGACAAAGGATCGATAAGCTTATTACAAATTTCGGAAAACATACTTTGCATTGACAAATTAGGACTCATAAAAAAGAAACAAAATCCACCTGTAATAGAAAAGTTATTTCTTGTTTAGAGTTCTTGTTGATTGGAGCATTTGGAGATGGTAATTTGAAAGCTTGAATTCTGGATAATTAAGAATCAGTGCGCCATTCCAGTCTCACTGAAAGGTGGGTTTAGATGTATTTTGCAATTCTTGTTAGCCCTAAAACAGAGGATCCAACGTATAAGTTCAGATGATTTCAAGATCGCTGGAGAATCCTTACAGTACCTCAAAGTGATACCATTGTTAGATATGCACTTCAAAAGTTTTTATGAGATAGTTCTTGTGGAGAAGTGAAGTGACAATCCGGTTATATGAGTGGCATCATTTTTCGTTGAATCTCTGTCATGTAGCAGAACTGCTGCGGTACTTCTGAAAGCAAAAGAAAATGGAAAAGGAAATAGTTGTGATGGAAATCATTGGCAAGCTGAATATGTAGTCTGTTCTTATCTCAACTGAGATAATTTTGTGACCTCTAAAAATTTTGAAGTAACAGATATGGCTCCTTTCAAAATTTCAAATTATGATGGCGGATAGCCGAATAAGTGTTGATTGACACAGGAGAATACGTTCCCAAATGGCAGACTTAAACTACAATATTCCAAGTTCCTATCTTGTCAAGTATGGGTGGATGTTTTTTCCGTGCTTGTGGACATAAAAACTGTAGATATATGTGCGCTTTTTGAACAGCAAAGAGCAAATATTCAAATTTATTATACTAATTGAAATTAAATTGTTCATATGGAATACTAAGGCAATGTGTAAGTATCTTGTGTATTAAATTGTTTATATCAAACAGATCTGCATGTGGCTCTTATTAAAAAATGAATAATCTATTCTATCGTTTTCGGGTAAAATTACCATTTTGGGGGATGTATTGAGAAAAAAAATAGCTAATGGAAATGCCATAGACAAATACCATGGACTCCATTTTGATGTCTATGGCTGTCGAAATCCCTATGATCAGTTTAGGAGTGCAGAACGGTTGTTATCAGTAGTGGAAAGATTGGAGAGCAGCTCCTTTGAGTCGCTTTTGATGTGTAAGGAGAGTGTGTGATAGGAGAACATATGAGGGACAAGAGATTCCTTTGTTCAGAGCAAAGCATGTCATTTTAGGCACCCTCTTTTTGATGGGTAGTGTTATCTATTCGGCTGATTATGTAGTAAATTGCTTAAGTTTGTTTCTTGATGATTGTAGGCCTTTAGCTTCCTTGTGTTCGTTATGTCTACATAGACTATATTGCACCCTGTGGGCTCCTTTGGCGGATTTCGCTTATCTTGCCACTGAAATCATACTGATAATAATGGGAATATCCATAACAAATACATTTTCTGATGTTAGCTTATCACTGTTGTGTCAAATGTACAGATGAGAAGCTTGATTGCACCAAGGATCCGAAAACTATGGTCTCCACTGCTGTTTCACGACGTGATGTGGCTACCCAGATGAGCCCAGAGTGCAGCATCCACTCATCTCCCGAAGTGAAGTCCTTATTTTCTACCTCTCCTCCCTTAATCTCTCCTGCAGTGAAACCTCATGGAAACCATTCTGCTAAAGTGGAAGTTAGAGATGTGCAGGTGGACAAAGGAGCCACTGTAACGTGCCAGTCTAAAAAACATGGGCTGAGAATGACCAAAATACAATCACCAAATGTGACGGACCTGACTTCATCTTGGGATATTGCAGAGGCAGCAGAGAACACATCAAAGTATGTTTCTATTTTTCTGGCTGTCTTCTAATTTATTAGTACTCCCATACTGCCTTCGCAATTAGAATTAGTAAATCCTGATAGAACTTGGCCAACGTAAGCCTTGCAGGGAAGACCATAGGGACAACATAAGCCATTGAAGTTCGAAAATCTCTACTGGCTGTACATTGGACATGGAAATAATTGAATTGCTCTATTCTGTACAAATAATTCGAATAGGCTGATCAATGTATTACCTGTTACATAAAATATTAATCATGGAAAGATCAGCATGATGACCATATGCATGATGAGAGAAGCTACACATGCATTACAATTCTACCAAACTATAGACATAAATGACAGCAAAATGCCATTTGAATTGTGGCATGCTTGAGCACCCAAAAGGCACCATGTAAAATTTTCTTGTTATTTTAACATACTGTTTTGCTTCTGACAATTTATATTCTTGTCATTTTAACCATTCTGCATGAACTATGGCAGTGAGAGAAATAGGGGCCACAATAATAAAAACCTCTAAACTTTGGATCCCATATCAGGTGGATCCTTTCAACTCCATCCATCCACCACCTCCTGCTTAGACATAACTTACCCAAGATATTCTCGATAGATTCAAAGCACATCTAATCTGCAGAAATCATAGCCGAGTAGGTCCCAGTAATTGAAGGTGCTGGAGGGATTGGTCAGATGTGGATGTAACCTAAAGCTTTATTCATGGAAAGTGGCTGTCCTCATACTCAAACATGCATTCTTGCATTTGTAGACCAAGCTTTTTAGCACATTGCACCGCCGTTATTAAAATACAATAGAAGGATTTCCCCAGAAACGTACTGGAGCATTCTCGTGGGCCAATCCCATCTGTTTCTGTACTATTCTCTGACATGGTTACTGACTTCACCTTCTACTTTTGAAGCTTTCTTCAAGTGTAGGTGGCCATGTTGACAGCTCTCCTGTTTGGAAAGATGACCTTTTACCTAGGCCTTATCATCTGCTGTTCATGGACAAGCAACTCCAAAAATTGATCCACACCAAATCTTCTTGCCTCCCCAAAGGTCTATAGCCCTTGATAATTGCTACCAATACAAGAGTGCATTTATGTGGAGAATCCGAATTATACCTATTGCTCCTTGCCAACCCCCTTCCCCCACATGCAGAGAAGGCTCATTTATTTTGATCTCATAGTTTGCACTCTTTCAAAAAAAATTAGCAGAAAAAGATCAGATGGATCATATCCCCTACATCAAACACTCATTCATATGTATTTGAATAAGTAACTTTCGTGCACAGTCTTTCGCAATTTTTTACTACCTCCCCGAGTTGGTGTTTTTTAACAACTCAACATTAGAGGGAGTAATAGGTCTTGATTTCTACGGCCTTATTCATCTGAGTTCATGCTGTATCCCAGAGATATCATCATATATTAGCTTTTGTCTTCTTTGCAGGCTCCAAAGAGAGGAAGCCAAGATCACTGCATGGGAGAACTTACAGAAGGCAAAAGCTGAGACAGCAATTCGAAAACTAGAGGTTTGTCTAAACTTGGCATGATTTCTACTATGCATTAAAATGTTAATGGGACATCCTTGCATGTTCATGCTTTATTATCAACCAGTGATTGAGGTTTTACTTCCCAATACTTTACTTCTCGTCGATTCTGTTCTGTGTTTGCGAGCTATTCTTAATTTTTTTTCGAGTTCAAAGAGGTGGACGGAGCATAGAGGCTGTGTTCTTCTGCTAACGACAAGTTTGGTTCAGGTGAAATTGGAAAAGAAGAGATCGGCATCTATGGATAAGATCTTGAACAAGCTGAGAGCTGCTCAGACAAAAGGTCAAGACATGAGAAGCTTAATGTCTGAAAGTCATGCCAATCATGTTCGGAGGACTTCCCCCAAAATTGTATTCTTTCGTAAGTTCATCAAGATGGATGGCATTGTCAGAAGTTGTTTTACCCGTAGTCCATTTTAATTCCTCACATAATTTTCTTCTGGTGCATCCTTGACACCGCTTTGCCATGGATGAAACTATGTGCACCAAAAGAGTGCACCAAATCACCACTGATCCAACAGTGGCAGATGATTTGGTGCACATTTTGATGCACACTTTTAGTGTGCATAGCATTGCTCGTTTGCCAATCGTGGTATGTTGGCTTTCTTTTATCCTTAATATTTCAAATAGTCGTAAACTTCGACTTGTTTTTTTGTAAAATGCTTGGAGAATCCTCTTAGATCCGCTTTGAATATAATCTCAAAATTCCTGTAAAGTGCATATTAGCTTTGTATATGTTAAAAAGTATTTGACTTTTATGATGTCTGGTGATTATCATATGGATTTATAAATGAGCTTAAAAAATTATAAATAACTTACAAAGGTTGTAAATGATTTTCAAAATTTATAAATAACCCTCAAACGTTATAAATAATACTCAAACTTTGTAAAAACATCCACAAAACTTGTAATGATGGTATAATACTAAATTATTATTATTATTTTTGGTTACCGTAGATTACTCGTAATTATATGCCACTAGTTTGATAGCTTTCCCGTCTCCAAACATATACAGTGCCAATGAAAGATAAATGGCATTTACCATAGGAACCATGCAGTTTCTGCGTCAGATTGCTTTCTCTTGTTATTGAGAGAGCGGGAGTTCCAGACATTTCTAAAATAGTCCATGGGATTCATGAACCCAAACACACATCTGGAGCCAAAATTTGACTATGCCAGCTTCCTTGCAAAAGAGCATTAGAGCAGGTTAAAAAAAAGGTAAAAACAAGACTAATCTTTTTTGGAGGAGAAAGGGAAAGTTAGGCAAGGAAACACTCGTCATAACAGTGGCATAACCATTCGCTACTCAATCACAAACTAACACTTGGAATGGTGAATCCACACATACAAGCAAACACCCGTTGGATTCACTAGCCCAGGTGGTAATTTATGCAATAGAATGGGATACCACATGTTAATAATGACGTAATATGACCTTCATCTCGACTATTTACTCGTTTAGGTCTACTCAAAAACTCAAGACACAGTCAAGCCTATGGTAATGGTAACACACGAGACTAACTGGGGTAGCTTAGTATTCGGGTTATAAGCTCCCCCAATAAACTTGGAATCAATTACTCTGAAAAAAAATGTATGGATTGCTTGCAGAAGGCATCAGGTTATTAGCATAAACAGGTCAAAGAAGAAATGTATTCTATAAATCAAAGATACAATTTCCCCACAAGGATTGTGAATTATTAGTCCTAATAAGTGGACATGTAACTAGCACATAATATAAAAGGTAGGTAGCATACACACAATCATCATAACATCAGCTTTTAGATAATTCCGGAGAGTTGGTTGCCGCATAAAACAGACTAATAAATAATGTCAACTTCTGGTGATGGAATCATTGTGCAAGCAATTTAAGTGAGAACACACATATGCAGCGAGTCGGTAACTTCACAAGAACGCCAGATTCAGTACCAATTTAAGTCTCATGGGGCATGATGACTTGAACTCTTAGTAAGGCCTGTACCTCAAATCTGCTCGTGAAGGTCTTCCCCCACCCATGCCATAACCCCACTGCAAAACAAGAAAATCCATAATCATAGCCTAGCCCATTTCAAAGGTCACAGGAAATAACATATATGATCTATTATGCCACCACCAATAATTGTTGAGCATAAACACATTTCAGAAACAGACAGCAAGACTCTTTTGTGCCCAAATTCACATATATTATTCATAAAAAATAGTTATAAATCGTGCTTTCCTTTTTTACTATTGATTTTTAGCAAAAAGAAAAACAGAAAAACTTACTCGTTCACTTGTTGAGAGCACTCCTTTAAAAAGGTTAACAGATGGTGCCTTAAATAGGGAAAAAGGGTGGTCCATGTTAATTGTGGCCAACCAAGAATAATAGTATAACTGCTCTAACAAAAAACTGCAGACAATACTAGTAGTAATAGTAAAACAAGAAGCATTGGCAGAAGCAGTAGTGGTAGTAAGTGCAGCAATGGAAGTGGCAGTAGTAGTAGTCAGCAAAAAAATGTGCACTCAATTTGTAACATTTTGCCATAAGGGATCATAAATCTTCCTACTCACATCATCAAAATCCATGCTTCCATACATCCTGCCATAGGTACGCATAGGACCACCATAACCACCAAATGGTTCAGCAGCATTATCCATCATGAAGTTTCCACTGTTACCAGCATCATCAAGAGGTGTAGCTGAATCTATTGCGACCTGGAAAGCAGTTAAGACATAGAATATAAAAACTCCACACCAATGTCTGATGTGTTTCTTGATTAATATCCCAATATTCCAGAGAAACTAACATAAAAGGAACAGCAGTTATTGCATGGTACAGTATAGCCACATTAAATGCTGATGCATCATTATCTAAAGCTAAACATCTGATTCAAAACCAGTCTGAAATGAGTGGAGACACCCACAAGTGATACGCTAGTTTTGGCAGTGCTATGATTTCTGACATTCTCTAACACCCCCACGTGTGACTCCCACTTACATGTGGAGACAAAGGAAAAAAGAACCGTAAAATTTAACTAGAGAAATAACATGATGCACTTACGACACAAACATAGGGGAACCAAATAATATATTTATGACTTCAAAACAGGGTGTTTGACCCAAAACCAAACTTTGAAACCATGTTAAAAGATCAGACTCATAATCAATCAGTACCGCGTAGAGATGCTTATAAGAGTATATACTTGTTTGGAAGACAATATCATACCCATGTGAGACAAGCTCTAACATTTGGAAAAGAGAAAAAAATTGGCAATGCTGTAACTATGATGTGATCAAGTAAATCATCCACTCAATAAAGCATATATGTAGGTTGCCACATTGGTGTAATAGCCACTAGCATGTACTGGAATACTTCAGCATACTGTTGAGATTTACGATAAACTTACCCATATATCAGAATCTAAAAACAATCAGATTCTAACATAAAAGAGCAAGCCTAGATAATACCTGATTGAATAAAGTGAATTGAATGGTTCACCTTAGCCACAGTTAAAGTATGGACAAGATGACAAATGATTCATCTGCCTTGACTAAAGTTTTGAGGGTACATTACACCAAAATACATGTGGTCTATGAAATGCAATGTATTAAGCAAAAGAAATTTTAAAATATATATGAATTGAGGTTTCCAATAAGACCGAGGGAAAGCACCCTAAGGCACACTATGGCAACTAAGTTCAGCTACGCTTTCAACATAGATTACCCTCCATTACAATGTTACGCCACACGGTGTACACAAGGGTATATGTACCGTGAAGCTGGGATATCCTCCACTACGGCATGTTCATATTTTGCTTTTGCTTCACTGATAAACTAATCAATCTTAATCCAGAGGAAATAGAAACAGAACGATAAGAGGTCAAAGGCCCAACACCCCTATCAACCTAACATAACAGTGGATGTCCTAAATGACCCAATCACCTGAGAAGGAATGGGTGCTATTTTTGCTAAAGGTTGAGCTTCACAATTAGACAATGGCACCCTTTCTCCATCCACCATGCTAGTTTCATTTAAATGAGCCTAATATAATTAGTCCGGATCCAAAAGAAGCACCCCCCCTCCCCCAACAACCCAAAAAAAGGGGAGAGAGGGAGGGGGGGAAAACTTCATTGGACTATAACCAAACTTGACAGACAGTATCTGAATACAACATCATCCGTACAAGCAACGAAATTCAACTAAATCCTACATATGCATCACACATTACAGTACTCTTCAAGATAAGGTGGCACAGATTCCCAAGGCAATTTTGGCTTTTGCGAAAACAGTGTAACTGGAAACATACAAGTTCATTGCATCACTTGCTTTGGCAATAAAAATTCCAGAAATATTTTTAGAGACAGTTATTGCTTTGATGAAAAAAAGAAAAAAAGCAAAGGCAAACTTTTTCAACGAATCCCTCAACTACTATTTCTATCATCTTACAAACAAAAGTCTCATTCGATACCTGCTGTCCACAGATCTCATGGGACCTTCGTGACACACGATCTGCAACACCGTCTTCTGCAAAGGTCACAAAACCAAAACCCCTGTGGCCTGTCCTCTTGGGATCCTACATCAAACAAGCATTTGCACAATGATCCATGGAGTAAAAAAATTCCATCTACTTTTAGTATTAAAGCATTTGCAATTGTACCTTCGGAACATAAACATCTAAAATATGACCAAATCGACCAAAATACTGGCGAAGATCGTCGGCGCTTGCTTCCTGAGGAAGTCTGCCGACAAAGATCTTTTTGCCCATTCCACGGCTGGATTGCCCTCCTGATTCACCAGAATAACCAATAAGAATGCACGCATGGATAATATTACGAGAAATTGTGTTAGTTCGTACTCCAGTATGAACTCACTTCCATAAAGAGAGCCCGGGTGATCATACAAGGTAGGAGCACCTAGTGCTGCATATCTAGTTGCAGCAGAAATATAAGCATTGTATGCACCATATCCACCCTGTGGCACTCGGCTTATTGGTCTGAAGTCCTCCTCCTGGAAGGTATGGTATGATGCAGTTAAATACTTTGATCAACAGCTGATTACTCCAAAAACAATAGAATCTCAATGCAACTATATAGCTAAGATATATCACACAAATACCAAAAATCTGAAACATGTAAAATACTTAAATTCTGGGTTTAGCATGAGCCAAATTCAAGACCTAAATCAAACAAGTTTTCACTGAAAACCAAAAAAAATTATCATTAATGGAAAAATAAAGGGAGAGCTGTGTACTAGCCTTGGGCGTTGCTCGGTCAACAACAATAGTGGAACCTCCCAATTCATGAGTTTCACTCATCAGATCATCCACAGATTCTGCAAGAAAACAATTAAATAATCATTTTCAAACAAATAACTACTTGTTCCAGTTTCAATAATTCAAGCTATTTCTAACAGAATGTGCACAACAAAGATCGAGGACTCGGCAGATTTTCTTTTCTGACAGTAACAAAAAACAGTAGCCATTACATAGTATGTGCACAAGAATGCCAGTTATTCAAATGACCCTCAACAAAGGAGAAAAATCTACCCATCCTCCCCTAAACCAATTACAACTAGTCAAATTAATCACCTAGAACAACCTTAAGTTTTCCTTCAAACAAATAATTTACAACAAAATTATACTGCTAAAGCTGCCAAAGCTTCATGCAATCAAGCTACACTTATAGTATAGAATGAGAATTCATTAAGTTTCTCTTTGGGCAGTAGGGAGATGTAATTCAAGTTGACTGTAATAGGTAAAAATTAAATATAAGCAAGGATCAAAATTTCATTTCGGTGCATTGTTTCGGTCATCTAGGAAACGGAAACATTTCGATGTATTTCGGAAACAGAATGAAAAAAATTAAAAAATTATATTTCCAAAACATTTGTCGAAATATACCAAAATATCTTGAAATATTTTAAAACATTCCGCAACAATTGTGGAAATACATTAAAATATTAAAAAAAACTCGAAACATTATATAATATAGAACACCTCCAAGCATTAGAATTTTGATTTCATCACTAATTCGTTTCGATCTCCTTGAAAACGGAAACATTTCGAACGTTTCATTTCGAAATTTTGATCCTTAATAAGAAGCCTAAGGAAACTTAATATGGACTTACCAGCATTTTCAAAAGTAATAAACCCAATTCCACGATGCCCTTTAGTACTTGGATCCTGCAAATGGACAGAAACAGCTGTAATTAAATATAGAATCCCAGGAACATATAGACATGAAAAAATAATTAAGCATACAGACATATGTGTATATATATATATGTGTGTGTGTGTGTGTATGGAAAGAGAGAGAGAGAGAGAGAGAGAGAGAGAGATGGAACAACTAACCTTTGGCATGTACAAATCCGTTATCTCCCCGTATTTCTCAAAATGGCTGCAAGAATACATGTCAAAACAATGGGGTCAGACCTCATTACATTCCAAAAACAGTGTACAAACTACAAACGTTGAACAATTCAAAGCTTCAATATTAACTTAACCATCAAGACAATTTTTTCACTTTCTTTTTAATTACTTATTTATGTGTTTATATCTTTCTGATAAGTAGCCAAACAGAATGCATAATGACCTTCTGAATGTAGCTTCAGTAACAGCTGGTGGAATCCTAGCCACAAATATTCTAGTGACTTTCTTTGATGGTGCTCTCATCTCCTCCTGTCAAACGAATACAAAAATTAAATGATATCACAAAGTTTGTTGGCATCACAGAGAAATGAAAGCTATGTGGGCACAAAACAAATTGGAACGTCAAATTTTAAAAATTAGACTGCAAATTGCACTAAATGATCCACAATTGAAGAACACAACCTTTGGAGTAGCTATTTTAACTTCAAGCATTCGGTTGCCCAGAAAGTGTTCACTTGATAATGCATTCTGTAGCCAACACACACATGCCACAGGGAGTTAGACATTATCAATTGACATCTATGATTAGATTCTTCACAGCAACAAAACGGAAAGATAACAACACCCCAACAACAACAAAAAAGATGAAGGCTCTAGATCAAATAGAAAACTCAGTGCACCATGACAAAAATTAATGGCTGTACCAACAACAAACAAATTGAGAAAAACAGAACAGCTTAAAGTCACCTTAGCATCCTCAACTGTTGCAAATGTTACATATCCAAAACCACGAGAACGACCAGTGGACCGCTCCTAAAATCAAGAGAAAAAAAAATAAAAATAACTCCTTGGAAGGACCATCATACACAAAAAGAAACAAGTATATTTTAAAGTTAGATGTAGATCATCCACAGGAGTATAAGCAAAGGAATGATCAGATAATCCACTGTTGACATGTTTCTCCAAACCTCGTGGCAATATGGGCCTGGGAAAAATAGTTTTCGTGAAAAGTTATGAAGCTTTATCATTCAAATTTTGACCATTTCCCCCATATGCGCCCCCCCCCCCCCCCCCCCCCCGAAAAAAAAAAAAAAACAAAAGAAACATGTCTCAAATTACTTCTAGTCTACACACCACCACTGCTACACATATAAAATGGTAACCATGTCAATTTTTTTACAACAAATAAGTAGCATTTGCTATGTGAAAGCAATCTGTCCTGAAAGTTCATCTCCAACTCAAAATCAATTCACACAATATGTATCAGCTTCATGTAAATAAGTGTAAAATCCAAATCTGAAACAACTATTGCTAACAGATAGCATCATTAGTAAGACCCCTTTCCATCTCTAGCTTTGACTCCACTCTGCTCCTTTTAATATCATAAATAATTCCATTCCATTAACTATAGGAACAGTTTTATGTAAAACAATAGGAAGTAGGAAGCTAATTTTATCAACACTTTTCCAAATACATCTACCTATTTTCAAAACTTCTTGGTGCCACCCTATACTGTACAAACCTCTCTCCATTCATCCCTTGCTTATCTCTCTCTTACAGAAGAAAAAACACTTTATATCAGAAAACAGACGGAACACAGTGAAAAAGGAATCTTAAAATGTGAGGGTGAATGTGTGGCAAGTCTCAATACCCACAAGATGAATTCCAACATTACCAAGATAGTATGCAAACTAGAAAAAAAGAGGGCCTTATTCCGTCTTCCGATTCAGGAATGCAAGAAAAGAAGAAACTTCAGTACTAATCTGGTTGCCCACAAAACATAGGAGGTGTTTTAATTGTTATGCTCATATTTTTATATATGTGTTATATGTAATATTAGAGTTAATTAATTGGAGGTTATGTAATAGTGGGTTAATCATTTGGTATTAGGGGGTAGTTTTCTAGGTGGTAAATTAGATAGTGGAGTCACAGCTTAGGTTAGTAATTGATCGAATTTTGTGTTGAATTTTCTTGTGAAAGCTTTTGGAGGTCCAGTTCCACAATGGTTAGGAGGTTCTCATCTCCCTTGAAGCGGGTTTCTTTATCCCCAATTCTATTTTTCTTTTATTTTTTAAATCTCACAAGGTGAAGGGTCAATTAAGCATCATGGAGCTCCCAAAAATCACTTGATTTGTATCCAAATGTAAGCTCTCTTTATCTTACTGACAATCAACATAATAAAGGATCACTTACCTTCATTACAATGCAGTCCTCCAATTCCCCAAATTTGCTCATGTAATCCTTCAAACCATCCGTATCCACGTCCCATGGGATACCCAAAACCTAAAACACATACAATTACATGAGAAAACATAGGCAAGTAGTATAAAATCCATCAAATTACAGATAGCGGATAAAGGCCGTTAAGTTCAGAAGTAGAGACATACCACCAGCTTTCTCTCCGACATATTGCAGTGTACGGAAGATTCACGAAATAGAGTAGTAGATTGAGAAAATCGATAAAGACACACCCAATTCCCTCTTTTCCACCTCTCGCGATCTCACCTCTCTCTCTCGCTCTCTCTTTCTATAAATCTCTCTCCTTCCTGCACACAACGAACACGCCTCTTTCTCACACACAAACATCATCGTCATCAAATACCGAAAAAAGCTCAAGATTTCCTCCGATTTTTCGAACGAGAAAAAAAAAACCTGGAACGATTAATAGATAAATGAAAATGATTTAGAGATTACCACGCTCACTGACCGTTTACCGATTCGGATTATCAAAAACCCTAACTCGCAGATCCCTCTCGTTCTCTTTCTCTCTCTCTACTATCCCTCCCTCTCTTCCTCGCGCCGCTCGGCTCCTCGAGCTAGGGTAACGCAAACGCTCCTCTACCTGCAAACTAACTTCCACAGAGTTTCTGGAAAAAATATATATCTAATTTTTTTTAATTGGGCCGCATGTTATCTTTGCTCCCCTAAAAATAGATAATGTCAAATTGACCCTATAGTTTCTCAAAATCATAACAACACATCTAATCGCTAAAGCCCGCTTGATTTGATACCTAGCGGCAATCCGTGCGAGTCTCGGAATTTACCATCTTTCTTATTTCTTTTATATTTTTTGACCTCACCACTTTGAGATATTTAATAATAATTATAGTAATTTGATCAAAAAAAAAATTAATAATTATAGTAAATATTTTATGGGGAGATATGCATAATCTATATCTATATTATTATCTATATTTATACTACTTTAAAATATAAGTATATCTGAAAAATATTTTTTTTTTTACTTTTACACTTTAAAAACACAAGTATGTCATTTTTATCTTCCAACATTAAAGCCTGGGTAATCCAGTTCTCACCAAAATTCTGCCGTTAAATCATCACACCACCTCCCAAATTTGTGACGTTACACCTATCTCTCTCTTCCTTCCCTGCGTATTCACAAATAATTGAAAACTCACCAGCCACACGATTCTTCTCAAATCTTTCCCCTCTTACTCTCCTGTGTATTCACCACTTGGTGAAGAAGAGAAAATGATTTTCTCTCTGTGCAACCATCGGTGAACTGCTTCATCAAGTAATAATTTTGCCTCTTTTCACATTAATAAATTCTTTTAAAGTCTGAATTAGTTTTTTATTTAATTTGATTGTTGTTCTATTTTTTTGTTGTACAATCGCAAGGACAACTGGACGTTCACATGTATTCAGACATTGGTCTTTCGATTTCTATGTTGAATTTTTCATTGGGTGTATGTATTGAGATTTTATTCAATTTTGAGATCGAATTGGTCACATTTGTTATTTTGTTACTTCATTTGAGTTACTGATTAGTCTTGGTTTTACCTTTTGTACTTTATTCATGCATTTTGTCTTCTATTGTCTATGGGTTAACTTTGCAGTAATGAATTAATATTTTTGTTTGTAATGCCATTGTAGCTATGTATGAGAAGTGTGGTGCTTTGGATGAAGCACGACCGATGTTTGAAGAAATGTCACATGAGGGGTGGGAGATGCAGTTTCTTGGACTGCCGATGTTTACAGTGGTGGTCTAGTGACGTCACTAATGGTATGTACTGTGTCTTATATGCAAAACCTCTCTTTTCTCTTTGTGTGTGTGTGCAATTCATCCGGTAATGATTCTGCATCTCTTCACATTAATATTTTTTTTAGTCTGAATTAGTTTTTTATTTAATTTGATTGTTGTTTTATTTTTTTGTTGTACAAATCCTATGAGTCCCTCGAAAAAGAACGACAAGGGCTTGACAAATTCCACCCCTAAGTGAAATAAATTCCGATCTTCTTTGATGTTATTGGGGGTATTGTTCCCCAGGCTACAAATCACTTGGGTCTACGAAAGGAATTAAGGCACTTGATCAACATAGAAACCAAGACTTGGAAAGTTCTGGTGATTAAAAGAAAATGATGCAATGCCATAAGAGATCTATTTACAAGATTATTTATTAACAATATTTTTACCAAAATGATAGCAATGCATTTTTTTCAGTTTTCTAATCACCAAAAAAGTGTATTGTACAAACAGATTTGCATATACAAAAAAGTCAAATTGTGTGGGAGGGGCTAGGAAGCACGGATACTTCCACGGGGGACACGTATCCGACACGGCTAGAAGTGTCCTGAATAGTGAACTTAGTCGGACACGGCCAGGACACGGCTGTGATACATCTAGAACACGGCCAGGATACGTCTAGGACACGGTCAAAAAATTTTTTATTAAAAAAATAACTTTTAACTATTAAAAAGAGAGTGATTTTTACTTTTTTTAATATATTTTTTGTTATGTAACTTATATACTATGAATGTTAATAGATGTCATGATGTTTGATGAAAATGGTAGATATTTAATTTGATCTATTTCAATTTTAGTCAAAAAAATAATATTTGTTAGGTCTTATTGTTAATATTGTTATAATATATGTTTTATTTTTAATATATTACAACTCTATTATTATTTAAAAAATATATTATATTGTTTTAATAGCCGTATCCTTGTCGTACATGTATCCTATCTTTTTGAACTTTGTCATATCCCCATGTCCGTATCGTATCGGATATGACACCCGTGTCCGTATCCGTGCTTCCTAGGGGAGGGGTCTTGAGCTTTTTTTTTTCAGAAATGTTTAATTCTCCTATTTTTATTATTTAAGTAAACCTTCCTCAATCATATTCTTCTTCATTCTAATATATCCACTTCTCAAATTCCCCCCTCCTTTAAATTCTCTTTCTTTTTTCCTATGTAACTTCTCATTTGTCTTCTTCTCATCTTTTTCCATCTTTCATCTTTGTTCCCCAAACAGGTTCAATTTTCCTACTTAAACTACACTAGAAACACCACATAAACCAGGAGACATAGATCAATGTTTAGGCGATGCAGCCACTAGAGAGTTGCCAAACCTCACTTAGTGATGTCTTATGAGCAGAAACCTTGAATATGAAGTCTGAATTATGCTCTGTAGCCTGTAGGAGAGAATTTTGGTCCCTAAATTGGTTAAGATAGAAAACTATTGCACGTGAATCATTTTCAACAATATTTTGTTGTGATATGAGTCTACAGTTTTTGCTTAAATTGCTTATATACTTAAACTCAACAAAACATTTTGATAGATGCAAAAACTATTTTTTTTTTTAGTCACTTGACCATGTAACTGTTAAAGATTAAAATATATTGGAAATTTTTTGGAGCTTATGCTTGTGGGTTTAAATGATAACATTAAAATTTGGCCTAATTGTCAAGGACAACGATATTATTTATGAGATGAATGTCAGTGTTTGCAGTCCAGTTTGCCTTTACAAATACTTATAAAATGCATGGTACACTATTAAATTTATTTTTTTGATGTTAGGTAATGGCTACCAAAAACAAGGATCAACCCCAAGTATTGGAATAGATTATGACATCATCCCATGTTTCCTACATAGTGCGTACTATGAAAGTCATCCCCTACTGGACAAAGTTATATGATGTGAAGCTTTGGAATGGATTGAATGGTGTTAAATTAATAATATTTTAGGGCATTCTTTGAATGTGATGTTAAGACCATCTGGAATAGACAAAGTCACTGAAAGGGAAACTATTGGTTTTGATTTGATTGCCTCTGCACGCCTCAAGTCAACAAGTTATGGTATTATGAAAGGGTCTTGGAGAGTTATACCCTTTCTTTAGTTTTTTATCCTCCAAGATTTGGTGTGAGTTCCAAGTGCCAAATTCTGTAATTATATGCAATTTACATTGGCTTTTACGTTATTATTTTGCTAATCCATTCTATCCCAACAAAATCATCTTTTTACAATGATTTATATTTATAGAAATGCCCGAAAATAGAGAAGACCATTTGGTTTATGATGAAGGAAATCAAGTCACAACACAGGAACGCTACAACACAACACAACACGGGAACGCTATAACACAATTGTTGATCTTTTTATTCCATGATTGGCTCATTGATGTATTGTGTATATATATGTTCATGCTTCAGTTGAACTTCATATTTGGAATTATAATAGTTGGTTAAGGAACTTAAGTTTATGGACTTTGTTTTTTGGGTATTCTGGTGAACATTGTTTTTTTTTTTTTGAATTGCTATTTGAGCATATATTTACGAGCAAGCTTTTGTTCTTAACATAACAATTAAAGTATACTTAGTAGTAGTATATAGCAACCTCTATAGTGGGTTTGGGCAATGCTTTTGCCTCTCCACTTCAGATCACAAAGAAAATGCAATCTCCTCCCCTTCCTCTGGGTGTCTACTTTACCATTTTCATATTGTCATCTTTCTTTCTATGGTATGCAGTAACATTTTGTTTTCCTTAATTGCCAGAATGGAATGCATTCTCTGTGTCCAGCTGTGTGGTCAAAGCATAGGAGGTGGTTGTTGTGTCAATGATCTATCTCAAGCATTTGGCCTGTGTAAGTTTGAACAGTTACCAAGCAAAATGAGTTTGTGATTTGCTTTTATCAAAAAAATTTGATTTGCTGACAGTGTCACGTCATTCTATTGTTATGACTTGGTGTGTTTTATTTATTACTTTGTTCACATATTCTACTTGTTTTTGCTTATATATACGGAGTATAAGATCAATCCTTATTAGTCAAAACAAATGTGCTATAACATTGAAATTTTGCAACCTTTTTGCAATATGGTAGTATGTGTCACTCAAACCTAATCTTGTAATTTGCCAAGTTGTTGCCTCTAATGTCAATGAAGATGTAGATATACTCACATTTTTTTTTGGGGGGGGGGGGGGGGGGGGGGGGAAGGGGGTAGAGGAGGAATGAGGAAGGGAAGGAGCATGTTACAATTTTCAATAGTTAGTAGACCATTCATTTGCAATTATGTGATTTGAGAAGAATTGAATACTTGAAGACAACCCGCTCCCCTGGGCATGCCATATTTGGGATCATGCTTACAACAGGACTGATTGTAAAGGTAGATTTGTTTGCATTCTTTTGTTGAACTAACCCAAATTAGATTTGCATTCCCTCTCTAGAAATATTGCTACTTGTTAAAAAGATGAGAAATATACTTAAACCTTATAAAAATAGGAATGCTAATCATTAGCATTTGTTGCTCATCCTGTATCTCTAATTGTGTGAGTGTGTGTGTTTGCACACTCCTAGTAATAAGCTGTTACTTATTTTCAAACTGTTGTCACTTATAACATTTTGAGTTCCCTCGAAATTGTCAGATAAAATTAACACCGTTGCCAATGAAAATTAGACTTGGATCTATGGCTAGCACTGACAGATGTTGTTTTCCGTCTCATTGAGACATCATTTGCTACAGCAGAAATTTCCAAGTATTTAGTAGATTCCTTGAGGTCAATTTCCTGATAGTCTCTCCACACCTTCCTCCCCTTCCCATAATCCCCAGTCATTCATGGATTTGCAGTTTCCAAAATGGTCAACTCACTCATGTATCTAGCGAGGAATTGTCCACTAATGCGTTCCTACCTCTTTGTGGGGGTCTACTGCAAGCTCAGGGTCAATATCCTGCAGACATGAGGTTCAGTTTTGCTTGCAAAGTGAGCCGGCAATATTGTAAGATATCATAAAGTTGTCTCTTGTTGATCTTTGTTCATGCTCTAAAATCTATTTCTTACATCTTTACATCAAATGTAAAGATATTTTTTAACTGTACAATATGCCACAGGACACACCTATGATAATTTATCTAACAAGTTGAATGGTGGATATTGTTGGTGATTTCTTTGTATTTATATTTGAATCTTTTTGTATACATACGGGAGGAACTTACATGGAGATTTTGACTGAAAAAATAGCGGCTCTCTCAACACAAATTGAGAGAGTAGACAAAGAGCTTCCAGTTACTGACATTTCGATTGATTAATTGATTGGAATTTTATTCAAAAGTAAAATTAGCTTGGAAGATGGGGTTGCACTGATGTTAGATGATATGAGCATTATTGTCAAACATATTCTATAAAAAAAAATTAGTCCTTAGATATATGTTGAAACCAAATTTTTAAAGTTCCATAAAATGATTGATAGCAACAGGGTCATAAGTTATGAACTTCATAAATGATGTTTTTTAAAAGGAATATTTTGTTTTTTTTTAGGGAATATTTCATCTTTTTTTTCCATTCAGTTATAGTGTGAGTCATATATAAAACTATTGTAGTTTTTACGGATATGGTGGAAGGCTCACTGATTACTTAAACGCAACAATGCCATCTCACACTAAAAAACTTGAATCAGTGTCAACTGATCTTTTGCTTCAGTTTAACTATTATGTGCTCAAGGAAGTGCCAAAATATTTTTAATCAACTAAATACTTGAGTAAAATATTGATTTTTTAACTTCAACATCAATAACATGATATATGAAGACACTTTTTTTTGTGAGAAAATGGTGAAATATTATAATATACAATACGTCAAATTGAAAATGGTCCACGTGCAATGCACGTGTGCACCAATCAGTATTAATAAAAGTATCTTATATGAAATTTTTTTGATTAACTATCTTATCCTTATAAAAAACTGTAAAGACTAACATATCATTTTGTATTTAAATATGCAGATTACCATTATATCCCTCCATACTTAAATAACAAACTAACATCTAATATATCATCTAAATTTCTATCTTTACAAAACTTTTAGATGGTCATGTTACTTTTAACAGGATATATAAAAATATTATTCTTTTTTTTCAAAATCTCAATATTAATAAATATCGACAGTTTTATTGATACAATATCATTTTAGGTGCTAAAAAATTGATATATGTATCTTTTTCTCTTCATCCATAATATAAACAATTTAAGTATGATAAACATAAGATAATATTTAATTTAGCTATATAATTAAATTTTTATATATTTTATCAAATATTTTAACGAAAACTTTTACGTGTAAAACATGTGGTGCATTGCTAATTTTTTAAAAGTAAAGTGTAGTTTACATGAGACATGTAGCAAAATGTGAATGGATAAAATCATGTGTCGTATTTAAAAACTTATAAATTTTAAGAAAGAAAATAAAAGGGGAAGATCTCTTACACGCTCTCGCACTAATGACTGAGTAAAATGATATAACTTCACACTAAGTGGAATAATATTTAGGTTCAGAGTACACAGGAGCGGAGTCAGGAATATCTATAAGGGGGCAACATATAACTAATACAAAAAAATATTTATTTTAAATTGATGCAAAAAATTTCCGTTAAAGAATGACAAAAAAGTAAGAATTAAGACAAAATTATTGTGAAATAGTAAATTCAATTTTTATTTAACCAAAATAAAATCCTAACAAAAAGATACAAAATAATTTTTTTAGTACATTTTAACATAAATATATTTATATAAAAAAGTACAATACAATTCAAATCTCAAAAGATAAACAAAATGACTTTTGCTTTTTGCAGTCCAGATCGTTTTAAATTTTATTTTAAAATTAATCCGGCGGCTAATATTAACACCCCAAATTTAAGGGAAAATAAGCCCTTAAGGGTGTGTTTAGACTTTGGAGTAACTTTTTAAAAGTTTTTTTAATACTTACAACTTTTCATAAATATTTTTCAAAAAAATAATGTTTGGAACTGCACCACCGCCGCCGCCACCACCACCACCACTATCGCTGCCACCACTACACCACCACCTCTGCCACAACAACCACCACCACACCACCATCTCTGCCACAACAACCACCACCATTGTCGCCACTCCACCACCACCACCACCGCTGCTGCCACCCTACCACCACCACCATCTCTATCGCCCCACCACTACCCCTTCCACAACAACCATCACCATCGTCCCACAACAACCAACGTCGTCGCCACCACCACTGTCTCGCCACCCCACCACCACCATTCCAACTACCACCACTTCCATCACCACCACCGCTATTGCTACTTTATCACCACCGTCACTGTCCCACCATCACCCCCTACCACCATCACCCCCCACCCCCCACCACCACCACTGCCACTACCCTTATCACCCCACCACCACCACCATCATCACCGTTATTGCCACCTTATCACCACCACCTCCACCGCTCTACCACCACCACCGTTGCCACCCCACCACCATCTTTTCCACAACAACCACCACCACACCCCCACTACCACCACCGTCATCGCCATCCCACCACCACCACCATCGTCATCCCACCACCACCACCCCACTACCACCACCCCCACCACCAATACCTTACCACAACTGTCACTGCCATCACCCCTACAACCAACACCACCACTGCCCCACCACCACCATTACCATTAATACCACGTCTGTCACCATCACAATTGGTCGGTGACATCTATTACAACCATCACCGTCTTCCACCACCACCACTCGCCCCCACTACAATCGGTGCTTAAATTCTTTTATCTTTCCTCTATCTTTGTAATTTGATTTTGAGTGTGAATATCAATATACTTATTATTGACCATTTTTTTTTATTACTCTGTGCCTTCAAGCACAGAAAATAACTAGTATTTCAATAAAATATATATTTTTTTTAAAATCTCTAAAAATTTTTATATGAGTTAAATGTAATTAATTTTTCACTAATTTTTTTATTAATGCGCACAATCACAAATCCGTAGCAAAATTAATCTTTATTTAGTTGGAAAATTTAGTTGAAATCTTTATCGATCTTATAGAGAAATTCTCTATTCGAAACAGCTTGAAATATTTTTGGGTTACAATCTTTTGTCTTTTGCATACAATCGTATTTTATTAGGTTCTAGATTACTATTACTAAAAAAATGGTAAATGAAAACAAAAAATTGTTCTTAAAAAATAACGAACAATGTATTAGATAAAGAGAATTATTGTATTTTCATCAATATACAAATAGATCCAGATAGTTATATCTGATTGACTCAATCCAAAATTAGCATATTTATTTTAGAGGGTTAGTAAACCACTAATTTATTAAAAAATGAACAGACTAGAACATTATTAAAATTTTCAAAAATTTAGGGGAAACAAATATAATGTATACAATAATTTTATAAATTCTCATCTAAAGTGGTCCAAAAGTGAGGTGTGGCAATTGCCCACACTGTCCTCATGTGGCTCCGCTCATGAGAGTACATCAGATTCTTTTATATAAGCTATTTTTTTTACTTCAGGATATTTCTATAGAAGAAATTACCGAGGTGTGTTTGCTGTGTGTAGAAAAACTTTAAAAATTATTGATGTTAGATTTGTTCCACTTATGAGATCCTTTTTGGTTCATGAAATGTTTTCTAATTTTTCAATGGAATAAGAAATGTTTTCTAATTTTTCAATGGAATAAGAGAGTGAGAAAGCTGAGGAGAAAGCGGCGAAGGTGAACGATACCTGATGGTGTAATAAGCTAACTGGCGATTATCATCTCTTCCGACATTTTTAGGCCATTTTCCATCCTTCTGTAACCCTAAGGCTTTCATAAAACCACTATGGACTCCTGCGGTGTCTTCGCCGAACTTGCACTCAAAGGCATTGATGTCGGTGTTCCATGCATATACATCCAGGTGGTGTTTGTTTGACAGGATTGAAGGGGATTAAAAGTGGGATTGGATTAAAATAGTGAAATGGCCCACATATCCTTGGTTTGGATGGAAAAATTGGAATGGACTCACTGTGGGATTCAAAAACTCGGCCTCCTGATCGGTGAAGACATAATCCAGCCCACATGGGATTATGTAAACCCATGTGAATGGAGGGATTCAAAAATAGTGAAGGGGATTCATGGTTAAATTACATAAACACCCTTAAACAGTTATTTTTGCTAGGGTTATGTATGCAGCTCCATCACTTACCAACACACTGCATCCCCACTGGTCCCCCCACTAACGGCGCTGAAGGACTTTTCAATATTTCCAGGTCTCTCTCTCTCTCTCTCTCTCTCTCTCTCTCTCTTTTGGCGTATGTTGTATGTTGGTGACCGTGATTGGTCTGTGTAGAATTTTATAATAAACTTGGTTTGGGTTGCAGATAGTGTGGACCACTGTACACTCTCTCCCAGATTACATCTCTCTCTCTCTGAGCTTCTATATAATAAGTTTGGTTTGGGTTGTAGATAGGTTGTTTGTAATGTGGAAGTCACTGCTCAGATCAACAATAAAATTTGTAGTTTGTGTCTGTGTATATTCGATAGTTTTCGGACTGACTTACCTCCCTTTTTCTGGTTTTTCCTCGATCTCTCTGTCTCTTTATCTCCTGTATTCAGTTGCTCCATCTTTCTTCTTCACATCGACTGTGATTATTCCATGGAAGAGAAAAATCGGGTAAAGCTCTACTGCTCAGATCTGGCCACTGTTGACCAGATCTGTCGATGGAAGTAGCAGATCTGGCACGGAAGTGCTCGATCTGGTCATGGTCGAATGTGGTGTTTGGATGATCATGTATATCTCCTTCAAATACAGACCCATATCTCTGTATATTGCTCTCTGCCTCTCCACCGCTAACACAGAGATATGGGTATAGAAAATGGGGGCTAATGGTTAAAAAAATTAGGTGTGGGCTATTAATTACATAGAGAAATTGGGCTAAAAAAACCTGATTTGGGCTTGTTTATAACAGATTAGTTAAAAAAAGGATTTGGGCTATTAATTAATGAGTAGGTTGGTAAATGTTTAATTAACAAGCTATGGGTTATGAATTAAAGACATGATTTGGGGTATAAAAATCTTAGTTGTGCTTATTGTAACAGATTTGTTAAATAAAGATTTATTGGGGTATTAATTAATGATAGGGTTGGTTATTGTTTAAATAACAAGTTCAGTGAATCTCTTAATTAATGAGATGAAATGGTCTATAAACATCCGATTTATACCCTGTTTTGAACCGATTTGGTAAAAAACATGTCTGGGATTATTGTTAATGACAGGCTATGGGCTGTAAAAAAAATATTTGGGCTTTACACAACAGATCTGTTAAATAAATTATTTGAATTTGAAGTCATTTGGGATATTAATTGAGGTTGGAAAATAATCAGCTTGCCCTAAATTTAATTTCATAGAAAATAAATTGCATTTGAGTCATTGAAACACATAAAATACCACACAGAAATTACAATGACCTATATGGGTTATTGAAAATATTTAATATGGTTCGGATTAACTTGACAACTTATTAAACAAAAGAATGCTATGTTTTATATGTTGGTGTCACAACAAAGGTTTTTCTAAAAATACCTATTTTAGACTGAGACATGAGTTGTATTGATTTGTGATTTTTTTTTTATAGTGTCCTAGTTACAATACAACAGTGAATGGTCATATATGGTACAATTGAACCAATTTCATGCATTTTAATAATCGTACATGTGCATAATTGAACCATATTGTGTTGAAATATTTTATGCATTTTTGGTTACATAAATTACTAAAATTTTATATGTCCAAACCATATATGACACACGTTTGAGAAAAACAATTTTGTAAATATCAATAAGTTGGCGCCTAATATTTTGTGTTATTTTTTTTTCCTCAACAGTATATCACGATCGTATCCGGAAGTAAGGTAATACAACGAATTCACTTATATTATCTACCTCATCATCTTATCAGTTTATCACATATTTATTTGTCATTGTCAATTATATTTTAATAACATGTATAATAATATAATGCATGTATATCAAGAAACAATTTTAGGATTGTAATTTGAGTTATCAGTTATGGTAAATATTACATATAATTGAAATTTATGACCTTTGCAGTGAACATGGAAAACCCTAATGATGAAGTCTGTATATTGCTTACCATTATGAATAGGAGTATTCGGGAAATGGTAATTTTGTTTCACCTTTTAATATGTATAATGGTTGCGATATGGGACATTGAAAACAATGTCAAACATAAAATTGTGTCACGCCCATTGCATAGGATTCGCCTCCAACGTGAACACTTACATCGTCTAATTGGCGAGAGTGATACAAATTGTATAAACCAACTTAGGATGGATAGACACACGTTTGGGGTATTATGCAATTTGGTGCGTGATTTAGGAGGCTTACATCCAAGTAGGAATGTTAGTGTGGAGGAGATGGTTGCTATGTTTTTAAGTATCTTAGGTCATGACGATAAAAATAGGCCGGTTAAGTTCAACTTTCTTCGATCGGGAGAAACGGTTAGTCGACATTTCAATAATGTCTTGACTGCGGTGTTGAAGTTGAGAAGGGTGTTGCTAAAGTCAGCTGAGCCAATTCTGGAGAGCAATACAGACCCAAAATGGAGGTGGTTCAAGGTAAATATTGTGGCACTATATTAACCTTAACTTGACAATTCCCCATTTTTTTCCCCTTATAAGATGGTATAATCCTAATTAAACTTTTTTTTTGTGTTGTAGAATTGTGTGGGTGCCTTAGATGGCACTTATGTTGCAGCACGAGTACCTCTTGTCAATCAAGCTAGGTATAGAACACGTAAAGGAGGAATAGCAACAAATGTGTTGGGTGTTTGTGACCCAGACATGAAAATAATTTATGTGCTTCCCGGCTGGGAGGGGTCCGCTGCCGACTCTAGAATATTACGTGATGCCGTGACTAGACCTAACGGCTTGAAGGTCGCACGTGGTAAGTAGAGTCATAATTTAGTAACATGAAGTACAAAATTATAATTTTATACACAACGTTGTAGATTAATCAACATATTTAATACAACACAGGGACTTATTATCTAGTTGATGCTGGGTACACTAATGGGGAGGGATTTTTAGCACCATTCCGAGGTCAAAGATATCATATACAAGAGTTTGGGGCAGGTGCCGCAGCTCCCCGTAATCCTGAGGAATTGTTCAACCTCCGACATTTAGCCGCAAGGACATGCATTGAGAGATGTTTTGCCTTGTTGAAAAATAGATGGGCTATCCTTAGAGCACCGTGCTACTATCCGGTTCGCACGCATAATCGCATTATAGCTGCTTGTTGTTTGTTGCATAACTTGATCAGAAATGAAATGAATGTGGATCCAATAGAAGAAGAGTTGCTCGAAGTTAGTGACGATGAAGATGGTCCTGATAATGATGTGATAGACATTGTGGAGACATCGGCTGAATGGTCATTATTTCGAAATCAGTTAGCGTTAGAAATGTACAACGAGTGGAGAATGTCTCGTGGACAACCTACTATATAAGTGTTTTTTATTTTGTGATTCTGCATTTAATGTGGGATATGGGTTTTATAATAGTTAGTGAAAAAAACCCTTGTTTTTAAACTTAGATTATTGTCCATGTCTTAAATTTTTATATGGTTGGCGTTCGGTTGTAAGTATACAATGTTGCTGATCAAATTATTGTGCTTACCATTATATTTGTACAACGTAGTATGTCTGAGCCAGGTGCAAGTAACCAGACAGAGAAGGGTATAAGACGGACATGGACGCATGCAGAAGAAACTCAGCTAATCGCGTCCCTAAGGGATCTATGTGTTAATGGTTGGAAGTGCCAAAACGGCACTTTCAAAGCAGGGTACCTGCAAGCTTTAGAACAGAGTTTGCGAACTGCAATTCCAGGGTGTGAATTGCGGGCTTCGCCACACATTGAGTCAAAGATGAAAATTTGGAAAAAAAATTATAACTCTTTGTTCACCATGATGGCCACTTCTGGGTTCGGTTTTAATTCTGAAGAGAATAAGATTATAGTTGATGGGGATGACATATGGAGAGAGTACTTGAAGGTGAAATAATTCTTTTATTTGATTGTATTTAGAAACATAATAACATGTTTCTAAAAAATTAACATTAGCAATTGTGTTTGTGTGTAGAAGGACAGAAACGCTAAGGGGATGCGTGAGAAGGCATGGCCTTACTTCAATGATTGGGGAGTGATATTTGGTAAGGACCGTGCCACTGGAGAGTATGCAGTGGATTTTGAAGACATGGTGGGTGATGCTGAGGTGGAAGCATCTATGCGTGAAACTGACCACATGAATGGACCGGTGGATTTTGGCGAGGATGACCGTACATCACATAGCGCAAATAATCCTATTAGACATGATGTTGGTGTTGAGGCCAGTGTTGGGACTCCATCGACAAGTAGGAAAAGAAAAGGAAAGATGACTGGTAATGTGGCCGAGTCGGTAGCAAAGAGTTTGTCGGACATCTCTAAAGTGTTTGGTGACTATGTGCATGATTGTCGAAATCAATTAGACATGATAGCACAACGTGTTGGGTATAATCATGATGTTGCCGATGCACGTAGAAAAGTTAATGCTGAACTTGAAAAGATAAATGGGCTTACCATGGTGGATCGACATGCTGCACTAAAAATCATTTGTTCAGATCCTGTTAACGTATATATCTTCTTCAGCCTGCCTGAGTATGAACGGCCTACTTGGGTTGGCGGACTTCTGTGGAACACACCTCGTAGTTGATGGAGATGGCCGTATATTTGTTTACGGACCATTAGGATGACATGCATTAACTGTTTTTGTTGAACTATTTGGTTGAACTTTTTTGGATTTGGACTTTGACGTATGTATGGAGACATATGTAGCAGACAGATTATTTTGGTTGTGATGATGAATATGCGAAGTAACTTTTAATTGTATCAGGTTAACAGTTTTACTTGGTCAATTTTATGAAAGCCTATGCATATAAACTATTTTATAGCTTTTGGTTATTAACAATCAATTGTTTTGGTGTCAATAGCAATGCACAGGCGAAACCGATGCTATGTCGTATTTGTTGGGCGACAGGTTGGCATTTACCATTCATGGCAAGAGTGTCATGTACATGTGCATAGATTTTCTGGTGCACTTTTCAAGTCCTATGATTCGTACAATGAGGCTGAGAATGCGTTACGCATTCACCTAAGAAGGTTAGAAACGGAAACAGGTGGTGCACATGTTGATGATACTGTAGGGGAGGAGAATGCAACGTTGGATAATATTACTGAACATGTTGCAATGGAAGATGTTGTAGCACCACCCATTCTTGTGCAAAGATGTGCATTTAAACGAGATATTATGTGGTGCATTATTAGTGTTATGATGTTTTTTTTTGGGTGTAATACTAACCCATGTTTTGTACTTTTTTTTGGGTAGATTTGGATGAGTATTGTGAAAACTATGATGTAACTTGGTTAGTAAGGACAATGTAATTTTGGAATGGTTGATTATCCACCTCTTTTAAAAAGAATTCACTTGCTTGTGTTATTTTAACATTTTGAGCATTTCGTCTAATTGTAGCAATTGTTTCTCATTGATGCATCTAATGTGAAGTTGCAAATGTGTTACGTAGGGATGAAGATTCCAAATATGAGTGCAGATGAAACTCAAGTGATGATTGATACATTAATTGAATATAAACATCGGAACCTATTACCTCATCACAGAAGATTGGACAAGAAAAACTTGGAACGAATGTTAACGGTCCTACACAGGCGTCTGCCAGACTTTAGCCTGACATTGAGCGAGGTATTACGGATGATATTTTTTTGGGAGCGAATTTATTTCACAATTTCAGAAATGTTGGAGACAGGTGCATTTTCTTGGGACAATCGCAATAAGTGTGTCATCCAAACAGATGTGGAGGGCTCGAATGAATACTTAGACGTAAGTGTGCATCATTACTTGGTGATGATTTACATCCTTATTTTGTTGGTACGAAATTAAAGCTAAACTATTTTTTGTTTACATCATGCAGGACGTTCCATTTGCTGTGGAATACTGTCTAGACCCACAGCCAAATTACCAATATTTTGAAGTCATTTTCAAAAATGATGTTCCACCATCAGGCGGACAAACTTCAGATAGTGTAGGATCCTCTCCATCGGTGAATTCCGCCCCAACCATCGATGTTATAGTCATTGACGATTGAGTTTTTCCAATGACCCCAAGCTCGATACGGAATTAACATCTACTAATCATGTGTGTTAGTTAAGATTATGTAACATCGATTGCTGGACTACTACATGTTATAATGTACTTGTGTTACCCATATTGCCATTTTGTTGTGTATGCCTTATTTTGTTGCTTAGGGTATCATATTGGCAATTTGTACGTTGTGATATGCACGACTTAAAAATAGCGACCTTTTGTAAGACATTGTCGTTTTTAATGTACAAGCATAATATTATGCTTATAATTATGTGTTTGCATGAGAAATTTTTATATTTGTTGTTTGCATGATTCATATGACTGGATATGAAACAGGAATGTCACGCGAATCACACTCTTATTCCCATGTTGATGCTACCGAAAACCTCCTGCATCCTCGTGGAAATGCAAGGAGGGGATGTTATAAAAAGGTACCAATTAGGTGTTTGACTTGGAGGACCTAAACTTCCATATTTTGCTTAGGTTATTTTAACAATCTTAGGCACTTTGCTTAGGTTTTTGTTTAGACGCTGCTAGTGAGTACAAGTGTAGGGTATATTCTGAATAATGGAGAAATGACCTATTTACCTTTGCTTGAACCAAAATAAGAAATTGTTTAGTGCGTTGCTTTCATCACCAAACACTTAATATGGGTTGACATAGGTTTGGATGAAAAAGCTATGATGGATTTAGACGATTTATGAATTTTAATCAATAGGAGGGTCACGTGCTGAAGAAGTTGACAGGTCTCATTACACCTTAAATTTTTAATATCATAAAAATTTTATGGTCATCCATTTATTTCCTTATAAATGAACATTTGAAAAAATTAACATTTTAATTAAAGCAACAAATTTTAAATTGATCTAATTTATGATATTAATTTAGGCAATAATATAACAATGCCCTAAAATTCCTGAAAAATAAATTGCATTTGAGTCATTGAAAAAATTGAATATGGTTCGGATTAATTTTGTATGATGCATATGATTTTTATTATCTTTTTTTTTTCATATGATGCATATGATTTTTTATATTAAAAGTGTATTGTACAAATTAAATTAAATAAATGAACAAAATATTTAATGTAATATTTTATAAAAATGCGTTATTTATTTATTCATATTTTTGTTTCCTAAATAAGACAATACTAATGGATTGGACTTTTTTTCATTCCATTCCAAACATGGTATAGGATTGGATAATATTTTTTTACACAAGGGTGCAATTGTCATTTTAGCATGTTTTATCTTCACATCTAAATGGGGCCCACAAACCTAATGAAAGCTATCCAAAGATGGGATAGGATTTGAATCCCAACTTTATAATCCTCTAATCCGGATCACTTTGCATTGGGTTGGATTGGGTTCGGATTCAAATCCAATCCAATCCAATCCTTCCATGGTCATCCAAACACCACCCCATGGTGGTGTTTGGATCAAAGGATTGGGGGGGGATTATAGAGAGGATTGGATTAAAATTGTGAATGAGTCCACTTATCTCAGGTTTGGGTAATTTTTTGGCATGGGATTAACCTTGGTTTTGAATTCCTCGGGCCGTAGCTTTTGCAGCTGAGAATCCCCTCTGCAGGCCATTGAACAATCCCTTCTGCTGTGTGGGATTCAGATTTGTGAGGCAGGATTAGATTTGAAAATTCTAAAATACCCTCCACCGGCTGTAACCCATCTCCATTTTTTCCATCGGTGGTTTTTGGAACTCTCCAAAACACCAGATCTGTTGAGCAGATCTGCGTGTTGAGCCCAGGCAGTAGCAGATCTGCAACTTCCATTTGTTGATCTGCTCCTTCGAAGACCCCATCATATGTTCTCTCTCTCTCTGTCTCACTCTTTCTATCTGAATCATTTGGAGAAGCCGAAGCTTTTGGAGAAGGTGAAACATCTAACTTAATTGCTTCTGGAGCATTTGAGCACTTTAACTAAATTAAAATCCAGTTTATACCCCGGTAGTTCGGTTTTTTTGCACCTTACCCCTATGTTCAGAAATTAACACATAACCATCTTATACTTTTGAACTTAATTGCTACCGTTAGAAATTCTCTCTCAATTGACATAATGTAACTGCAAGCACATGATTTGAGAGTAAGTGTGTAAAAATTTTCGGTCTAAGTCAATTTTGAATGAAAGGGTTTGGGTCTCATTAAAAAATCAAAATTGTTAAGTTTTATTAAAAAATTAATTAAGTTTTATTTTTAAACACACAACTTCGGATTTTATGGAAAGAAACAAATAACGACTTAGGCATGAGTTGTATCGATTTGTGTATTGTTTTTCTGTTAAAAATTATTATTTTATTTTTGCATGATGCATGTGATTTTTTTAATTAAAAGTGTATTGTACAAATTAAATTAAATAAATGAACAAAATATTTATTGCAATATTTTATAAAAATGTGTTATTTATTGATTCATATTTTTTTTTTCCTAAATAGGACAATACTAATGGATTAGATTTTTTTTTCATTTCATTCCAAACATGGTATATGATTGAATAACCTTTTTTTACACAAGGGTGCTATAGTCATTTTAGTATGTTTTATCTTCACATGTGAATGGGGCCCACATTGCAAATGAAACATATCCAAAGATGGGATAGGATTCGAATCCGATCTATATAATCCTCCAATCCGGACCACTTTGCATTGGGTTGGATTGGGTTCGGATTCAAATCCAATCCAATCCAATCCTTCCTTGGTGATCCAAACACCACCGATATGTTTACAACTTGAATGGATCAATTTACAACTTTAATGGATGATTTACAACTTCAATGGATCAATGATATGTTTACAACTTGAATGTATCAATTTATAACTTTAATGGATGATTTACAACTTCAATGGATCAATGATATGTTTACAACTTGAATGGATCAATTTACAACTTTAATGGATGATTTACAACTTCAATGGATCAATTTACAACTTTAATGGATGATTTACAACTTTAATGGATCAATGATATGTTTACAACTTCAATGGATCAATTTACAACTTTAATGGATGATTTACAACTTCAATGGATCAATGATATGTTTACAACTTGAATGGATCAATTTACAACTTTAATGGATGATTTACAACTTCAATGGATCAATGATATGTTTACAACTTCAATGGATCAATTTACAACTTTAATGGAAGATTTACAACTTCAATGGATCAATGATATGTTTACAACTTGAATGGATCAATTTACAACTTTAATGGATGATTTACAATTTCAATGGATCAATGATATGTTTACAACTTGAATGGATCAATTTATAAAATTAAATTAAATTAAAATTCATAAAATTAAAATTCATAAAATTAACATTACATTAAAATTCATAAAATTAACATTAAATTAAAATTCATAAAATTAAAATTAAATTAAAATTCATCAAATTGAAATTAAATTAAAATTCATAAAATTAACATTAAATTAAATTAAAAATAAATTAAAATTCATAAAATTAACATTAAATTAAAATTCATAAAATTAAAATTAAAATAAAATTCATAAAATTAAAATTAAATTAATTAGATGAAATTGATTGTTAATTTGATAAATTAAATATTAATTACATGCTAATTTGATAAAATTGAATGTCAATTTGATAATTCTGAATGTTAATTTGATAATTTGAATGTTAATTTGATGAATTAGGTGTTAATTGAATGAAATTGAAAGTTTATTTGGTTAATTTAATGTTAACTAGTTGAATTTGAATGTTAATTTTGTGAATTAAATGCTTATTCGAAAAAATTGAATGTTAATTAGATGAAATTGATTGTTAATTTGATAAATTAAATGTTAATTACATGTTAATTTGATAAAATTGAATGTCAATTAGATAAATCAGAATGTTAATTTGATAATTTGAATGTTAATTTGATGAATTGGGTGTTAATTGAATGAAATTGAAAGTTTATTTGGTTAATTTAATGTTAAATAGTTGAATTTGAATGTTAATTTTGTGAATTAAATGCTTATTAGAAAAAATTGAATGTTAATTTGATAAATTAAATGTTAATTACATGTTAATTTGATAAAATTGAATGTCAATTAGATAAATTGGAATGTTAATTTGATAATTTGAATGTTAATTTGATGAATTGGGTGTTAATTGAATGAAATTGAAAGTTTATTTGGTTAATTTAATGTTAACTAGTTGAATTTGAATGTTAATTTTGTGAATTAAATGTTTATTAGAAAAAATTGAATGTTAATTAGATGAAATTGATTGTTAATTTGATAAATTAAATGTTAATTACATGTTAATTTGATAAAATTGAATGTCAATTAGATAAATCGGAATGTTAATTTGATAATTTGAATGTTAATTTGATGAATTGGGTGTTAATTGAATGAAATTGAAAGTTTATTTGGTTAATTTAATGTTAACTAGTTGAATTTGAATGTTAATTTCGTGAATTAAATGCGTATTAGAAAAAATTGAATGTTAATTAGATGAAATTGATTGTTAATTTGATAAATTAAATGTTAATTACATGTTAATTTGATAAAATTGAATGTCAATTTGATAAATCGGAATGTTAATTTGATAATTTGTATGTTAATTTGATGAATTGGGTGTTAATTGAATGAAATTGAAAGTTGATTTGGTTAATTTAATGTTAAGTAGTTGAATTTGAATGTTAATTTCGTGAATTAAATGCTTATTAGAAAAAATTGAATGTTAATTAAATGAAATTGAGTGTTAATTTTATGAATTGAATTCTAATTTGATGAGTTGAATGTTAATTTGTTGTTAATTTGATGTTGATTTGATGAAATTACATGTTAATTGGATTAATTAGTCAGTTTTAATTGAATTTGATCGATCAGAAAGATATATTGATCGATCAAATCGTTGGTAAGTAAATTCGATCGATCAAACATATATTTGATCGATCATGTTATTTCTATTGTGAATCAGAATGAAAAGTACTGAGAAGATTTGATCGATCAAATAAGGTTTTGATCGATCAAATATCCCCAAATTCGAGTTTTGTACCATAAAAGTGGTAAATGATCCATTAAAGTGGTATATATTATTGGATTATCCATTACTTACAACTCTCCTTACATATTGATCGATCAAACATGGTCCATGATCGATCATGGACCATTAAATATTGTAAAAACTACCATTGCTTTAGTAAATGTTTCTCCCCAATAGTGGTAAAAACTACCATAAAAGTGGTAAATGATCTATTAAAGTGGTATATATTATTGGATTATCCATTCCTTACAACTCACCTTACATATTGATCGATCAAACATGGTCCATGATCGATCATGGACCATTAAATATTGTAAAAACTACCATTACTTTAGTAAATGCTTCTCCCCAATAGTGGTAAAAACTACCATAAAAGTGGTAAATGATCCATTAAAGTGGTATATATTATTGGATTATCCATTACTTACAACTCACCTTACATATTGATCGATCAAACATGGTCCATGATCGATCATGGACCATTAAATATTGTAAAAACTACCATTATTTTAGTAAATGTTTCTCCCCAATAGTGGTAAAAACTACCATAAAAGTGGTAAATGATCCATTAAAGTGGTATATATTATTAGATTATCCATTCCTTACAACTCACCTTACATATTGATCGATCAAACATGGTCCATGATCGATCATGGACCATTAAATATTGTAAAAACTACTATTGCTTTAGTAAATGCTTCTCCCCAATAGTGGTAAAAACTACCATAAAAGTGGTAAATGATCCATTAAAGTGGTATATATTATTGGATTATCCATTACTTACAACTCACATTACATATTGATCTATCAAACATGGTCCATGATCGATCATGAACCATTAAATATTGTAAAAACTACCATTGCTTTAGTAAATGCTTCTCCCCAATAGTTGTAAATATTATCATAAAAGTGGTAAATGAGAGCCATGATCGATCAAACATATGCCATGATCGATCATGGACCATTAAATATTGTAAAAACTACTATTGCTTTAGTAAATGCTTCTCCCCAATAGTTGTAAATATTACTATAAATGTAGTAATGAATCCATTGAAGTCGTAAATATTACCACTAATGTTGTAATTTTGCCCTCAAGTCAATAATGACGGCTTTTCTTTATGTCTTGTCTTGTCATTTCAATGTCTTGTCCGGTGTCATTTCAATACCATTGAAGTTGTAAATAATCCATAAATGTAGTAAATTATACCATTGATGTTGTAAAAAAGAATTTTCGGTATGGTACCGAAAATTCTTTTGGCTGTACCATAGTTGGCTCCTTTCTAGAAACATGATGTGCTTCACAAGAACATATAGTAATGCTAGACTGACCAAATTTTGGGATTAAATATCTATCCCAAATGACATGACAGTTAACTTGGATTTCTTTATTTGGTGCCATGTCATTTGGACCCCAATAAAGACTCCAAATAATATGCTACCATGTCATTTGGGATAGAAATTTGATCAATAAATTTGGTCAATGTAACATTCCTCAAGAACATATGGCCTACTGAATTTTTTTATTTTTCTTTGTTTCTTCCTTTGAGCTTATTTTCTGTCATTCTGACTTTTCCTATGACAGTCTTACAAGTTGTTCTGTTGTAGGGGACATAGCTCCTTGGAAAACACTAGCTAACTTGCTTTTCGGTATCATACCGAAAAGTAAGTTGGCTTATGTGTGTTACACGTGATTCTTTAAAACCGGTTTCACCGGTATATAGTTGAACCATAAAAGTTGTTACAAAAAATTGGTAACTAGTTCAAAAATTGTATCTCATCCCCAAAACTTGTAACCCTAAAAAATATTGTAATCTAACTCACAAAATTGTAACATACCAAAAAAATTGAAATCAAATCCATGAAAGTTGTAACTCGAGAAAAGTTATAACCCACCATTAAACTTGTACAACATTCAAAAGAGTTGTTGTCTTACCATAAAATGTACAATCCCAGAAAAGTTGTATTCCATCATTAAAGTTGTACCCCCACCCCCAAAGAGTTATAATCATATCATTAAAGTTTTTATCCACCAAAAAGTTTGAAACTAAATCTACAAAAGTTATAACCCAAGAAAAGTTGTAACCCTCAATTAAAATTGTACCACATTCAATAGAGTTGTACCTCATCTAAAAGAGTTGTACCACATCCCAATAGAGTTGTACTCACATCCAAAAAATGTGTAACCATCTATTAAAGTTGTACCACATCCAATAGAGTTGTATTCTATCTATTAAAGGTGTACTCACATCCAAAAGAGTTGTAATCATACCGTTAAAATTGTACCCTATCCATTAAAGGTTTACCCACATCCAAAAGAGTTGTAATTTTTCAATTAAAGTTGTCCTCCATCCATTAAAGGTGTACCTATCCAAAAGAGTTGTAATCCTACCCAGGGGCCAAGCCAAGAATTTTGCTCAGGGTGGACACTTTAATTATACACTATAATTTTTTTCCGTCTAACCAATCATACTATATAACATATTTATATTTATTATATTATATTTGATATATGAAATCCATTTACTATAAAAAATTCCAAAAAAAATATATATATTGCCAGGGGCGGAGCCATGAATATCTATAATTGAGGCAAAATATAACTGGTATAAAAAAATATTTAGCCGAAATTAATACAAAAAAATTCAGTTCAAGAATGAAAAAAAAGTAAGAATCAACACTAAATTATTGTGAAATAGTAAATTCAATTTTTATTTAGGCGAAACAAAATCTTAACAAAAAGACACAAAATAATTTTTTTAGTACATTTTAACCTAATTATATATTTCAATAAAATATAAAAATTTTTAAAATCTCTAAAATTTTGTATATGAATTAAATGTAAATTAATTTTTCACTAATTTTCTATCAATGTGTACAATCACAAGTACGTAATAAAATTATTCTTATAGAGAAATTTCCTATTCAAAATAGTTTAAAATATTTTTGGGTTACAACCTTTTGTTTTTTGTATACAATCGTATTTTATTAGGTTATAGACTACTATTACTAAAAAAATGGTAAATGAAAACTAAAAATTATTCTTAAAAAGTAACGAACATTGTGTTAGATAAAGAGAAATATTATATTTTTGTCAATATACAAATAGAACATTGACTCAATCCAAAACTAACATATTTATTTTAGAGGGTTAGTGGTCCACTAATTTATTAAAAAAAAAAGACTAGAACAATTATTAAAATTTTCAAAAATTTAGGGGGTAAATATAATGTATAAAATAATTTTATAGGTCGGTGCAAGGAAGGACAAAAAAACTCAAGGAACTGAGCTTCTCGCGTGTTGAGCTTCTCTCTGTTTCTTCTATTTTTCTTGTGGTTGGGCAGTGGGCAGTGGGCAGCTAGTAGTGAGTGAAACAGAGAGGAAAAAAAAAAAAAAATAAGATAGGTTTTAGTCAAGTGGGCCAAAAGTTTTGTTTTTTAATGATAGATGGGCCAAAAGTTTTGTTTTTAATGTTGGGCCAAATTTTTTTTTGTTTTTAATGTTGGGCTAAAAGTTTTATTTTTTTAATAGGTTTGGGTGGATTGTAATGGGTCAAATATTTGATTTTTTAATAAGTTTGGGTAGATAATAGTGAGTTCAAAATTTTTTTTTTGTTTTAAATGAGCTTAATTTTTTAATTATTTTGGGTAAATAATGTGGGCCTAATATAAATGAGGGGGGCACACATAATATATATGTATAAATATATAATACATATACCTCCCTCCGCCTGTGATCATACCATTAAAGTTGTAACCCTCAACTATTTGATTAGTGTCAACGCAATTATTAATATCAATTATTAACACAATTATTAAGATCAGTTATATATTTAAGGAAAAATTATTTTACTTTGCCCCTATGTATTTTCTCTGCAAAAAAATAATAGACTTTTCTAATTAGGTAATGTGGAATAAAAATATTACTTGAATGTGAAATATAGAGAATAAAATGAAAATATTGTTATCGTTTAGGGGTATAAGTGTAATTTACTTATGATGAATTAAGACCGACCGTAGGAATGAGCGACCGATCCTGGTGTGTAATTACATTTATTTATCTTATCATATTAATTTTCTTAATTAATTGAGAGTTAAGAAATTTAATTTAAATGTAAGAGATGATTAAGTAAATTAAAGTGTATGAAAATTTTCATGTGGGCAAATTTAGAATATGTCAAAACCTAAACTAGCATTGCTTGGCAGTCTACTCCTCGTGTCTGCCCATGGACCGAGTAAGTTTATACTAGTCTATGAGTTATATTGAAGGTTATACACAGAAATATTAGCAATAATTTGTACCGTAAATATTCTATAATACAAAAAATTGAACATCAATCGTATACTATTATACGAATAAAACACAGACTAAAATGATATAACTTGAATGTATGACATGACTCGAAAAGATTCGTACAAAGGTGAATGATACCAAATGGTGTAATAAGCTAACAGGCGATTATCATCTCTTTTGACATTTTTAGGCCATTTTCCATCCTTCTGTAATCCTAAGGCTTTCATAAAACCACCATGGAGTCCTGCGGTGTCTTCGCCGAACTTGCACTCAAAGGCATCGATGTGGGTGTTCCATGCATATACATCCAAGGGTTTGGTGCCTCTGAAGGCCACCACGATCATATCATGGTTGGCATTTTGATCATGAAGCATGAAGGCTTTTGTTGAAAGATTCTCCTGATACTCTGCCAAGCATAGAATCACCTTACATTATATTCAGTTAGCTAGGCATTTATAGGTCAGAATGAAATTCTGTGGGCCTCTGAGAATAGAATCATATATATATATATATAGTGAACACACTTTTAATATTAACCATGTTTTTCATTCTCCCAGGGAAAAAAAAATTACGCTTTTTGCATAAATAACAACACATTGATATTTCTATACGTTTGCATACCTACGCGTTTGTGTAGATTTTAAGAAAAGTACCGACTCAAAGCCTATACTTCCCCTAAAATTCAGAACACTAGAACTTGTTGGTCTCTTTTGATACAATTAGTTGTTGCCTACTTGCGTTGTACGTATATCATTTTGTGTATAAAATATTATATATTCAGTTGTTGATCACTTTTCTTCTTGCAAAATTCACAACTTTAATAAATATTAACAGTTAAATGGTCAAGATTCATATTCTATTAGAATGTCATTGCCCTTCAATTGGAAATAAAATGCTAAAATAATAAAATGGACTTAAAAGACAAAAAATATTGATTTTTGAATGGAAGGTCTCCAGTTAATATCTAATACATTAATCATTGATGGAAAAGAATTCATAGAATTTGTCTCGGTTTGTAGTATGAAAAAAATGGAGACTAT
The DNA here is from genome assembly GCA_951799425.1 of Ilex aquifolium. NCBI lineage: Eukaryota > Viridiplantae > Streptophyta > Magnoliopsida > Aquifoliales > Aquifoliaceae > Ilex > Ilex aquifolium. Next base: position 8,106,695 of record OX637391.1, read on the forward strand.
AAAGAGGTCAAATTGGTTGAAAATTAATTCTTAGAATTTGAAGAGTTTATGAAGTGATCTAAGCTTAATTGATAATCGATACATATATCAGTTAGAAATTTAGTCCCCAAATACGTAGGGTCAAAAACTTAAATTGATTATAATTACGCTAATTATTGAATCAAGGATTAAATTAAATTTACAATAATAATCAATGACATATTTGAGAATCAAAAGTTTTTCACTCAGTTGTCTTTTATTAATAGTATTGTATTGTATAACAAATAGGTGAGTGATGTCAAAGCATGCTGGAACACAGGGAAAAAGGGAGAGCAAACCTCAATAAAAGCATTTTAAATTACATTCACCTTCTTGGAGACAACCAAGCTAAGTAAGAGTGTAACAAGTTAGTCCAACTAACATCTAAATTCATCCACAGCTTGCAACAGTCAGATTACGTTTCCTTAATATTGGGCAAGAAATCGACAACATGGAGAGCTGTAAGAAGCTCAACCCGTACCAGGCTGACAACAAAAACAAACTTCTAGCCAATTTGGATTTCAGAGTTTTAAGAATCATATAGTTAGGGTAATGACTTTTTCACGTTTACTAGTAAGGTATAGGATGAAGCACATAGAAAGCTGATACAAGATTAAAACAACTTCATCTAGGATTTCAGAACATCAAAGCTTGGTTTGGACTTGATCTGAGCCTGAAATGATTTGAATCACTAAAAAAAATTAAGGATACCATAATCCTGATCATCTGAATCCAGCATAGACTCTTTTCCTATGACTTGGATTCATTTTGCGAACCACATTGGGGTAGCTAATTTCTCACAGAATTTTATTCGCTCATCCCAATAAGCATGTAACAACCCAACAAATACAACAAACTAAGCAAATCAATCATCAACTAAAAAGAAATAGAAAAATGCTATTAGAATTCTCTTATCCGGTGTGATTGAATCGCTAACCGCTGTGAGAGTCAGCTTCTTCAATCATTTGAAACTAAGGAAAGTAAAGTGATAGCTGAGAGAGATGGAGGCTTAGAAAATCAGACGAGAGAAAGAGGGAGATGAAGGGGTGACTTTAATTCCAATCGGCGGTGTGGGAGTTTAAGGCAAGTATATAACTGTAGGTGTAATGCCCTAATTAACACAATTAGGTTTATGAGAGAGAGAGAGAGAGAGAGAGAGAGAGAGAGAGAGAGAGAAACGGGTAGGAGTCGTTGAGGAGGGAGAAACGGCTAGATGAGGAGAAGATGGGAAAAATGAGTGGGGATTAGGGAGTAAGTAGAATTAGGGTTTGGAAGACATTAATATGAAGGATATAGACGGAACATTTATTTTTTTGAAAGGTAAAATTGAAAAAAAAAATATTTTTCAAGTATTATGATATTTTAAAGTAGTATAGATAAATACACGTTAGGTATATTTTTTGTCCTCTAGTCCAATCTATCTGAATCTTTTTTTTATTTATTTACCTTGAATATATCCTTCACAACCCATCATATCAAATATAGTCTGTGACTGAAAAATCAATTGGCTCACAACAAGAGAGAGAGAGAGAGGTGTTGAACCTCGGAGAGAATATAAGCGAGAGATCTGGTTGGGAGGGAAACGAGAGTGATCAGAGAAGAATTCCTTGAGGCGAATGGCGTGAGCGTCACATCCGTCGTCGAGGAGCTCGTGATGAAGCTTGAATGTCGATAACAAGTAATTATCTTCCAATAGAAAGTTCACCACGCAAATGCATAGTGGCGGCTATGGATGGTGGTGGTTGTTCACTATGTTTAATTCACTTTTTTTAGTTCATTGTATTTGAATTCACAGTTAACTAAGAGTTTAATCTATATAAGTTTTTGTGGCAGTAGTTTTGTTCTAAAAAAATTATCTACTATTACAAATACTATTTGAGATGAGTTATTGTTGTCACAAAATTTTTTTGAGACTCCACTTATTACAATAAGGTGTTGTGACGAAGAAAATATGCATTATAACAGTGATACCACGTGACAAGGTGATGTGGTATCACCAACCAATAATACTAAAACAAATAAGCAGATGAACTCCACAAAAATCAATAACTAACCTGACGTGTAAGCAAATAACACCTTACCTTTCTGCCATGTAAGCCCAAGTAGGGTTCAACTTTCCCATTCGGGGTTTTATTATTGGTTAGTGATACCATGTCATCAATGGTGACATGGTATCACATTTGTATTCACTATTTACTCGTTGTGACAGCATGCCTCACCATAATAAGTGCAGTCTCAAAAAGTCTTTGTGGTGATAACAAATTGTCATAAATAGTATTTGTGGCAACAAATGAACTTTTTATGAAAACATTATCGCCATTTTTTTTTCCTCCAAAACGTTTTTTTTAATGACAATAGACACTGTTACCACAAAAAACTTGTCTCAAAAGACCCTAATTCTTGTTAAGCTATCTCATTATTCTTTCTCATTGGTGCCATAGTATATCATTGATCTAGAATTATGTCTAACTTATCTAAGTTGATTTTGTTTAAAATTTATCTCTTATATGTGCTACCTCTTTTTTTTTTTTTTTTTGTAAATATGATCATTTCTAATTATCTTTTCTAATTTTTTTGCATATACATCTTAATATTTTCATTTCCCCCACATTAAACTTTTGAGCGTGGTGTTTATTAGTTGTCAAAGACTTAATATCATATAACATAACGGGTATATTAATATTTAAATTAAATTAGGAATGGCGTGATAGTTGACTTCTTTGAATGTCATCCCTTACTCCATTCATTCCTTGATATTTAAAAATAATTAGTTAGTACGGTAAAAAGAAAAATAATTTAGGGAAAATGTGATTAGCTTTGGGGGATTATAATAAGGGTAAATTACATTGACACCTCATGACATGTAGTTTTATTACACGGACACCCCCTCATGTTTTCAAAATTTCCTTGACATTTTATACTTGTAACAACCATATCCTCTCTAACTAACAGAGGTTAGAATTATTCACTATCAAAACTGATGTCATCAACAATGATTCATAGAATACAAAAAATACCCTTCAAATTAAGTTTAAGAATTCAAATAAATATTTTTCTTACCTTACAAATTTATCCAACCTCTAATTTATTTTTTTTAATCCATATTTTTTCATATATAATTTAAAATTTAACACTAAAATGTTTAATTTTTTAATCTATTACATTAATAAGTTAATTTTTAAATTTTAAATTTTTTTTGTTTATTAAATAATATTTGGGATTATTAGTACAATTTAAAAAATAATCATTTTTGTAAAAATCTTAATAATTACCTATCCAATTATACCATATTAATTTTATTTTTATTTATTATTTATCTAATTACATAAATTCTTTCTCCTACCACCCATCACCACCGGTTCCACCACCTAAACCCACCCATCACCACCAGTTCCACCACCTAAACCCACCCATCACCACTAGTTCCACCACCTAAAGCCACAAAAACTTTCAAACCCAGCCAGACCCACCAAAACTTCCAAACCCAACTAGACCCACCACCACCAACAACACACAGAGAAAGAGAGAGAGAGACTAAAACCACAACCCATTGAAATCACCCTTGCCTCCACCACCATTGAAACCACCACCTGGACCAAACCCATCATCAACCAACACCACTACATCGCAGAGGTTAGGGTTTCAAAATCCACTTGCAACCACCACTTGCAAAATTCATCCATTACCACCGGTTCCACCACCTAGGGTATCGATCACAGAGAGATAGGAGAGAGAGAGATGAAGATTACAAACCCTAGGTAAAGATTCGTTTGTTGCGCCACTGGATGCTGGTGAAAATAGGCACTGGTGGTGGGTGGGTGGATTTTGAAACCCGACGGCGGTGGTTGCGCCGCTGGGTGTTGGCGCTAGTTGTTAGGGGGTCTAATACGAGAGAGAGAGAGAGAGAGAGAGAGAGAGAGAGAGAGAGATGTTGGGGGCTGTGATTCGTTGTGAGAGAGAGAGAGTGTGTGTGTGGGGGGAGGGGGTCAGCTTTCAAGGGAGGGGTCTTGGGTCTTAATGGATAGTTAAGGTGAGGATAAAATGGTCTTTTTATTTGTGCAGTTAATGACGTTCATTTTGTGGGGTTTCAATGTAATTTTGGAAACGTGAGAGAGTGTCAGTGTAATTTACCCTTATAATAATTAATTTTGAAGCACATAAGGAATGGCGTGTCGAAATCAAAAGCTCATGAAATCGAGTGGGGTCTCTTTGGCATTTTGCAGAGTTAAAGAAAAGAAAAGTACTTTACCCTCATGTTCAATATACTTCATTTTTTATGCCTTTTTTGTCACTCCAAGAATTCCTCATCTTTTAAATGCAGCAGTTTTCACGTGATTCATTTTAGCTTTTATGGAAAAATAGGAGAGCGGTCTACATTCTGGGATTTTTTTGGTTTTTAGATTCAACTTGAACACTTTTAACGACAAAAACTCATAAAATAACTCTTGACAAAAATATCCTTAATGAACAAGGTTGTTTAAAAAATTTCACTATTATTTTATTCTTATATTTATTACCATTACCATTATCGTCGCTGCCACCGCCATTCGTCACCCCCACCACCATCGTCGCTCATCACTACCCATCAGCGCTCCAACACCACCACCACCACCACCCACCGTGGCCGCCCACCACCATTACACGTTGCCACCATCCACAACATTCTATCGCTGCCCACTGCTGCCATCACCCACCACCATAGCCGCCAACCATTAGCACACAATACCTACCACCATCACCCACCATTGCTATCGCCACCACCCACCACCACCATCCGAGCTTCCCACCACCCACACCCACCACTGCCGCCCATCACATTTGACCACGGCCCATCACCACTGACCACCGCCACACACCACCACCCATACCAACCACTGCCATCCACATCCACATCCACACCCACACCCACCACCACTCACCACCCCATACCCACCACCCACACCAACCACTCTCGCCCACCATGACAACCAGCACCCACCACGACCACTTTTTTTATTTGAGTTTTTTTAAGTATTCAAACGGTGTTTATTTAATAAAATTATTTTTTTATAAAATAATTTTAAGAAATATTTATTAAAAAAAAATATTTTTTGAATTTTATAAGTCATCTAAAAAATAACCTTGAATTCATTTCTGTCATTCTTAAATTTGTTATTAAAAAATAGTGAACTCAAAGACCATGAACTAAAACAGTGAACCAAAAATAGTAAACACAAATGAATTATTCTTAATTAATGAAATTGATTAGAGTATTTCGTAGTTCACTATCATATTTTTTTTACAGTAAAATTAGTACACGAAAATAAAATAAATATCAACTTTCAGTGAAATCGAATAGTTAAATAAATATTTAAACTCCAAATATCCCTTAGTTCATTGTCCTATTTTGATCTCTCTGTAAATATGTACTATATTGATTGTTTTGATCCATTCACAACTTATCTCGTATATATACAATTGGTTTCTCACAGCATTTCGTAAATTTGAATCATAAATCAATCTCAACTCATGCACGAGTACCACGAGAGAGAAACAAAGAGAGAAAGGCCATTGGTTACACCTTCATTTTCTCTCTACCCAATAGAACAACTTCATGATCGGGAAAAAAAAAAAAAAACCTCTTCTCTGTCAATAAAACCAAGCAGCCATAGGATTTCCAGAAGCTGCAAATCTACTCGGCAAAGACGCTTCGAAAACAAAGTAAAAATTATCTATTTTACAAGAATTGATCAAGTCAACCCAATAAGGCTTTTATCTCCATTATAGGGATGCATGAGTAATGATTAGGAATCAATGTATATATATAATTACACTTTGACCCTCAAAATTTGGACTCGATTTCACTTTGCTCTTTCACATTGCCCCTCACCTATTTTGATTATTTCACATTGCCCCATATTCAAATGTCCATCATCTTTTTGGACGAAAATTACGGACGTGTCGTGGCAGAGTGAAAAACAAATATACAGTTCATGGGACAGAATAAAATAACTTTCTGTTAAGTATGTAATAGACATTAATAATTGGGACAATATAAAACTAAATAAATAATTGAGGATACAATGTGAAAAATATGATAGTTGGGGAGACAAAATGAAAAAAGTATCACGGTTGAAAAGGTCAAAGTGTAATATGTATAAATATATATATATATATATCAGGTTGCTTATGCCTGATCAACCCTAACCCCACAGTGCAGGAGTCTCGGAATTCCACCAGACTACGCCGCTGTTAAGCTAGCGCTTCGGCTACACTGTGTACCTATCAGAACATACGGGATCTAGCACTTGAACAATCCCGCACCTGCCGCAGGAGAGCCTCTCCTTACCGTGTATCTATCAGAGTGAGAGGATCGGCAGTCTATTTTAGGCTCTGATACCAAAAGGGGCTCTTACGAGGGGCATGACATCAGGTTGCTTATGCCTGATCAACCCTAACCCCACAGTGCAGGAGTCTTGGAATTCCACCAGACCACGCCGCTGTTAAGCTAGCGCTTCGGCTACACTGTGTACCTATCAGAACATACGAGATCTAGCACTTGAACAATCCCGCACCTGTCGCAGGAGAGCCTCTCCTTTGACGACCTAGGAAAGTTATCCATGAAATTATATTTGAACCATCTCACTTGTTTTAAATCTCTATTTCTTTCAATTCCAGTAAATCACTTATAAGTTTTTTCTTAACCTGATCACCTAGCCTTTGTCTCCCAAGAGAGGAAGTCGACCAGTCCTGTTTGTAAGTCCTAATGAGAGGCAGTTTAGGGATAACAGACAGACCGTGAGGGAAGTATGTTAGGAGGTATGCATCATGTGGTTAAAACTTATTTCTAATTTATAAAATTGAAGAAATTTTGATTTAACAATGAGTAGATTTTTCAGATCTAATTCCATGTCTAGCTCATCTAGATCTTCATTTGATACTATGCCTAATATAGTGAATGAAGAAGAACATGAATATCATGAGTCTAGGATAAAATGGAGTGATTGGAATATTCCAAAAGTACCACATAGGGAAATTTACAAAACTAGTTGGCTCCCTTCAGCCTTTAATGCCTCATTACAAGTAAACACTATTGAACAAGTTCATCCTCTCAGAAATGAGGAAGAAATTTGCCAGCTCCTCAGTAAGGAAGCTTTAAAAAGACATAGGTCTAAAGGATTTAAATTTATCCATTTAGGTCTAGTACAAGTTGCAATTAAACCATTAGTAACAATGGGAACAAATACTTCAGTTCTGTTAACCTTAAGAGATGGAAGATTCATAGTTTATAAACCTAGTATTTTGGGAATAATGGAAGCAGGCCTACATCAAGGTCCTGTATATTTTAATTGTTTTCCAGACTTTACCTTAAGTCTAACCTGTGAAAAAACACCCAAAGCCCTTACTTTAGGTGTAAAACTTAATGGTGATATTACATATCTTAAAGCTGGAACTCAATCCATAGTACTAATCTATATGATTTATTACAAATGCATTACCACCAATTTAAATGTACATGCATTAAATAGAAGTCCTAAGGAAAGTACCCTGTTAATGCAAGCTAGTACTAGTGAATCCAACACACAAGTTCCTAAAAGACTTTTGTGGAAAGATGTTGAATTACCAGAACACTGGATAGTTGAAAATGAAAATTATAATAAAGATACTAAAATCCAGACCACTAATGTCGAATATGTTCAACAGCTTACTGACGGCTCAATAAGAATATCCTTTGATGGTGCAAGATCACATAGATCTAGTCTGTCATCAATTCCTCCTAGTTTAATTAATAAACCTATTAGAATTAATGAAGGAAGAAAATCTGAGTCTTATTCTAGTATAACTAAGAGAGATAAAGAGATTTCAGAAGAATTGGAAAAAAGATTTAAATTGAAAGGAATAGATAATTCATCTTCCCAGATTAGTAAACCTTACTATACGCCTCATAGCACTTACTATTCTAGATTCAAAGAACAAGAAGATAAGGAAAAAGAAGAATGCAAACAAGAAGAATTCACCCCATCTCCTACTACTAGTGAACTAGAAAGTAATGCTAATGGCCCAATTAGTCACCACCTCCTAGTGATTAAAAGGGAAACTAATCTTGTTTTTATGCCTAATATGTTTAAATTATTAAAAGAAATTGAATCTCCAGAAAATGAATCTAAAAAATTAGATTTTTTCAGAAGATTTAATTCTCAACAGAGAAATGAAATTAAAATCGAATGGGTAAAATTAATGCACCAATTGGAATCTGAAATTCTGTTTTCTGATTATATTGATTCTTGTCACAGAGAAGTAAAAGTTATTATAAAACATAAATGGAAGACAACTGACTCAGGGACAGTATCCTCTAGTCGTCCTCCCACATAAACTTTTACTTTTACTCAAACTAACACTGAAATTACTGCGTCTCCTTTCAAAATCCCTTGTGGTGAATCTGATAAAAAGACAGCAGAACAAAACAGTTTAGCAAAATTTGAAAAGAAAATGATTGAGCAAAATAATTTTACAATTCAAAACCTAATTACCATAGGTAAACAGTTAGATAAAATTGAAATTAAAATTGATAAAATTGAAACATCTTCAAGTAAAAAGTTAGAAAAACCTCTAGTCAGTTTACCTGAAGACAGATCCAAATTAGGAATTGCTGATAGTTTCAAAATTTAGAAAATTGACCAACTACTTAGGAAGTTAGATGCCCAACCAGAGACATCACAAACATCCCAAGTGACTGTTATTAACCAAAATTCAAATTCTCCAGATTCTGCAAGTAATACAGATGAAAGTTTTTCTGATCCTGAAATTAAAGAACTGGAAAAATCTTTTGAAACTCAACAAATTAATAAGTTGACTTTTTCAAATGTAAATCCAACCAGCATCAGTAAAAATTGGTACCCTAGGCCAACATCGCCTGATCTCCAATTTGAAGAAAAAAATATTAGTAATCAATTTTCTGTCCAGTCTAACAAACTCTATGAATGGAACATAGATGGTTTGAGTGACCAAGAAATTTTGAATAAAATTCATCACATGTCTATGGTTATTAATAGCTATGTTAGTAACCTTGATAGCCCTGAACCTGATCTAGTTGATTTAGTCACCTCAGGATTTACATGTGTTTTGAGAAGTTGGTGGGATAATTATCTTACCCAAGATTCAAAAGATGAAATTAGACATGCCATAGTTCTTGATGATGAGGGAATCCCAGTCTTTGATGAAAGAATTGGAAGAGCAAAGCCTGATGGTCTTAATACCCTTATCTTCACCATAATTAAACATTTTGTTGGAACACCGAGTAATATTGAAGCTAGGATTCATGACCAGCTTAGCAACCTCAGGTGTCCCACACTTAGTGATTTCAGATGGTATAAAGATGTCTTTGTATCACGAGTTATGCTACGCCCAGATTGTAACAAATCATTCTGGAAAGAAAAATTTGTAAATGGTTTACCTAGTTTATTTGCCCATAAGATTAGAGAAGCCCTTAGTAAGGACACAGGAATCATAGAATATGATTCACTGACTTATGGCCAGCTTTTCAGTACTATCCAAAAGGAAGGTCTTAGGATGTGTATTGATATGAAACTTAGTAAACAATTACAAAATGATAAGAAAAAGGCTAAGTATGAAATGAGAAATTTCTGTGAACAATATGGTCTCCCCCCAGTAGCACCATCAACTACCAGAAAACATAAGTCCCATAAAATTTCTAAGCCTTATTCCAGGAGTAAATCTCACTACAAACGTAGTAAGAAAACATTCTCCAAACCTGATTTTTATAAAAAAATCTAGTAGAAAACCCTATAAATCTTCTAAGTCCAAGACTTATAAGAAAAGATCAAAAGAAACAAAGGGCAAAGGTAAAGCCCAAGATGATATTAAATGTTTTAACTGCGGAAAAACAGGTCATATTAGTCCAGACTGCCCAGTTAAAAAACAGGTTAAAAAGCTAAATTTAGCTGAAAATGAAGAAGAAGAAATTCTTAGAATTTTTTGGCTAAATAACCAGCAGGATAATGAAGAAAGTCTAGACTCCACAAGTAGTACAGACAGTTCTTCAGATTATCAATCAGCCCCAAGGGATTCTAGTGAACCTGACATCAAATTAGGATGTAAGGATAATTGCTGTAAACAAGTTAGAGTAATTACTAAGCAAGCTGAGGAAGAACAAATCCTCATAGATTTGATCAGCAAAATTGAAGATCCTGAACTTAAAATTAAATACATAAAAAATCTCAAAGATTTGTTTGCCAAGAAAGATAACAAACATCTTTCTAATGAAAAACAATTAATTAGTATTAACAAAACTATGGAAAGATTTAGTAAGGGGAAAAAGAAAGAACTCACCTTACAAGACCTACAAAGTGAAGTTAATAAATTAAAAGTTGAAATAAAAGAATTAAAAGCACAAGATAAAATCTTTGCTGAAACTTTGAGTTTTTTTATCTATGTCTAATACCAGTACTCTTGAGCCCTGTCTCCAAAAACAGTCTCGAGATAATGAACAATCTGATACTGAAACATCAACCAGGACATTTTCCCAGCGGATACCAGTAATCTCCATCTCTACTATGGAAAATTCGGGTTTAACGAAGCTGCCATCTCAAGATGGGTGTCCACAAACTGAAAATCAAATTAATTCTGTTAATAAAATTAATTTACAAAAGTGGTATTCTCAAGTAAGAATGATCATCAATAATGATTTTATACTTGATACTATTGCCCTTATTGATACAGGTGCAGATGTTAACTGTATTCAAGAAGGAATTATTCCTACCAAATATTATGAAAAAACATTTGAAAGATTAAGTCCTGCCAATGGCAGTAAAATGAATGTTGCTTACAAATTGCCAAAAGCTCATATTTGTCAAGATAATGTTTGCTTTAAAACATCGTTTATCTTAGTAAAAGATATGACTGATAAGGTTATTCTAGGATTACCTTTCATCTATTTGTTGTATCCGTTTACTACAAATATTGAAGGATTATCTACTAATCCTTTAGGGCAATCTGTAACATTTAAGTTTGTTCTTAAACCTGAAGTTAAAGAATTAAAACAGTTAAAAAATGAATCAATTTCTAAATATCTTAGGATAATTAATCAAAAGATAAAGCAAGTAGAATTTCTTAAAGAAGAAATTAATCATAAAAGAATTCAAGAACAATTAACTAATCCAATTCTGATTGAAGAAATTTGCCAATTTCAGAAAAAGCTTGAAGAAGAAGTTTGCTCTAACCTCCCTATAGCCTTCTGGCATAGGAAAAAGCATAGTGTAAAACTTCCTTATATCAAAGGATTTAGTGAGAAAGACATTCCAACTAAATCTAGACCAATTCAGATGAATCATGAAATAATGGAAACCTGTAAGAAGGAAATTTCTGAATTATTAAAAAATGGAATTATTAGCAAGTCAAAATCTCCTTGGTCATGCCCAGCTTTTTATGTTGTCAAAAATGCAGAGTTAGAAAGAGGCACACCAAGACTTGTTATTAATTACAAACCATTAAATGCTGTTTTGGAATGGATCAGGTACCCTATTCCAAACAAACAAGATTTAATTAAAAGACTTAAAAATGCTGTCATATTTTCAAAATTTGATTTGAAAAGTGGATACTGGCAGATACAGGTATCCCCAGAAGATAGATATAAAACTGCATTTACAACACCTTTTGGCCACTACGAATGAAATGTAGTACCCTTTGGTTTAAAAAATGCACCTAGTGAATTTCAAAATATCATGAATGAAATTTTTAATGCTTTAAGTCATTGTTCTATAGTTTACATTGATGACATTCTCGTCTTTAGTAAGTCTATAGAAGAGCATTGGAAGCATCTTAGGCATTTTTAGAAACAGTAAGATTTAATGGATTTTGGTCATCTGTTTATATCTACAACTTGTGATTCTATTCATTTGTTCTTCTTGTCTTCCGCTTCTATTTTGGTATTAGAGCCATTTGACGACCTAGGAAAGTTATCCATGAAATTATATTTGAACCATCTCATTTGTTTGAAATCTCTATTTCTTTCAATTCCTGTAAATCACTTATAAGTTTTTTCTTAACCTGCTCACCTAGCCTTTGTCTCCCAAGAGAGGAAGTCGACCAGTCCCGTTTGTAAGTCCTAAAGAGAGGCAGTTTAGGGATAACAGACAGACCGTGAGGGAAGTATGTTAGGGTTGATCAGGCATAAGCAACCTGATGTCATGCCCCTCGTAAGAACCCCCTTTTGGTATCAGAGCCTAAAATAGACTGCCGATCCTCTCACTCTGATAGATACACGGTAAGGAGAGGGTCTCCTGCGGCAGGTGCGGGATTGTTCAAGTGCTAGATCCTGTATGTTCTAATAGGTACACAGTGTAGCCGAAGCGCTAGCTTAACAGCGGCGTGGTCTGGTGGAATTCCGAGACTCCTGCACTGTGGGGTTAGGGTTGATCAGGCATAAGGAACCTGATGTCATGCCCCTCGTAAGAGCCCCCTACTTTCATTTTTTCTTACAATTTAGAATATTTTAATTCAAAACTTTAAACTCTCTCCAATCAGAAAATCTATCCAATGCGTATGACATATGTCATTGGTAAACTATTCACCAACTCTTCAATAATTAACCATTATTCTTTAATTTTTTTTTAAAAAAATCAATTTTTATCACCCAAAAATTTAAATATAATTATTTATTTAACTTATCAAGTAATAAAATAATTTTTTTTTAAAAAACACTAATTATAATCCTCTACATCCCATTAGCGGTTACTAGTATACATACACTGTAGTCAGTTGGATTAAGTAAATGATGAACAACCTGATGGAATAGGTGTATTCTCTCGAAAAGGAAAAAAGCATGCATATACTACACGAAAGTGCAAAACAATTTGTTTAATTTCTATGGCATATTAAAGTTGAAATACTTCGACATTGTTTTATTACGAATAGCTGTATTTTATTGAACAAAAATCATAACACACACGGTGCACACATAGATAGAGGAGTTTTTGCTACTTTTCATGGTGTTATATGTATTTTTTTTTTGTTTCAATGGTTATGGATGTGTAGATTAATTTACGCTCACCTCAACTAATCCCCTCCCTGATTTGGTCAAAGGCATTTACGCCGGGACTAAAGTAATCATAAGAGATAATTTTCTCATTAGCTAACTCAACGGAATTACCAAAATTTAAATTTAGAACGTCTAAGTTTATAGCTCATTTTGTTATGATGGTGTTATATGTATGTGAGGTTGGCTATGCATGCTTTTTCTTTTTTCTTTTTATGTCACATGTCCTGTGCTCGAATTGGAGTTTGCTGGGCCCGTATTATATGGAAAAGGGTAAATTTTACATCAAATACCACATAAAAGTGAAAAGAATAAATTTTATTTAAATTCCATATTTACATTTGAAATAATACTTCAGCATTGTGTTATTACAAGTAGACATACTTTATTGAACATAAATCACACACACACACACACATGTACATATCACTTATTACCAGTAGATACAGGATCAACAGGTTTTTCATCCTCAATAGGGATCTCTGTAACTGCATCTACGTAGTTATCGCTTAAATGAGCTGATACACCGGGTATCATTGTGTAAATCCTCCAGAATCTTTGCAGCCAACGTCGTCTGTTCTCTTGTCCACCTGTGAAGGCATTGATCAAGCTTCTTCCCGCCTCCTTTGTTTTATTTATCCCCCTTTTAATATATGATGACAACGAGAAGTAGTTCTTCTCTGGGTCTTCATGAACTATCTGTATCATAAACAGCACATAATCTGCATGAGTACTCAGTCGCAGATCAGGCATATACATTAATTACATATACTTCTTGATCATCTCCTCAATCTCTTTTGCTACTTTTTAAAATTGCCAGAAAAAATAGGAAAGAAAGAAACAGATTGGCTTAAGTTATTTTGAGTGTGTTTGGCAGAGCTTAAATAAAAGTGTTTTTGTAACTTTTACTTATCATAAGCACTTTAACAAAAATAAAGTGGTGTTTGGATTTACTTATATAAAACACTTTAAATAAGTTAAAAGTAATTTTATCACTTAATTAAGTTAATAAGTAAAAGTTAAAAAAAATGGCTTTTACTTCCACAAAAACACTTCCACCCGCGCCCGATCATCTCTGTCGAAGAAGTCTCCCAGCTCTCATCGTTGTTCTTCCATCTCAAGGTAGGGAGACTTCACGCTCACACCCGTGCTGCCTCTTCCGATTCAGATGCTCTCATCCACGAACAACACCGACAACGACCACTTCGCCTTCAATTACCTCGCCGATCACCGACGACGCCAAAAGTAGCTCCCCCTGTCACCGATCTTTGTCTTATTGTTGATTTTGTGGAGATCATTGAATGATTTTGGGAAAAAATATTTTTATTCATTACATATTAGATCTGTGATCTTTATGATTTAGATCTTTGATATTGTCCATTGCCCACCAGATGTTTGATTTATGGAGGCACCTAAAATTGCCCTGTGCAATGAACTCTATAAGAACCGTTGGTGCCATAAGATTAACCCCAAAACTCTTCACATACCAATTATTCATATGAGCTGAGGATGGAAGAGTGTGAAACCTCTAATCATTTTTTCTACTCAAAGCCGAATATAACAAAGAAACAAACCAGAATTCATTTTTTCTGTGGCCCTTTTTGACACAGATCAGGGAGAGGCTTGGTAGAATGGTCTTTCAGATCAGGCATGTGTACAGAGAAGCCAATTCTGCGGCTGAGAGACTGGCAAATGTAGCTGTGCAGAATGGTTATTCTTCTGATTTTACTGTTTCTGCTGCTATGCCTATTTCAGTGAAAGGGATGCTGATGTAAGATCAGAGGAGATTGCCTGTGGTAAGAAAGAAGAAGGTAATTGTTTTTGATGATAAGGACTGAATTTTTTGGTTTGCTGGTCTGTAGCAGTTGCTGTTTTTAGCTGGAGCTTTGTGGTTTTGTTTAAGCTGTTGTGTTGGGAGAGCTACAAGGGCTTGAGTTCTAGAAATGAGGCTGCTGCCATGATAGTAATGAAGGTGCTTCCTGGGCATTTTGAAGGATTGTGTACCCTGCAATGAATTGTTGTATTCCTTTTCAGGAAATATTTTAGAAATTATGACTCCATACTCTGTACTATTTTTGTTGTTTTATAGTTAATACGAATTATTATAGATTAGTCAATACCCCTATTTGATGTTGCGATATGTTGAAAGGTGTCATTGCTTAGGTTTTTTTCGTATGATATTTTTATTAATATGATATTTTTGTGTAAGATATATATATATATATATATATATATATATATATATATATATATATATATTTGTGTATCATTATATGTATAGTATATGTTTGTATATGTGCATTCAATGTTATTAACAATTGTGATACAAATAAGTGTTTTCACATCCAAACGTGTTTTTTATAAAATACATTAATTTAAGTATTTTAAATTTTGAATATCCAAACAATACTTATTTAATAAAAGTGTTTTTCTTATAAACACTTTTGATAAACATTTATTAAAAAAGTATTTTTTGGATTTCATAAGTCATCCCAAACACACTCTTTATGTATCTAGGAGGACAAAGACGACTCACCTGTTGCTCATAGTTGGCATCAAAATAGACGATTTCCCCAAAGTGCTTATAGTCCAAGGCTTGAAAGGGCAGCCTAGGAACCGCATCATCAAAGTTTACAGCCCTTAAATACTTTATGTGATACAGTTTAAACTTTCCTTTCATGAACTTCACAAACTTCTGGTTTCCGACCATAGGCTGCCCAAATGTGTACACTGCCTCCAACCTCTCCAATATATCCGATTCTTCGAGCAATATCAGCACTGCCGAAAAGAGAATTGCGAGTGCGCCACCCAAACTGTGTCCGGTCAGAATGAATTTCGTTTTAGGATGTGTCCGAAAGAAATCTCTCAGTTTCTGTCTGATGGTGTAGTAAGCAACCGGGTGTTCATCATCTTTTCTGACATTTTTAGGCCATGGTTGACCCTTCTGTAACCCTAAAGCTTTCATAAAACCACCATGGACTTTTCCGTTGCCTTTGCCGAACTTGCACCAAGAGATATCGATGTCGGTGTTAAGAAATATAGGATTATTTTATGTATTAAGGGTAGAATAGTCTTTTATTTGTTTAGGCTATATATAGTCTCTATGTATTTAGGTTAAACTACTTTCTTGTATTCAAGAGAATTATGTAGTATCAATGAAACCCTAGCCTCTTCTTCCTCCTCTTCTTTCTTGTATTTTTCTTGATTGTTTAACAGTCGGTACTCCAGTTATATGCATTGAAGGGGTCGGTGCCTCTGAATGCCACCACGATCATATCATGGTTGGGATTTGGATCATGAAACATGAAGGCTTTTGTTGTTTTCTTCCGTTGATAAACTGCCAAGAGCATAGAATCATCTTACATTAAGCTAGTTAGGAATTACAAGTTGTTTAAGGATAATTAAGGTTTATAAACTAATTTGCTATGTCTTTGGATTTATTGTGGGTCTTATTAAATATTTGAATTTGGTATTAATCTAATGGTTCCACTAAACCCACATTTTTAGGTCAGTAAATTAGCTCAGATTTTTACGTCCAAATTTTTAATGTACCTTATTTTTTAATTTCTAGTTTTTTTGTAAGATTTTAAAAAAAAAAAAAAATCCATTTTTGTTAATGTAAAATCATATTTGTAAAAACTGATTTTAATATATAATATATAGCTTCATATTTAGTGAACACACTTTTTATATTAAGCAAAAAAAATTACGATTGTCACGTAAATAACATGACATTGGGAAATAAATTAAAAACCATTCTAAAACGACGATAAAGTCCAAAAAGGACCGTTGAATGATCAAAAACTCAAATACTCCAGTCTGAATTACATTAGGAAAAAAATAGTGGTCTTCCTTACCATTCCAAAAATCTTTCGCGTCCAATAAAATCATCTGCATGAGAGGAAAAAACAATTACAATAATTATGAAATATTCGATAACCTATATAAAATCTCATTTATATCTAGATTGTATGAGTTCAATATTTGGTCAAATGGAATGTACTTCTGTAATTTGATGATTTTACTGAAATGGGGGCAAAATCTACATTGTATATGATTCTACCTACCTTCCAATGTTTTTCAACTACATATTGTATGATCGGTTTGGTCTCATATGCTAATTTGGAAGCCATTGTGCATAGGACAAAATAGTTTTCATCTTCAGGGGGCAGGTCTAAAACCTTTCTCTTTTGTAGGGTTTTGATAGTCGACGCATCTTTGTCTAATCCTTTCTCCGGGACCTCCATGTTCCCTGCAAACATGCATTCAGAATCAATTGTTCACTCTCATATAAACAGAGAATTTACAGCAATAAGTTATGGAAGGATTAGCTGCAAAAGGCCAAAGCCAGAATTTGTTGTTTTTAGATATGCAATGGTTCCGTCTTTATATGAAGAGAAAATTTATAGCATGATATTATACAGGGTATATATAGTTGGGATGCTTTTTTAGCGGTGACCATACAATTAATTGCTTCCCTTGTTCATAGAAGGCACAATGATTGAATGCATAATGGAATTTGAACTTAATGTTCGAACTTAAACTCAATTGTTACAAGTTTGACGAGCAAAAGAAAAACACTGTTTCAAACTCGGTTCATTTCACAAATGAATGGACTTAAACGAATCCGGAACTGATCCTGAATTAATCAAGTCGTTTTGCAGACCTAAATGCAAACCAATGGTAAGAAAACGATAAGTTTACTAAAAGTACACCGAGATATTACCAGACTTGCCCTTTTTTGATCCTAGCCATGACAGGGGACCTGAAGCTACTCTCTGCAGTAATATCTGCCCCATCAAGGAGTAGAAGATGATCCCTCTGCGCTCGAGCATGGCCGCTGTCACTTTGGTATGCTTCATAAATTCTCTGCCTTCTATTGCATCAGAAAAAATGATGCTCAGAAGGTCTAAACCTGTCGCTTTTTCTGGGTCAAGAAGAAGAAGTTTTTCGATAAATGGGTCATTTGAAGGCATTTGATCATAGGGAGCCATGATCTAGAAGCAAAGGAAGAAGCTGGCTAGTTTAGATTTTGATATCATACAAACTCAACAATGGCAAACATTTATAGAGACATGAATGGTGGCAAGAATATAGCAGCGAAGAAGGTAACGTGCCAAAAGTTAGGTGTAAATTAATAAGGACTAGTTATATTTTATTAAACTAAGTTATAATTAATAAGATTAAATTCTAACAAAAAAAAACTTAAAATCAATCCTTAAATATTAATATCGACCCAAAATAATTTCATTTTGTTATAGTACTTCATTTGTTTAACCTCGTTTTTATTTTATATCAATTCAACTCAACTTAATAAAACATTTTTCCAATATTTTTAGGCCGATTATGTGAATTCTATTTCCCCAATGAGTTTTATTTAAAAATTTACTTTTTGTTAAATCATAAGTTCTTATATCCTTATTTATTATTTCACTTAAAATTACTTTTGTTCTTATTCTATCATTTTTCTTACTATCAATAGCTATTTCATCATTATTTTTCATCGATACCATAGTAGGTCATCAATAAATTTGTCCAAATTATTAGATCGAATTTTTTTTTTCAAAATTTACCTCTACTTTTTTATGGATATAATCATTTGTAATTATATATATATATATATATATTTTAATTTTTACCACATATCCATCTTAATATTTTTATTTCCGTCACTCAATTTTTAAATGTGTTTTTTTTTTAATTTCCTAATACTCATTATCATAAAACAGGAAGGGTATATTTATGTTTTATATTAAATTTGATATTGAAAAATAATTAATTAGTACGGTACCACGAGCCATTATTTAGGAAATAAGCTGATTAGCTTTGTTGGACTTGATTATTAATTTTGAAGTTACATGGAATCGCGTGTCCAAATCAAAAGGACATGAACTTGAGTGGGGTCTCTTTGTCATTTTACAGTATTTAAGAAAAGAATAGTAGTTTCCCCCCCTGTTCAATATACTTCAATTTTTATTCCTTTTTTGGTCACTCCAAGATTTCCTCTTTTTTAAGCAACAGTTTTTACGTGTTTAATTTTTTATAATAATATTCGGTCTTTAAAATATATTTTTGTCAGTTTAATCTTCATTATATCAATTTTGTTAATTTTGTTCCTAAAATATTCAATTTGTGTCACTTTAGTCCCTAATTAGACAATCCGTCAAGTTTTTTGACGGAAGTGATCAGTGATCACGTGTCATTTATTTAGACTGTATCATGTGCCCAACACGTAATCATTCCGTCAAAAACTTAACGGTTCATTTATATAGGGACCAAAATGACACGAATTGAATACTCTAAGGACCAAATTGATATAATGAGGACTAAACTAACGAAAGATAAATACTTTAGAGATAAAAAATACTAATAACCCTAATATTTTCATTAGGTCGAGTCTTACTTTCGAACTTCAAAGTTAGTGATCGTCAACCCTAAGTGTAACTTAAGTGGTAATAAAGACGAGCTATAAATTTAAACGTCATGAGTTTGAATCTTGGCAACCTATTGGGGTCAGGCCATGAATGATTTATCTATCATGAGTACCCTAGTCCCAGCGTGGATGACCTGCTTTTGACAGGACCAAAAAAAAGATTAGTCGAAGTGTGCATAAGTTGGCCTGAATACCCCTGACCATTAAACTAAAAAAAAAAAAAAAACAAAGTTAGTAACAGGTTTGAGTGAGTATGATAACAAAAAAATCCCAAGGTAATTCAAGTGATAATATGAAAGAACTATAAATTTAGACATTATTGAGTTCAAATTTTGGCAACCACTTGGGGTTAGACTATGAAGAATTTATATATCCCTCATGAATACTCTAGTCTTGACGTAGATGACCTACCTTTGACTAGATCGGAAATGAAATTAGTTGAGATGCAATAAACAATCCCAAACATCTCTAACCACTGAAAAAAAAAAAGAGAGGAGTATGATAACAAAATCTAGTTAGTTCTTTTTAGTGTAAGACTTCAGAGATCGCTTCATAAATCTTTTCATTGACGAGTATGATCCTTGCATTAATGATTTTGTCATTATTTATCTCCTAATTTTGGGTAGAAATGTGCGAAAGTTTAGAAAACCAAAAAAAATGGATTTGGGACTATTTATACTCCTTAAATCTCTTTTCTTACCTCATTAATCATCTTATTTCAAACTACAAAGTTCATCATATCTCACTAATTAAAAACTAAATTCATTCAATTTCATTTCAACCTACTATATAGACAATTTCGTTTCGATGTATTATTTTAGTACGAAAATATTTCAGAAACAGAATAAAATTAATAATTATCTTTAAAATATTAGTCAAAATATACTAAAATATCTTAAAACACCTCAAAATATTTCAAAGACATTGGTGAAAATATATCAAGATATCTCAAAGCATGTTAAAATAATATAAATCACTTTGAAACATTGAAATTTCGGTTCATTACTATTTTTGTTTTGATTTCTTTGACATATATTTAATGGTTTAATTGAATGAGTATGAATGAGGTGAACTTAATAACTAAGGAGGTGGGTATAGATGAGGTGAATTTAATAGTTTGAAGTAAGAGAATTAAATGGAGTAAAAAAAAAATTTAAGGGGTGAGAATAATTCCACCCTTATTGTAATTAGGAGTGACAGTTGTCTCATGTTCATATTTTGCTAGATTTGTGTCAAGTATTTACTTTATCATATCAAATACCTTAATTTTAACCTTGTTTTTTTTTTTTTTTGGTTTCTTGAGTTGTCACATATAACCTGTACAATAAATTTTCGTTAGGAAAATGTAAAATAGACTTAAAAAACTGACTTAAAAACTTGTAAATAAGTAGTGAGTTACAATTAATACTGAAACTCATAGTTAAATAAATGACAAATATAACAACTATATAATCAAGTAAAATTTTTAAGTTAATTTTTTAAATTCTGTATAGTATTGCTCATTTCGTTAAAATCTCCTATGTCACCCACGCACCCATACTATGGCAGACTTTAGACCAATATCCTCTTGTAACCTGTTGTACAAAACCATTTCTAAGTTGATGGCCAACAGAGTAAAAGAGGTGCTTCCAAACATTATAAACTTAAATCAAACAGCTTTTATCATGAAAACAATGGATCCCCTGATATGCTGTCAAGGTAGACATTATGAAAGCTTTTGATACCCTTGATTGGGGTTTCTTGCTCGATGTGTTGGAGACTTTCAAGTTCCCTGAGAAGATGAGAAAATGGATCCAAGCATTTATTACCTGACCTAGATTCTCAATTAACTTGTGAACTTGCAGGTTTTTTCCTCAATTGCAGAGGTGTAAGACAAGGAGATCCTCTCTCTCTCCCTATCTTTTTGTCATTGTCATGGAGATTCTTAATGCTAGTATCCAACAACAAATCAATTACAACCACTTGTTCAAATTTCATTGGAGATGCAAGAAATTAAAGCTGGTTTAACTCTCCTTTGCTGATGACTTTCTTTTGTTCTGCCATGGAAATCTACTCTGTATGGACATCCTAAAGGCTGCTCTTGAAAAATTTCAGAAAATATCTGGTCTTCAAGTAAATCCATCCAAAAGTGAGATCTTCATGGCTGCTATTCCTGAGGACTTAAGGCAACAAATCACTAATTTGTTGGGTTTTTCTGAGGGCAAGCTCCCTGTCAAATACCTAGGAGTTCCACTTGTTTCGACCAAACTCAAGGCCATTCACTGTATTCCTCTTGATGATGCACAAATTGATTTTATGCACCACCTGTCGAGTAATTAATGATTAATGCAGTAATTAAGAAGGAATAAAGTAATTCAAGCAAGATAAATATGTAGAGTGGTTCGGTCAACGTGACCTACTCTACTATGAAGGGCTAGGATGACTTGATGTTTTATTACTTCGAGGAGTGAAGGTAGGCGAGGGAGAGCAATGGGGATACAAGCTATAAGAGAGAGATGAGAGTGATTGTGCTCGATGCCCCCCAAGTGTTGGCGGAGCTTACAATTTATAGTGCCTCTTAACAGACTAAGGTGCATTTTCAGTAACTAAGTGGCTAATTTGGTGGAGCTGACGCTATCTTCTCAACGGATGAGGCAGTTACGGAGCTCCCCTTAAGATCAGGTCAAAGGATGACGTGGTGGTTGACTTATTCCAAGGCGGCGTGGATGAGACTCTTGGGATGGCGCTCCCTACTCCTTAGTGATGTACCTCCTCGAAACTGATGAACTTGACAGGGTGTGGACCTCTTTTGGGCTGAAACCATTGGATATTTTCTAGTTGGACTCTTAATTCAAA
Organism: Ilex aquifolium; assembly: GCA_951799425.1. Lineage (NCBI taxonomy): Eukaryota > Viridiplantae > Streptophyta > Magnoliopsida > Aquifoliales > Aquifoliaceae > Ilex > Ilex aquifolium. Next base: position 8,129,014 of record OX637391.1, read on the forward strand.
CTGGACTTATAACTTGAGTTGGACCCTTGGGCCTGACACATTACCTCTCATTGACAAAAGTGTAGCAAGGGTGAAGAGCTGGACTAACAAGTTTCTTTCATTTGCTGGTAGGCTTCAACTAATTAAATCTGTCTTATCTAGCATCCAAACATTTTGGGCATCCAATCTATTCATCCCTTAACAAGTTTTGGACAACATTGAGAGGATTCTGAGAGCTTTCTTATGGAATGGGCCTGACCTAAAGACAACCGGAGCAAATGTGGCCTGGGAAGACGTGTGCAAGCCTAAGGAGTAGGTGGACTAGGGATCAAAAGGCTCAATGACTGCAACTTTGCCTTTATGATCCGACATCTTTGGCTTCTTTTTATAGATAAAAATAGTCTATGAATCAAATGGGTTCATTCTTATCACCTTAAAAATGGGAAGAAGAGCATCTGAGAAATCAAACCTTCCCAAACATGTTCTTGGAATTGGCTATACTTACTCAAGTTAAGAGTAGTATTTCGACCTCACATCTGTCATCTCATTGCCAATGGAAAAAACACTCCTTTATGGCATGATAATTGTCATCCCCATTGCCCTTTGTTTCTTAGGTAGAGCACAAATGTTATTATTGATTCTCATCTACCTACGTACGCCAAAGTGAGCAATATTGTGGACATCAACAAATGGAATTGGCCTTCAATTGATTCTCCTGAACTAATGAAAATCTCAAAAAGCATGCCCAGTGTAGTATCTGATAAATTCAGGACACGTGTCTACACCATAATAGAACAAGTGATAACAATTATCAGCTGACATGGAAGTGGGGCCCGACAGTATCAAGTTGGACTGGTATGAATAACAGCGTCATGTGCGATGCCCAAGGTGCGGCGCCCTAGGTGCGACACCCTTTGTGCAACTCCCCAAGGCGCAATGCCCCCTAGCACAACAACCAAGGTGCGATGCACCAAGGGCAACACCCCATGTGCGACACCTCCAAGCACAGTAACCAAGGTGTGATACCCTAGGTGCAACACCCCATGTGCGACGCCCTATGTACGACGCCCCAAGCGCGACAACCCCAGGCGTGACGACCCTCAGGTGCAATATCGCTACAAGGCAAAACACATCCTCATCGCATTGTAAGTGGCAAAATGGACCCTTCACCAAGGATGGACAAGAGTGGAACTGCAGAAGTTTGGGCGTAACCTCGACGAGACTCACCTTCCTCACTACGGGAGTGGTATCCTCAACCTATTAGACACCGTTGCTCGACTGACCCACTACACAAAGAGGGGGGGTCCCCACCTAGGAACATAGCACTATGACTAGGGGTGTCAAACGTGTCGGGTTAAACGGTTACGTGTCGGGTTAAACGGGTGACGGGTGAAAAACATATAAACCCGTACACGACACGTTTAATAAACGGGTGAAAAATCTCAACACGAACACGAACCGTTTAATAAACGGGTAACACGTTTAACACGTTGAACACGTTTAATTTTATTAAAATTATTTTATTAAAATTTTAACCCATACCAAAAAAATATTCTATTAAAATTTTAAACTCCATTAATTACACACAACATCTAAACTCTCTTAATTAAAAGATTTTCAGTTGGGTGCCACTTGCAAAAGCAAGTGAGAAGGTTGAATGACTAAAGAAAGGGGCTGCAGCTTTTTATAGGCATGGAAGGGTCTCCTTCATTTAAATTTGTCGATGTGGGATTCAAGTATTGTTGTGTTCACTGTGCAGACCCAAAAACTTTCATTGTGTTCTCCTTCATTCACTGTGTTCACAACAATGCTTAGACCAAGCTCAAACCACTGCAGACCAAGCTCAGACCATGGGTGAACAGGATGTTTGCAGCAAACCCAAAAGCTCAGACCATGAGTGAACAGGATGTTCACAGCAAACCTCAGAACATATTGGAAATTAAACAGAAGTGTAAACAAACATTGCAGTGAGACGAGTTCAATACTGACAACTATGGCAACTGAGAATTCCTGTATTCTTTCATAGTTCTCCACAATGATCGTTTGAGATTTTCAAGATTATTTATGTTTATTGATGGGTAGAGATAACTTATTTATGTTTATTGATGGGTAGAGATCAAGATCCGATAAAGGAAAGAGACAGGCTAGAAGGCCCTCTGGGACTGTATCCCTAAATTTTTTAAAATAATTATTAATTTTTTATTATATTAAATTTTTAAACGGGTAAACGGGTGATAAACGGGTTGAGATGTCTCACCCGAACACGACCCGTTTATTAAACGTGTTTAACGGGTTAACCCGTTTACCACCCGAACCCGTTAAGGTCTCACCCAAACCCGCTTAATTCATGTCGATTCGTGTCGGTTAATCAAGTCGTGTCGGATTTTGACAGGCCTAACTATGACCCAAGCCTTCCCAGTGTATGACTCACTGCTCACTGGGATGTGCTTGATGGGATTCAGAGGGACTCCTAAGGATAACCCAATTATTGGTTCAGATCAACATATGAGATAATAGGACATGTGGATTGGTGGTTGAAGGACCGAAACTATGTGTGTTTTCTCTATCGGGCACCTCGACAAAGGTCTCGAGGAAGGGTCAACAGAGGGAAAGAAGGACCCCAGATAGGAGTGCATTGGGGGCATCGCTGACATGGCCCTCTCGAGGTTATGGTCTCGCGGTGACCAGTCGTGGTCATGGACTTTGGGGGCCCCCTTTCACCTCGGTTGTCGCTCCTTCCTCGGAGTCGTGTCCAGGCTGCGTTTGGGAGAACGTTGCATATGCCTAGTTAAAGTGGGGATACGTGGCTCGCGGTTAGTAGTCGCTGGTATTGCCGCGTGTGAGGTAGTTATAGGTTGGTGCGAGTAATAGGGAGTCGCGGCGGGCAACCCGACTTGCTCGGACACTATGCTATAAATACCCATATTACTTGCCCACTGCGGAGGATTAAAATTTCTACCCTGTTGGTGAGAGCATTTTAATCCACCTATCCTCTACCTAACTAGTTCGTCATTCATTAACAGGCTGCTCGAGTTCCTTCCATCCCATTCGCTTGTCCTACTCATCTTCTTCGATTATCGTTGACATAAACACGTGTGACAGTCTCTTTTAACTCTCCACCTACACTCATCTACCTCTCTACACCGCACAAAGAGCATTCAGTTAAGTGGTCCCCTACTACAAATGGTATTTTTTCAATTGTTTCTACTTGGAATATTGAATATTCTAAGGATGTCAACCCCAATGGTACCACCGAATCACTTGCTATGGTATAGCTAGTCAATTACAAGAAAGAACTTTATTTTATGGTTGGCCATCAGGTCTAGGTAGGGGTGTCCATGCGCTGGGTTACCCATGAGTCCTGTTACCCGGTCAGAAAAAAATAGGTCCGAAACCCGATAGACTCAATAGTTGGTACGCCCGAGCCCAATATCCTTAAAAAGAGGAATTGAGTTTGCCCACAAACCCATTATCCAGCACGAAGCCCTGCCTAATAGCCCGCATGAAAAAACCCGTTAAAACCGGGCCCAAGAGCCCGCCCCCACACCCTTTCTTTGAAAAAAATTTATAATTTTAGATTATTAAATTTGAAACTTAGAAATAAGTCTCATAATGTCGGAATTTGAAATTTTAAAATTTTAAATATTATAAATAATATATTATTTACTGACGAGTTCGAATTCTACTGGGCCGAAGCCCAAATCAAGTGAACCAAAGAAGCTCCCAAATTGAAGTTGGGCCGACCCACACTGAACCCAATTCACCAAAACACTAGAAGATGAGCTCCAGGACACCCAGGACCCAAATGGGCGCCGCCCACCTAGCCCTGTTGGGCGCCGCCCAGTGCAGGGCCCTCCTGGTCCGTCCTGCTTCGTCCACTTTCATTTCAATACGAGCCCAAATGAACTCCGGGTCCAATCTTAAGATCAGGGAAGGGCCCAGTCCAGCTCAGGACCTCATCCGACTGAATAGGAGCACGAAGAAGAGAATACCGGGATGAAGATTGAGAAGATCGAGTCCTACCTAAATAGAACCTTCCAAAATGGTAGAGTCCTACCATAACTGTACTTACTAAATTATAGTGACCGCCTCACCGCCTCTCCCAACCTATACCGAAGAAAGCCATATACAAAGCAGGAATGTAAGGCATACCAAAGCAAAGCCTTCCACGGCGGCGTTGACCACTCCCTGTGGACCTAGGGAGGCAATCTCTCGAGCTTCAGCACCGGTCACAAAGGTACATAATCTCTCATTTGCCAACTCCACATCACGAAGCATGGACGACGAGGCAACTCCCTGAGAAATGCGTGTAAGTGGACCTTTCGTCCTAGTAGAGCATGGCGCCGGAACCTCGGCCTCAACTGTGCTAGGACCGCCCCTCGGAGGTGACGGAATATCAGCTAGAGTGGGAGGAAGAGCATTGCCGGGCTCTGCCTCCGCAGGGCCACCCAAGCTAGGGGCATCGGTCCTCGCCCTCTTGGGGGCAGGAGGAGAAGGAGAAGGAACTGTCCTGGAGACACACACTTCTTCCACAAAAGACCTGACAAGTGGAGGGCCTAGAAAAAACCAGTGTAAGCCAATGGATCCTACCACACAGTCTATCCAAGGGGACTAGTTGATGGTCAAATACCTTTTTTCTTCGGTCTCAAGGAGGCTGTGGAACAACCAACTGCTGACATAATCTCGAAGTGCTCCCTAGTTGGGTTGTTAACGACCATCTCAAGTAGCCCCTTCTGGTCATCGGTGAGGGTCGGCGGAGTTGCAAGAGAACAGTCATCGTAAGAATAAGCACATGGTTGCGCTTGACAATCAAAGCAGAAGTTAAAAGTTAGAATCCTTACCCTGCTTAGTTTCTGGAATCGTACTCCAACGGGTAGGCACCTTGGCGCGATCAGACTCGGAGGCCCACTCACCCCCAACAAAAAAGAACTTATTTTTCCAATTGTGATGATTGGAGGTGAGCCCAGTGATAAACTTCCTCTTCCCCAACCTTGGGGAAAACCGATACCACCCCTGGTGTGGAGCGGGGTTCTCCAGAAGTGTATAGGTAACAAAGAACTCCTCGAATTGTGGAGGGGCACTAGCTCCGTGTGTCAACCGCCACAATGCAAAGAAAGCTAATAAAATTCTCCAACCATTCGGAGCCAGCTTCCCGGGAACTAATGAAAGATGCTCTAAGACCCGACATATGGGCCCGGGAATCGGGAACCTCAGACCCGCCTCTAAGGCCCCCTCATAAAGTACTATATCATCCGGAGAATCGCAGCAAGCTGACTCATCAGCCTCCGCATGACGGCACAGTACCGAGGGAGGAATACGATACAAGGAAACCAGCTCTAAAATATCCTCGTCATACTTAAAATAGCTAAAGAGGGAGGCTACCTTAGAACGACTGCCTCCGTCATCAATCGGACCTTCCTCAGGATCCTTGGCAGTCTCCTGCTCATCTGAGTAAAGATTCATCAAGAGAAAAAATTACATTCTGATTAAAAAGAATACCCGTACCAATGCAAGAGAAAAGGAAGTACCGGGAACCTACCTTGAGAGCCAGGACCATCCGCGTCGTTGATCGGTCGCTTCCTAGACTTGAGAGGAGGAGACTGAACCATGCTTGGGGCGCCGTCCAATGCATCCTGGGCGCCTCCTGAAGTGCCTGTGGTACTACCCAGTCCAAAACGGACGTCCTCTGCGCCTCTTGGAGATGCACCCCGCTGCTTGCCCAGGCGTAGGGTCCCTCTAGATACGCCAAAAGGATTATCTGAAATCCTCGTGCTCACGCCTGACCCCCCACTAATGGTGCCAAAGGGGCTGTCATTGGTCATTAACACCGCACCAAAACCACTGTGAGGACGAGAGCTCAAACCTCCGAAACCCAAAGAGGAACTGCCCAAGCCCGTGGTACTGCCCAGAGCATGGGCGCCGCCCATGGAGAATCCTCCATCTCCCTCTTTGCCGCCGCCTGCAGCACCATGGGCGCCGCCTGTCGCAGCACCATGGGCGCCGCCCAGGCCAGGCCCCCCATGGGCGCCGCCCAGGCCAGGCTCCCCATGGGCGCCGCCCCCTCCTTCGGTGTCATGGCCAGCCCACGTCGTCCCAAAGGTCTTCGAGATAGCCACATGGGCGCCGCCTGTCGCAGCACCATGGGTGCCGCCCAGGCCAGGCTCCCCATGGGCGCCGCCTCCTTCGGTGTCCTCTCCAAGATTTGAGCGCCTAGTCTTCATGTGTTTCAGAGAAAGAAATGAGAGGAAGAAATGGAGGAGATGGGAATGAGAAATGAATATGAACAGTGAGCTCCTTAAATAGAGAAGGAGTGCCTTGGAGCTTCTTGAAGAAGCCTTACAAAACTTCTAGAGGAAGCCTCACAAAGCTTCTTGAGGAAGCCTAACTAAGCTTCTTGAGGAAGCCAAGTTGGTTTAGCTCCTTGGATAAACTCAGAAGAACACCCTTTAAGAAAAATTTCAGGAGATAGGTAGGGATGAAGACGATAGAATAGTAATCTCTATTTATAGAGAAACAGGAAAAAATGTATATGTACATATTTTCCGGTACCGGGAAGTTCAGCAAAGTCCCTAAACATCGAGTTTCCGAGAATCAAAGGATACCGTGAAGAGCAAGAAAAATTCCAACTCACCCGAGTGGAGATGGAGCACATGCCCTCGACCCTTGCCTTTCAAAAAAATCAAAGGCCCGGGGCATGGGGGGCAAATGACGAGTTCGAATTCTACTGGGCCGAAGCCCAAATCAAGTGAACCAAAGAAGCTCCCAAATTGAAGTTGGGCCGACCCACACTGAACCCAATTCACCAAAACACTAGAAGATGAGCTCCAGGACACCCAGGACCCAAATGGGCGCCGCCCACCTAGCCCCTCATGGGCGCCGCCCACCTAGCCCCGTTGGGCGCCGCCCAGTGCAGGGCCCTCCTGGTCCGTCCTGCTTCGTCCACTTTCATTTCAGTACGAGCCCAAATGAACTCCGGGTCCAATCTCAAGATCAGGGAAGGGCCCAGTCCAGCTCAGGACCTCCTCCGACTGAATAGGAGCACGAGGAAGAGAATATTGGGATGAAGATTGAGAAGATCGAGTCCTACCTAAATAGAACCTTTCAAAATGGTAGAGTCCTACCATAACTGTACTTACTAAATTATAGTGACCGCCTCACCGCCTCTCCCAACCTATATAAATGTAAGTCCTCTCCATACATGGGGACACATCTAAGAACCTCTGCACTGACCAGCCTTGAACCCCTGCACTTACCCTCATACGCACTGCTCTCTTTTCTAGAAGCACTGTAACTCTCCGGTGACAATTGTTCATTAATAAAGAACACCGGTCATCGCTGCCATTCCAGAGAGTGGACGTAGGTCATCCGAAACCGAACCACTATAAATCTCTTGTGTTGATCCGTTATTTATTGTTTTACTCTTGATTGCCATTAATTACTTATTAATTGCTCATCAATCACACCCGTTGATATTTTTGACTGTTGATCTTGCACGAAGACAGTTTTGTGCATCATCATTTACTTTTCTATATATTAATACAAGTTTTAAAAGGTAGAGTTTCACAAATTATAGATAAGTCAAGGTGTCAACCTAGTTAGGATGTATTCATTCTATTGAATGTAGTTTATCCCTTGATCAAAAATAAAATTATTCATTATTTTATTTTTATCTATTTTGACTATATTTTTGATTCAAAAAAATAATTTACACAAATATTAAGTTACAAAAATATTTTTTATTTTTAAATGAAGTTGTATATAAAAAAACCCATATGTAGGCTCGCCCAACAAGCCCGCCCATAGGCCCACCCAAAAGGCTCGCGGGTTAGGCTACGGGTAGCCTACCCCTACTCGAAATCCGGTCCGGCCGGCGCCGATAACTCACTTGGGTAAAGGTTTGGGGCTACACTACCAAGGGACGGCCATAAAAAAATTTTGCGGGCCTAGCCCGACCCGACCCATGGACACCTCTAGGTCTAGGCCCAGCGCAAGAGACAGAATTCAAACTTTTGTTACTCAAACTGGAGCAGAATGCATTCTATGTAGACAAGCTGTTGAATCGCACAACCATTTATTTTTTGTATGTCATTTTACTAAAGCTTTTTGGTCTCATGTGATGCAGCTCTGTGGATAACAATTACCATTCACATCTTGGCAAAAACTAACTGCCTATGCAGCCCAGTATTGGATAGGAAAATCATTATTAATTGTTCTCCTCAAGCTCTGCCTTGCAGTGACTATTTACTACGTTTGGATGCAAAGAAACTATAGGCTTCACAGGAATCAGTCCAAGAACCAATCCTTGCTTAACCTTATTGTTTAGACTATTGGGGATAGAATTGCAACACTCAAATTCAGATCCTCCCCTAGGAACCTGATTTCACTACAACAAAAATCGTTTTTTGCGACGATTTTTTTCGTCGCTAAATTAAAAAAAATCGTCGCCAATTAATTTTTGCGACGATTTTTTTTCGTCGCGTGTTCGTCGCAATAGCCTCGTCGCAGAAAGTATTTTGCGACGCAAATTTATTTTCATCACAAAAAAATTTTTTCCGATGAAAAAAAAACGTCGCAAAAAGTTATAAAAACGTAGCTAAAATCTGTTCTACCAGCGTAACAAAATAAAAAATAATAATTTAATTAATTTTTCGCGACGTAAAAAAATCGTCGCGAATAAGTTTTAAAAAAATAAAAATGTAAAAATAATAATTTAATTAATTTTTAGCGACGTAAAAAAAATCGTCTCAAATAATTTTTTACAAAAATAAAAAAATAAAAAAAATAATTAAATTAATTTTTAGCGACGTAAAAAAATCGTCGCCAATAATTTTTTACAAAAATAAAAATTAATAATTTAATCAATTTTTAGCGACGGAAAAAAAAACGTCGCGAATAATTTTTTATAAAAAATAAAAAATAATAATTTAATTAATTTTTAGCGACGGAAAAAAAACGTCGCGAATAATTTTTTACAAAAATAAAAAATGTAAAAAAATAATTAAATAAATAAATTTGCGACGTATAAAAATCGTTGCGAAAAATATTGTTCCTACAATTTTCGCGACGATTTTAATTTCGTCGCAAAAAAGTTTATTTTTTATTAAAATAATTCATAAAAATTGATATTCCAATAAAAATTTTCACCTGTACACCAATAATATCTGTGTTCAATAAAAAACTAATATAATTAATACATTTCACATCTTTTCCATTCAACATACATTTCACATCTTTAAAAAAAAAAACAATTTTATTTCCAAAAAGAATGAATTACAAGAATCAAAGAACAAGAAGTTCTAAAAATTAAAAAAATGGCTTTAATCCTTCAAGAGGATTTAAACCATCTCTAATTACATTTAATGTCTCTTAAACTTGAACAGCTCCAGCAGTCCAGCTTCATGCCTTGAAATACCATTTCCAAGGTCAACAAATCAGTACCAACCCAGACTGAAGTCGGATCAGAAAAATCAAGCCACAGTGCAGGTGCCTGATCCATTCAGCTCCTGGCACTTTACAACAGACAACACCCTCTGAACATCATTCCATCTCAGCATATCTACAACATTCCAGCTTCACCTGCTACTCATCAGCACTGCACAGACTGCAATAATACAGACTGCTAAACATGCACTCCTCATTCTAACAAAAACTGCACTTCAGAATTCAGCTCATGAAATTAACTCAACACTGCAAATATGGCAGTAGCTTGTTGCAGAAGTTTTCATATATATCATGATGCAGACACACGAAAAAAGGCAACCCACTAAATAATGAAGTCTCTGAGACAAGAGACAGATGAAACTTAGTAATGCAGCCACTATTATTCACTAGCAGATAAATATCACTTATGTAGTACTGAAAAATGCATGAAGAACTACACTGAACTTCAGTGAACAAGAACACATAATTTAATTACCTCGAAACCAAAAATTAACTAAATGAAAGATGTAGCTGGTCAGCGTGAAGAAGCTGGTTAAAATAAAAACAAAACTTAACCTTATTCCTTATTCCAATTTAATCAAACCAAAGTTAACCAAAACTTAACCAAACTCTAACCAAGTTGAAGGTTTTCTCACACTCTCCCACCACAGTATCATAGCAACTTTAGTAAGCCAAGTTCTCAAACTATTTCATGGACAATTTTTCAGTCTAATCTTCAAAAAAAACTTAAAAAACATGTTGGTAAACTTTCCATGATCTTGACGAAGAAGTAAAAAGCACTTTGTAATATCTTACATATATATAGTTAAACATAAATACCAAAATATTAAATAGCATAAACCAAAAGCTGACCTCATCATCACTGTCATAGAGACAGCGCCTCAACAAGACAAATATACGTGGCTGCAACACAATAAAACCACAAAAGTCCACTCCAAGTTAGGAGCCCACCAAGCAATCCCAGTGCATGTTTGTAGATTAAAAGAAAGCAAGCTTACCTTCAAAGAATCAACCATAGTAGCAAACGTTGCCAATGTTTTCACGGCACTGGCACGAACAGTTGCATTCTCAAGTATTACTCGATTATAGATATACCTTATGTATTTGCTGGGATCTGAGGTCTTTGGTCCCTCAATTCCAAGAAAGTGGAGTATCTAATAAGGAAAGGAAGAAATAAAGTTCATGAAAAGAGCTTAGGAAAATCATACACACCTAAGTGCAGCAAAAGAGAAACACTATGAACGAAACAAATAGAGTAGCAATAGGAGATAACATTTCAACCTGTGTAGAAAGATATGTAAATTCACAATCCTCAATAAATTCACATAGATGAAGCAACCCGATTTCTTTTGCCTCCGGTATATCTCTTATGAGGATCACAATAGAATCAATAATTGCCTTCTTGTACTCAAATCCACCTTCTTCCCTCAGTATATTGCTTAAGAAATTCATCCTCAAAAGAGAATGACAAGAAATACGATATGGTTATCCACTGAAGCTGATAGGAGTGTAAACTGATTACCAAATGCACTAAAAGGCATGGCTGCAGCCTAAGGTTGAGGCCAAGTGTTTTTTTTTTTTTTTTGTGATTCTAATGCGTCTATTGATATATGTGTTCAAAAATAATTTGTAAACTTTAATTCTAAGAATTTTCCTTGTTAAAAAAAGAAAAAAAAATTGAAAAACAAAAGGGAAAAAATGAAAAATGGGATAAGTTTCAGAACCAAACAAAATCATTCAACATGGTACCTTTACAATCTCCCAATAGAGACAAGTCTGAAATCATCTCCAAGATAACAAAGGTGAGGTAGAAATCCAAGTAAAAGTGGCCACCACAGCACGAAAATACTCCCGAATCGAGTTTTGTGTGTTCGAGTTGAGTCAATTGAGCTTGATTTTGTAATCGAACTTTAAAAATTGTTCAAACTCTCTTCTTCTAGAAAATGAGTCGAGCCCAAATAATTGACTATTTTACATATAAAACAAGCTGAACCTATAAAATTATTCAAGTTCGACTCGTTTTGAACTTGAATAGTTCGGCTCGATTATCAACCCTACTATCATAAAATAAAAAAAGGAAAAAAGAAAGTGGATAATGCTCTCTCTCTCTAACACACACATACACACTGATATTCATTACATTTGCTGTCATTTTTTCTTTAAGAACAAGAAATTTGAAATATGATGGGGGGTAACAGGCATACCTCTCTAGGCATGAGTGTCTTGGGGATAACTCTGAATACAAGAACATGGCAAAAATTAGTTATGATCGAGACCAAAACCCAACTGATAAACTGATCAAAGTCACCAATGAAATATGTTTTCAATTCATTGACTCAAACACAGTGAGTGTATTACAGACAGATTCATGAAAAAGGAAGCTTACCCGATGACATGGCGACCACCATTGTAAACAGCTTGAGAGACCAAACCCATCAAACCAATGCTCCCTCCCCCATAAACCAGGTCTATTTTCCTTGATACCTTCAGCATGCAAGCCATGTAATATTAATCCAGACAGCAAAAATGGTTTATATATATATATATATATATATATATATATATATAGAGAGAGAGAGAGAGAGAGGACCCATCAAAGTTCAAGTCACTACTTTATATGGGAAAAGAAAGATTGAAGTGGGATTATAAGGTCAGAGAAAAACTTGAAAGATTGAGTAAAATAAAAGCCAAATTCAAGCTGTAAATATATTTTGGAAGCAACATTAAAAACAGGGGAAAACATAGCCAACGAAAGCTGAAAACAAAGATAAAAGCAGAGCATAGAAGAGGGAAAAGAAAAAAAGAAAAAAACAGAGAGCATAACTATACCAGTTCCTTCCCAAGCTCTATAGCAGCATCCTTATAACTTCCCTTCTTTCCTGGGCTGCTTCCACAGAACACACAAATTCTCTTGAACTTTGATTGCTTCATTTCCATATCTCTCTCCATCTCTCTCTCTCCTGCGTGGGTGTATCTAATCAACTGAATCTGCATAACATATGGATCCCAAGAAGTGTTTCCTAATCTAATTCAGGTATTTTAAGAAACACAAGGAAGAGGTAGAAAAATATAAAGCCAGAAGCAATGGTCCAACAAAATGAGTGGAAAATAAGCTACCTTGAAGTCAGGCACAATGGGGGAAAAGAAACGTAAAATGCAAATAGGAAAAGAAACGTAAACCCCTTCCCTTTAACAAATTGAGTCAGGCACAATGGGGGAAAAAACACTGACCAACGAAAAATGCAAAGGAAAGTTTGGAACCATTATGATTAGAGTCTAATTCCCAACTTTCATTTTGATTTCAAAGAATTCAAGAACTGTGTGTTCACTATGTTGTACAATTGCAAAATTAAAAAAAAAAACTGCAACATAAAATACCCAAACTGAGAGAGACATATATTGGACTGCGACAGAGAAAAGAAAAAGGGGAGTGACCGAGAGAGAGGGGGAAACTCACCTCACTGGTTTATGACTGGATACGCTGTTGGGCACTGGACTGGACCTCGACTGCCTGTTGCTCGCTCGGTGGACTGGTGGAGTCGCTGCTGGATCGCGATCGTTGCTGCACTGGATCGCTGACTGGAGTCGCTGAACTGGAACGTTGGTGGTGGAAGTTTGGAACCGTGGAGGCGAGGCTGTGCCGCTGTGTTGCGAAGTCGCCTAGTCTGGAGGAGTGGAGTCGGCTGGACTGGAGTCTCTGAACTGAAGTCTGAACTCCGGATCGATTTAGATTTTAGGGCAACAAAACAAAACAAAAGGAGAAAAAAGAAAAGGGGAAAAAAATCTAACATTTATACTATTGCAATCAAACCGTCCGGTTTGTCTAACTCGGTCGGTTTTAATTTACGAAAAATTTTACTATTGGCGACGTTTTTCAAAAAAGTCGCGCAAAAATAAGTAGATTGCTATTTTTTAAATTTTTATTTACGAAAAGGTTAGTATTAGCGACGTTTTTAAAAAACGTCGCTAAAAAATAATTGCTTTAAAATTTTCAATTCCCGCCATTTCTCTCGCAAAAAATTACTAGGAGGGAATTGCATTTTCGCGACATTTTTTAAAAACGTCGCCAATAGTAAACTTTTTTGTAAATTAAAAATTTAAACAATAAAAATGTAATTATTTTTTGCGACGTTTTTTAAAAACGTCGCGAAAAGGCAATTCCCTCATATAATCTTTCAATTTCATTCAATCAACACTCAATTTCATCAAATTATCAAATTAATATTCAGATTTAACAAATTGACATTCAATTTCATCAAATTAACTTGTAATTTATCAAATCAACACTAAATTAACATGTAATTTCATTCAATTAAAATTTAATTTAAAAAATTAAAACCAAATTGACATTCAGATTTAACCAATTGACATTCAATTTCATCAAATTAACCTGGTATTTATCAAATCAACACCAAATTAACATGTAACTTCATTCAATTAAAATTTAATTTATCAAATTAAAACAAAATTAACATTCAATCAATCGAATTAACATTCAGATTCAAGTAGTTAACATTAAACTAATCAAATAAACTTTCAATTTCATTCAATTAACACTCAATTCATCAAATTAACATTCAAATTATCAAATTAACATTCAATTTCATCAAATTAACATGTAATTTCATCAAATCGACTTTCAATTTCATTAAATTAACATTCGATTTATCAAATTGACATTCAATTTCATCAAATTAACATTCAATTTATTAAATTGACATTCAATTTCATCAAATTAACATGTAATTTCATCAAATCGACTTTCAATTTCATCAAATTAACTTGGTATTTATCAAATCCACACCAAATTAACATGTAACTTCATTCAATTAAAATTTAATTTATCAAATTAAAACAAAATTAACATTCAATCAATCGAATTAACATTCAGATTCAAGTAGTTAACATTAAACTAATCAAATAAACTTTCAATTTCATTCAATTAACACTCAATTCATCAAATTAACATTCAATTTATGAAATGGATATTCAATTTCATCAAATTAACATGTAATTTCATCAAATCGACTTTCAATTTCATTAAATTAACATTCGATTTATCAAATTAACATTCAATTTATGAAATGTATATTCAATTTCATCAAATTAACATTCAATTTAACAAATTGACATTCAATTTCATCAAATTAACATTCAATTTATCAAATTGAGAATCAATTTCATCAAATTAACATTCAATTTATGAAATGGATATTCAATTTCATCAAATTAACAAGTAATTTCATCAAATCGACTTTCAATTTCATTAAATTAACATTCAATTTATCAAATTGACATTCAATTTCATCAAATTAACATACAATTTCATCAAATTAACATTCAATTTATGAAATGGATATTCAATTTCATCAAATTAACAAGTAATTTTATCAAATCGACTTTCAATTTCATTAAATTAACATTCAATTTATCAAATTGACATTCAATTTCATCAAATTAACATTTAATTTATTAAATTGACATTCAATTTCATCAAATTAACATGTAATTTCATCAAATCGACTTTCAATTTTATTAAATTAGCATTCGATTTATCAAATTGACATTCAATTTCATCAAATTAACATTCAATTTATGAAATGGACATTAAATTAACATGTAATTTCATCAAATCGACTTTCAATTTCATTAAATTAACATTCAATTTCATCAAATTAACATTCAATTTATTAAATGGACATTCAATTTCATCAAATTAACATGTAATTTCATCAAATCGACTTTCAATTTCATTAAATTAACATTCAATTTATCAAATTGACATTCAATTTCATCAAATTAACATTCAATTTATGAAATGGATATTCAATTTCATCAAATTAACATGTAATTTCATCAAATCGACTTTCAATTTCATTAAATTAACTTTCAATTTATCAAATTGACATTGAATTTCATCAAATTAACATTCAATTTATCAAATTAACATTCAATTAAAAATTGAAAGTAATCAAATAAACTTTCAATTTCATTAAATTAACACCCAATTCATCAAATTAATATTCAAATTATCAAATTAACATTCAATTTCATCAAATTAACATGTAATTTCATCAAATCGACTTTCAATTTCATTAAATTAAAATTCAATTTATCAAATTGACATTTAATTTCATCAAATTAACATTCAATTAAACATTTAAAGTAATCAAATAAACTTTCAATTTCATTAAATTAACCCAATTCATCAAATTAACATTCAAATTATCAAATGAACATTCAACTTCATCAAATTAACATTCAATTTATGAAATGGATATTCAATTTCATCAAATTAACATGTAATTTTATCAAATCGACTTTCAATTTCATTAAATTAACATTCAATTTATCAAATTGACATTTAATTTCATCAAATTAACATTTAATTTATGAAATGGATATTCAATTTCATCAAATCGACTTTCAATTTCATTAAATTAACATTCAATTTATCAAATTGACATTGAATTTCATCAAATTAACATTCAATTAAATATTTAAAGTAATCAAATAAACTTTCAATTTCATTAAATTAACACCCAATTCATCAAATTAACACCCAATTCATCAAATTAACATTCAAATTATCAAATTAACATTCAATTTCATCAAATTAACATGTAATTTCATC
Organism: Ilex aquifolium; assembly: GCA_951799425.1. Classification (NCBI taxonomy): domain Eukaryota; kingdom Viridiplantae; phylum Streptophyta; class Magnoliopsida; order Aquifoliales; family Aquifoliaceae; genus Ilex; species Ilex aquifolium. The sequence continues at coordinate 8,145,068 of OX637391.1, forward strand.
AAATTGACTTTCAATTTCATTAAATTAACATACGATTTATCAAATTGACATTCAATTTCATCAAATTAACATTCAATTTATGAAATGGACATGTAATTTCATCAAATCGTCTTTCAATTTCATTAAATTAACATTCAAATTAACATGTGAATTAAATTGATATTTTTTTTAAAATTTTTTATTAAATTAAAACGTTTATTTGCGACGTTTTTTAAAAACGTCGCCAAAACTAACAGATAATCTTTTTTTTTTAAATTTTTATTTTAACTAAAAAATTTATTCCCGACGTTTTTTAAAAACGTCGCTAAAACTAACAGATAATCCGTTTTTTTTTTTTAATTTTTATTTTAACTAAAAAATGTATTCGCGACGTTTTTTAAAAACGTCGCAAAAACTAACAGATAATCCCTTTTTTAAAAATTTTTATTTTAACTAAAAAATTTATTCGCGACATTTTTTAAAAACGTCGCGAAAACTAACAGATAATCCGTTTTTTTAAAATTTTTATTTTGACTAAAAAATTTATTCGCGACGTTTTTTAAAAACGTCGCCAAAAATAACATATAATCCGTTTTTTTTAAATTTTTATTTTAACTAAAAAATTTATTCGCGACGTTTTTTAAAAACGTCGCGAAAACTAACAGATAATCCGTTTTTTTAAAATTTTTATTTTAACTAAAAAATTGATTCGCGACGTTTTTAAAAAGGTCGCCAAAACTAACAGATAATCCGTTTTTTTAAAATTTTATTTTAACTAAAAAATTTATTCGCGAGGTTTTTAAAAAACGTCGCAAAAACTAACAGATAATCTGTTTTTTTTTAAATTTTTATTTTAACTAAAAAATTCATTCGCAACGTTTTTAAAAACGTCGCAAAAACTAACAGATAATCCCTTTTTTTAAAATTTTTATTTTAACTAAAAAATTTATTCGCGACGTTTTTAAAAAACGTCGCCAAAACTAACAGATAATCCCTTTTTTTAAAATTTTTATTTTAACTAAAAAATTTATTAGCGACGTTTTTTAAAAACGTCGCTAAAACTAACAGATAATTGTTTTTTTTTTAAATTTTCTCATTTAAAAAAATGTATGGGCGACGTTTAAAAACGTCGCAAAAATTTTTTTTGGTGGGATTCGCCTTTTAGCGACGTTTTTATAAAACGTCGCTAAAAAATTTTCAAATTAGAACTTTTGCGACAAAAGTATAAAATCGTCGCGAATAGTACACTTTTTGCGACGATTTTAAAAACGTCGCAAACAAAAACGTCGCAAAAAAAGCTTTTTGTTGTAGTGTTTTAGCGCAATCTTGGCACTTATCTCGTGGATGCTTGATCAAGATTGGCAAATGACAACCTGACTGCACCTCCTTCAAATATTCAAAGAATGTGTAGAGCAGCTCCTTGCAGATTAGAAGACAGGTTTAGAATCTCCATAGTGATTGCTCGAGTGAAAATTGAAAGGAATGATTAGAATTGCTAATTGTTCCATCTCTATCTGGTTTTGCTTTGAACTTAACTGGTTGAAGTTGTATGTTGTTGGAAGTGTTGGGCTCATGGCCTACACTTTCAATGGAACCCTTCATGGATACTCATGCTCCTTTTTTTTTGTATTTTTGATGCTACAATGGGTGTTGTCCATTGTATTTGCAACGACTCACTCCTTTGTCTTGTAAATCATTTTTTGGATCAATACAATTTTTACCTTCCGAAAAAAAAAAACCACGTACCCCCATAGGTTCATAAACTACAAGGGCTTGTTTTGATGGTTTTTGGGAAGAGTTTGGATTGTCTTTCCCAAATCCTTCCAAACTCAAACCTCTCTTTACAAAGATGGGATTCAACATTAAATGTAGTCCATACCCATATTTGGTATGTCCACAGGTATATCACTATTATGATAATATATTTGTATACTAGTTATTACCTGTGCCTGAAGACACAAAGTAATAAAAAAAATGGTCAATAATAAATATATTTGTATTCACATCTAAAATCAAATCACAAATATAGATGAGAGAGAAAAAAATTTAAGCACCGGTTAGAGTGGAAGTGAGCGATGCTAGTGGTGGTGGATGGTAATGGCAGTGGTGGGGTGGCGATGATGGTGGTGGTGATGGTTGTGAGGGGTGGTGGTGAGGCGATAGGGGTAGTGGTGGTAGGGGTGATGGTTGGACTGTGGTGGTGGTGATAGGGTGGTGGTGGGGTAGAGGTGACGGAGGTGGTGGTGGGGGTAGTGGGGATAGTGGTGGTCGGGCGATAGGGGGTGGTGGTGGTGGGGTGGCGGCAAAAGTAATGGTGGCGGTGGTGATAGTAGGGGCCAGTGGTGGTAGTGGCGATTGTTGTGGCAGAGGTGGTGGTGGGGTGGCGACGACGGTGGTAGGACAGTGACGGTGGTGGTAGGGTGGAGGTGACAGTGGTGGTGGTGGGTGTAATGGGGATGGTGGTGGGTGGCGACGGTGGTGATGGTAAGGGGATGGTATGGTGACGACAACGATGGTAGTGGTAAGGGACGGGGCGTGGTGGTAGTGGTGATGGTGGTGGTGAGGCGGTGGGTGGGGGGGTGGTGGTGGTGTGATGGCAACGGGGGAGGTGGTAGTGGTAGTGGTGATGATGGTGGTGGTATGGTTTGGTGGTGGGGTGGGGTGGCGGTGGTGGTGGTAATGGTAATGGTTGTGGGGTGGTGGGGGGTGGTGGTGGTAGTGGTGATGGTGGTGGGGCGATGTGGGTGATGGTGGTAGTGGTGGTGGTGAGGTGATTCCAAACACTATTTTTTTTTTAAAAGTACTTATGATAAGTTATAAGTATTAAAAACACTTTTAAAAAGTCACCCCAAACACTCTCTTAGGGCCCTATTTTCCATATTAAATTTGGAGTGTTAATATTAGTTGTCGGATTAACTTTAAAGTAAAATTTAAAGAGATCTCAACCGCGAATAGCAGAAGTCATTTTGTTCATATTTTGAGATTTGAATTGTATTGTACTTCATTATATAGATAAATGATTATTTTACCCCTCACCAATCTAATTAAGGTCCGGGCCAATAACAGGCTGGCTTTGATAACTCAGGTTTCAATTTTTTGGTAAAACATGAATTTTGTATCATTTGAACTATTTTTTCCCAACCTATCTTCGAAGGCGCCCCCCCCCCCCCCCCCCCCCCCCCCCCCCCCCCCCAATCCCACTTACTAAACTGCCCCCAAATCTACTTGGCAAAGATTCCTGCAAAACTTAGTAAAAGTTATCAAGGCTTTTATTTCAAGTATTTGGAGTGAGCTTCATTAATTCAGTTTTTCCATTGTACTCTGACAGTGGTCATATTTTCTGTTAAACCGTAAATTTTTGTGTCCTTTTATTATTTATAAATATAAAAAATCACAAATATTAGAATTTTTTTCAAAATATAAAATTATTTACATTTGTCATGTCAATACCATGACTCATCAATTATTTGTGTTAGTAACTTGTGTTACTTTTATATGTATATAAAAAATTAATCAATCTTAACTCATTAATTTTATATCGAATTCATATCGTGTCGAATGTTTTCAATTAGAACCCCAATTACTACTGGCAATTGATTTGTTGTTAAGCTAAAAAATTTCTGATTCCAATCTAGACATTCTTCTTTCTTCAGTATCTGCTCAGAAATGAAATGTTCCAAATGTCCTTGAAAATACTTGCAAATAATAACCCCAACTTCAGAAGATCTCTGGAATGGCCCTTGGGAATGGCACTGGTTCTTACTATCAACGATGTTAATCTTGTTATTTTGTGTTATAATCGGAAAGTATTATATTCTACTTGTATCATATTTGGGTCGTATTATTGTGGCTTTGTGTGGTGCTTGTGTTAATAAATTTTTAATTTCAAAACAATTTATATAATATTAGATCAAGAAATGAGAAAAAAAAAAAAAATCTTTTTTTTGCAATAACAAATAAAGGACTATTTATGTCTAATAATAATTTAACACATCTATTATTTTTATTAATAAATCATATTACTCTTGAACTTGTGTCCTATTGTGCTCATGTGAATGTGTAAAATTAACCCCTCCATTATTTTCATTGTCATACTAATCATTATTATAATGTAAGCAAGTAACTATACAACTAGTAACAACCTAACAATCTATTTTTTAAGGGTGAGATTATTCCCACTCCTTAAATATCATTTCTCACTTCATTTAACTTTCAAATTTTAAACTATTAAGCCCACTCCAATTATACCCATCCTAAATAGTAACTAAGTCCACTCCATTTATAGACAAACCATTACAAAAAATCAAGCCGTTAATCAAAAAATAATAATATTTACTTGTATACAAACATAATATTATACATCTAAAATATTCGTAATAAATATAAAATAAAACATAAAATATAAGAATAAAAAACCATTATTTAACATGCACATTAAAAACCTAAAATACAATATATGTACGTGAAACAAACTATTTAGATTAAAATCAATACTAACATATATTTCACTTGACAAATTCATGGTAGAAAACCCAAAAGGGTTTGGAAACTAGAAAACATTGTTCAAATACTGAGTATTTCTGGTTAGATTCGAGTTGGCCCATTTAAGTTACACCCTAAACTAAAATACAATTGATAATATTTATATATCATTGAATAATATAATGGCGACATAAATAAAAATATGTGAGACAAAAGTAATAAATTTAAAAATATGACTCGATTACACAATGTGTGTGAGATGGGATAGGAAGATGAAACTTTGATGGAGGGTGACACAATTTATGGTTTGAATGTATAATAAGTGAGGAGAAAATAGAGTGGGCTTAGTTGTTAATGAGTAGGTATAGACGGTGTGAACTTCATCACTAATGAGTTGAGTATCGATAGAGTGAACTTATTAGTGTGTTTTCTGTAGGGTTGTAGATGAGTCACATTCATACTTGTTCTTTGAGTGCTACTTTTCTACCAGGTATGGAACTCAATACTGGCCTTGTCACTCATTACGAAGACTTTCAATAGAATTTCATTTAACTTCCAAAAAAAAAACGTGACAAAGATTCGAAATCATGAGTTCTCAAGTAAATGCAAAGAAATGATGGACAACCTCATGGAAAGCTGTATTCTCTCCAAAAGGAAAAACCATAAATGCATAACCTAAACGTAAGAGCAAACAATTAATTTAAATTTTTTTTTTTTCGATAAGTAAGTTGATTTCATTAATCGAACTTTATTCAACACAAATCGCAAGTATATGCGCACACATTGATAGAGGATGAAATTAGGATAGCTACTTGCCCCTTTCGAGTCACTTTTAATCATGTATGACAGAACACGAGCACTCAATTTTTATTCTACTCTAGTAGTTTAACATGTTGGATCTTGGTCCACTTCGATCTACTGTAATATATCAGCATTTCCTAGTCGGGTTGCATTTATGTATTCTTGGGGACCATGAGCAACTACACCCGGAAATATGATGACTCCGAAAACCCTAAACAATTGGAGCATCCAACCTTCTCTGTAGTCTGGTCCATATTTGAAGGGAATGATAAAGCTTCTTCCCAGCTCCTTCAAGGCATATAGCCTCGTTGTAACAAATGATTGCAGTGAGAAGTAGTTCTTCAATGGTTCTTCAGGAACTATCTGCATGGCAAAGAAGAAACAATTTGCATGAGTGCCCACTGGCAGAGGTTTGAAAGATTGTCAGCAAGAATGAGACTCCTTATAGCAGTTATCTAAATGAATCATGCTCATCAAATCAATAAAATCCAAGTTAAGCATCAAGAAAAAAGTTGATGCAGTCTAATAAAATGATGAATGTTGCAGCATATATTCCGAGGGTATCATTGTTATTGACTTATATGAATACGATACGAATATGACAGTATACAGATTTAAAAATAATACGACTAGTTAACATAAATAATAAATGACAAAGGTTAATGCTAGATATGAATAATTTGTTTAACCGGTATTGCAAGAAGAAAGTGAACATTTTTTAGTTCTTAATTCCGTATTGCATGTATAGTTTCAGAATTTTTTTTTTTTTGCTAACATGAATATTGATACAAACATGACAAATCAGAATAACACAATTCATGATGACACACAATTTCAAATGACACGATAAGCAGATAACATGATATGACTCGATAGAAATAAAATCGAGGAGTAAAAAGGGGAGATTGACCTTTCCCTGATAGTTGGTATTGTAGTATAGGCATGTCCCAAAGTGCTTAAACATAAATGTGTTGTTGTCAAAAGGCAGCCTAGGAATCACATCATGGCTGTAAACAAATCTAAAATACCGAATGCCATACTCTTTAAACTTTTCTGTCATGATCTTCCCAAACTTGTGGTTTCCAACCCTAGGCTGCCCAAATGTGTACACTGCTTCCAGCCTCTTCAATATGTTGGCTTCATTGTGCAATGCCAGCACTGCTGGAAAGAGAATTGCGAGCGCCCCGCCCAAGCTGTGACCGGTCACAATGAATTTTGTTCGTTTATTTGCCTCAAAGATCTTTCTCAGCTTCTCTCTGATGGTGTAGTAAAATAGCGGGTGAGTATAGTCTTGTTCGACTCTCTCGGGCCATTTTTGATCCTTCTGTAACCCTAAAGCCTTCATAAAACCACAATGGACTTTTCCGTTGTGTTTGCCGAACTTGCACCAAGAGATATCGACGTCCGTACTCCATGCATCTGCATGGAAGGGTTCGGTGCCTCTGAATGCCACCACGATCATATCCGAGTTGCCATTTTTGTCATGAAGCATAAAGGATTGTGTTGTAGGCTTGCCCTGATACTCTACCAAACATATATATATATATATATGGTCTTTACGTTAGTGTGACCGTTATATTTAATATTTTCTCCTCTAACAGAATAATTGTCCAAGGATAGCCATTTGTAACATGCTAAATCAATCGCTAGTATTGAGAAAATCTTGAATGTGTTTTATAAACACGATTTTTTTTTATCCAATCCCACCATTGGATGAGCACAATCTTAATTATGTTGGGAAAAAAATGTTGTGTTACCATTCCAAAAATCGTAAGCACCCAATAGCTTCATCTGCATATGAGGAAGAAACAGTCGTGAAAAATATGAAATAGGAAAAAAAAAATACAATTTCATTTGTACTTTAAATTGAGCAAATAGCCCTGTATATGAGTTTAATATTCAAATAAGTGGCTCCATGCCCGAGATTACACTCGAGAGGGGTTTAGCGAGTATCAAATGTATGTACTCTTACACCCATTGATAGAACCAAGAAGGGGGCTAGAAGGCTATGACTCCCCTCACATTTTGAAAATTCTCACAACATCCCATAAATTTTGAAAAATCACATGTTTCTCCTCAAGTTATAAAAAGCATTATATATAGGAAATTCACTAATTGAATTCAAAAAGACCAATGATTGTTATTTAATAGCCTTATGAGGATGTAATTATGTGGACGAGTGATGTTCTTACAGTTCAAAATATTTGATTATACAAGTTTGATGATCAAAGAAAAATCAAAAGAAATTGTAAATTTTTTGCATTATTAGATTACATATAGGACTTATATTAAAAGCATTACATATAATCACAATATTTTTTTTTATGATGGTATCTCGTGAAACTAATATGTTTGAGGATAATTTATTCAAAATTATTGCACCATATTATAATAACAGAATAAGAGGATCGTCATACGACAAACCAATTTTATTATGGTAAGAACTTTTTTTTGGATCTTATGGCCCAAACCAAACTTTACGTACCATGGTGTTGTATAAAAGTTAATTTTTTGAAAATTTGGAAGTCGGTGCAAAAATTTGGACTTAATTGAGCTAAACTACATTAAGAAAACTTATTTCGTCCTAAGTGTATTTTTTTGAAAAAAAAGAAGATAAAAAGTCATTCATTACTTTATTACTCTCTTTCCATTACTCGTTTTTCCCTATTTTCTCTCTATCCTATTTTCTCTTTATCTCTCTCTATATATCCTCTATTCTCTCTCTCTCTCTCTCTTTCCCATTGATAATTTTTTTTCAAATATGTAAAGATTTGATTTGATTTTTTTATCACTCTCTCTCCCCTAATTTTTTTCTCTCTCTCCCTATTTTTTCTCACCGTTACTATTTCTCGCCTTATTCGCTCTCTCTCTCTCTCTCTCCTTATATCAAGGTTACAACAACACAATTATATCAATTAGTTACAATTGTCTTATAATACACTAAACAGTTACTCATGTATTCTAATAAACTAAACAATTACATGAAATTACGACACCAACCCAATTTGTCATTTAGTTGTTTACATAAACTAAAGAGTTCCATTATCACGACATAGTTGCACCAATAATATATACTAAATTGAGTTTATCATTACACAAAAGAATTACTATTATTCCAAATTTGGTGTATATAATTGGTATAATCATGTTGTGATACTAAATGGTGTAACTCATTGGTTTATGTAAATAACTGAATGAAAAACTGGGTTAATATCATAATTTTGTATAATTATTTGGTGTAACTATTTGACTTATTAGAACACATGAGTGACTGTTTGGTGTATTATAAGATAATTGTAACTAATTTGTGTAATTGTTTTGTTGTAACCTTGATATAGAGAGAATAAGGGGAAAAAGTAACACTGAGAGAAAATAGGGAGAAAGTGAGAAAATAGAGGAGAGAAAGAGAGAAAGAAATGAAAAAATCAAATCAAATCTTCACATATTTGAAAAGAAAATAAATTATCAATGGGAGAGAGAGGAAATAGGGGAGAGCTAGAGAGAGTAGGAGAGAAAAAATAGGGGAGAGAGAGTAATGGAGACTAGCGAGAGTGAAATGGTGTTAGAAATAGAGAAAGAGTGAAATAATAAAAATTATGCATAATTTAAGAAAGGATAAGTAAGTAAAATAAATAAAAGGTCATTTGAATTTTGTACCTAATCATAAAATATTTTATTAAAATTGAACTTAATATAGTAAACAACTTATCCATATACTTCCTCTCAAATAAGTTTAATAAAATGTACCAACGTCCAAAAAATCCTAATTTTTTTGCTTAAACTTATCAAATTGAATAAAATTTTTAACTATGCTATTGTTTGGCCCTCTGAAGATAGAATTTTAGTTCCATCCCTGATATACCCACAAGTGTAGAGACTATTTCTATAATACAAACCTTCGACACCAAGGTCATAATGATGCAACCTTATTGCTAAGTTTAATGATTGATCAAATCAAATGACTCTCCTGTACTAATGTGGGTACAAAACTAAGACATGTTATTGGACCTAATTTAAGAAATTAATATACTTTAGTCATTGTATTAATAATAGATCCCAACATTAAATCAAGTCCATCAATATCAATCCCATGACCATTTGTATTAAATCCTCGTATAAGCTACAACAAGACACGACGATATCAAAATACTATGTATATCATTCTTCTTACCTTCCACCGGTTTTCAACTGTAGCTTTTATAAATGCTTTATTCTCATATGATATTTTGGAAGCCATTGCGCAGAGTGCTGGAAAGTATTTGGGATTTCCTGGTGTAATATGTTTGTCTAAATCCACTCTTTTGTCCAAATTTCCGATAACGGATACATATTTGTCTGATTCTTTCCCCGCCGGCACCTCGACGTTTCCTATAAGACATGCATTCATGATCGATTGCTTAATCTTTAGCATATAAACATAGAAAATCTACTGCATGCAATTCTACAGGATATATAACACAAGGCCAGAATCAAGTTCAGATTGTTCAGGCTCGGTTTGACACCGTGATAAGTTTCATACATCTTGTTCCACCTTCGCCATTAACTTTTCTAAACTGACGTCAACTCATTTAATAAAAAACGCAGAGCTCGATTATGTGTTGAGACTTGATATATAATATATTGTATGTGTATTTATTATCAAGTTGAATTTGTTTAGGTGTTCGACAATTGAATAAAACATTATTCAAACTCGGCTCATTCATTAAACGAACTTTACAGTTGATTAATTTTAACTTGATTTGATTTAGAATTGAACAAATTTAAGCGTGATTAAATACGAGTCGATCTCAAACTATCCAATAGCTCGGACTGTTTGCAGACTTAAAATGCAAAGCAATGCTAAGATGGTAAGAAAAAAAACTTTGTATCTAGTTTACTAAAAGCACACCAATATAAGTTGTTACCGGACAGAAGGTTGAGCCCCCACTCAACAGTTGATCCAAACAATAACATGGGACCTGACATGGTTTGCAGAGCCTTCTGCCCCAAGACGGAGAGAAAGATGACCCATCTGCGCTCGAGGATGGTCTCTTTCACTTCGAGACTATTAACAAATTTTCTGGTGGTCTCTATTTCACCCGAAAATAAGAGGTGAAACAAGTCTGAAAGTTTCGCTTCTTCTGGGTTCAGAAGAAGATGTTTTATGCTAATTTGATCATTGGAAGCCATGGTCTGGATTGGAAGCAAAGGATAGAAGCTGGCCAGTTGATATTTTATAGCATTCAAAATTAACTGCCATTGTCTACCTAGTTTTTAATTACTCTTCACGTTTCAGAGGAATCATTGCTTTCTCTTTGTAGGAGTTATCTAGGGTACCTAAAAAAAAAAAAAAATCGTATTGTAGAGTACCAACTTTTATAGGTATTTTTGTCAGTATTGTGGATGTTTTTATCACTGTTTTTGTACCGAAGAAAAATAATAAAAATAATTATCACAAAAGTGGTAAAAATACCCAAAAAAATCCACAAAAGTGATAACAACAGTGGTAAAAACACATACAAAAATAATAAATCATCCACAAAAATAATAAATCACCCACAAAATGATAATTTTTTTATACCGAAGAAAAGTGGTAAAAATAATTACCATAATAGTGATAAAAATATCCACAAAAATGATAATTTTATTTGTTATAAAAATATTTACACAAAAATTATAAAAATACCCATAAAAATAATAAATTTTGAAAGTAAGATATCAAAATTTTTTATTCGATGCCCTAGTCAAGGCCCTCTTTTTATCATAGATTGAAGGTTGCAATGGCAATGTTTGTATGTTTTTTGCTATTTTTAAAGGATATGGTGGACAACCAAGTGTGAAATCCTTGTTATGACGTTACATTGGAAGTTTGGGAAAATTTTATCCACACTCGCTGTATTTAGATTTAAATTCTATGGCATTTCCTCCCGATTTTAAAATTTTACTGACACCTTTGGTCAATGATTGTGTGCTTATGGCTTTAACAACGAACATTACTTTACCGAAATACTCCTTAGTATTTTATAGAGTAAATTTCATCCATGCCCCTATAAATAGGCTTAACTTTAATGACATTCCCTCTCGATTCTAAAATTTCATTGCACTCCTTTTTAGTTCTATTATATTAACCTTCAGATTCATCAATTTAATATTTAATCTTTTCAAATTGATGTCCTTTCTTTAATTTAAACTAAATTAAAATTCGATCTCATCAAATCAACAGAAAATTAATATTTAATTTAATCAAATTAATATTATTTATTTAGTTTAACACTAAATTATTATTTAATTTTATCAAATTAAAATTTAATTATATTAATAGAATATTAAATTCCATTAATTTACATTTAACCTTATTAAATTAATATCATTTTTTTAATTTAATACGAAATTAACATTCAATTTTATCAAAGTAATATTAAAATTTATTCAAATAACATTAAATTTTATCAAATAATATTTAAATTTGATATGTGAAGAGTGATGTGTGAAAAGTGGTCGAATGACATTGTGGAGGACAGACGATAGTAGAGGAGTTGAAAATAGGTGGGACTTTGATATTGACTTTCGATTGTAATTTTTATTGTAAAGAAAACATTTTTAACTATAAAAATTATAAACACTTGATTATGTAACTAAATGAGTGATAATATGATGACTAATATTTATATTAGTTTATATATATATATATATATATTCTCGATGATATTTATAACAAAGTTATCACACAACGCTTTCAAATAATAAAAATTCATTAAGGCCAATTGAAAATGACTATAATTAACCTTATTTTTTGGTAAAATGTTAAAATTAATTTTTTTTGTATGCATTTTTGACTTTATTATGTTGAATGATTTTATTTTGAATTTCATTAGATATAAATATATCATCCTACTTATCAAAAAAATAAACTTTACAAAGTGCAGACTCAAGACATTTTAGTCTATTAACATAACAGAGGATAATTTTGGCATTTTCAAAAAATAAATAGTCAAATCATGCGCTTTATCTACTGTCAGAGACAAAAGTTACTGTTAAGGAGGAGTTCATGATTCGATAGACCAAAAAAGGATACAGTAAAGTTTTAGAATCGAGGAGTGTCATTAAATTTGGACTTAACTATAAATGGTGTAGATAAAATTTTTCCTATAATTTTTTATCTGTTGGGAAAATCTCCAAAGGAGCTTAGACAGAAAAAATCCGCAGATATTTTTTAATAATTACTTGAGTCTTAGTGAACCCAACCTTACAAAATTATTAGAAACAACCCATCAGCACTCTACATATAGGTCCGGAAAGTCATATTTCTTTTCTTCCAATAAAAATATAGTTTGAGTAAAATTTATTTATTTTTTATTAGTTTTACAAGCACCAATCACAAATAAATCAAAAGAATATCATGGCCAAACATTATTAGGAGTTGTGTGAAAAGATACGGTATCGTTATTTATTATTTTTGTTGGTATTTTGTATCACTTTTATAGATATTTTTATCATTTTTGTTATAACTATTTTTACAACTTTTACGGTATTTGCGAGCGATCCCACCCACAAAAAATATAATTTTTTTTTGGTTATAAAATGAATCACAAAATTATAAAAATAAAAATTAATTTAATAAAATTTTAAGGGTACAATACCAAATTTTTTTTTTTGACATTGTAGGAAGTCCATAGTTCTTAATCATTATTTAAAGTCATTCCCTTACTGAGCAATGTTACACAGACTTGAAAAATTGATTTGATTATTCACCATCATTGATTTAACTATGGTCCTAATATTTATTAAGATTTATTATCTATTTAATGGTTGTTATTCATCAAGTCAATAAATTATGTCAATTTTTTAAATAAAAATAATATTTTCCTTGATTTAATTAGTTGTCTTGTCCTTTCATGTACAGAAGTCTTATCCATTACAACTTCACAATTTATCAATTTGGGCAAACTACAATGGTACCCAAGGATGTCATATAGAGAAAATAATTATTAAATAAGATTAAGTTATAATTATAAAATATAAACAATGGGCTGAATTCCAACCAAAAAAAAAATTAGAATCAGTTTTTAAATATAAAAATAAGTAATTTTATTTTGTTATAACTTTAATTAGTTTGAATTGTGACCTCATATTTATATTATATTAACTTTGGCATCAAAAAATAATTATTTATTATGGTAGTGAAAAATTGTTGGATTTGTTTATATTAATGTTGAAGCATATATGGAATCGCGTGTCCAAATCAAAAGCTCATTAACTCCAGTGGGTCTCTCTCTCTCTCTTTGGCTTTTTGCAACCTCTAAGAAAAGAAAAGAAGATAGTTTACCCACATATGTTCGGTCTACTTTATTTCTTATTATGCCTTTTTTGTCACTCTAAGAATTCCTCTTCTTTAAATCCAGCAGTTTTCACGTGTTTAATTTTTATAATTATATTTGTATCGACTTGAGACAATATTCGAAACACAAAGGGGTTTTTTGGTAAGGGATTATAGGATCTTGACAAGATGAGTTTATGAAAAATAGTCCAAAAAACCCTCAAACTCTATGTTTGAATTACAAATTCAATTCCCCTTCCCCTCTCCCAAAAAAAAAAAAAAAATTACAAATTCAATATAAGGTTTCCAAACCTGACCCGTAACTGACCCTGATATTAAACTTGATAAGGGTGGAATTTTAGGCATGGGCCGCCATGGCCTCGGAGCCCAATATACCTTGAGAACCCAGAAATTGGGCTTATTAGCCCAAAAAAAAATGTCTCCAATTAGCCCACGTTGAGAGCGGGAAGGGCCAAAAGATCAAGCCCAACGGCTCCGGAGGACCAGCGGTCCAGTTCCGGCCCAATCCTGTACCAACCAAAGGGCAATCTGGGAAAGAGGGATCGCACCCTTGCCCTGGAAAGGGTCCTGTCACACCACGTGTCCAAGAGGCAAGGAGACCATCTCTGAAACCTAAGACAATTACACCTTCCCGGACGCAGGAGGAGTTGGTGCATAACGATCCAGAGATCGTAGGCACAGGAGTGCCAGCTAGCAAAAGCTTTTGCAGGACAAGGACGGGAGGTCCCCACAAGATCAGGAAAAAGGCAGAAGGAGCCACCAGGAACCCTAGGACGGACGACCCATATAAGTAGAACAGTGCTATGCAACTAGAGGTCTCCCTCTAGATCACCATCTTCATCTTCCCCATTGTATTCCCCACTCACGAGGTATCCAGTAGAACAAGGCATACGCATTTATACGGGCCCAGCGCCTGTAACTCACTTGTACTCACCTGAAAATAATAAACGACCTTAAGGAGTAGGAGACTCCATTGTAGTGGACGTAGCCTTAGCCCATCGACTAAGGTGAACCACTTATATTCTGTACCTTCCTCTTTCGATAGGTTAACTTCTCTTTAAAACCAACTCATAAAACCCATTAGCACCTCATCGACTGGGCTTGGGCCGTTATTTTCGAGACCCCATTAAAACCTATGATCATGAGTTTCGTCAAATCTAGGGAGGGGATGAGTTTGAGAAGATAGGTTAAAGAGTTAAGGATGCAAAAGACAATTGTATCCTTAACATGGATATGAATTTGATTGATCAAGAGACAAAATAGTCATTTATATGATAAATAGTTGTTAACAATTCTAATATATCTGTGGGACCTACATATGTATGTGTTGCATACCAAACATGAGTATAAGCTGGATTCAATGTTAAATTTCATCTTTGTAAAAAAGAGTTTGGATTTGAAAGGGTTTAGAAAAGTCAATTCAAGCCCTCTCCAAAAATCCATCCAAACAAGCCCAAAAGGTTATGTGGACACATTGTGCCTAGTTCTACAGACCAAACGCCGCAACGGCTACATCTTATGTATTATTTTTTAGTTATTTATTACATAGGGTTAAACCTTATTTATAGGATAAAGATTGCATATGATAAATATAATTATCACGCATGTTTATCATCATCTATATTTATCCAAATAACTTGTATATTGATAGTCTATTTAGATTCTATTGTATCTCTATCAAGATATTGATGGATTTCTTATAATCTTATCATATCTTTAATAGGCACGACTTGTACACGACACGAATCCGACTCTACTCAATTGTAAATCAATCAGTTTGAGCTCAAATGCCGGGTTTAAATCATTGTTCAAGATCACCTTGACAAATGCTTGCAAGCATTTAAGCTCACCAAGTAAAATCGAGCTTAATTTTGAAGTAAAAACTTTTAACCTTTAAACGTTAGAACATAATAGTCAATCTCAAAACAAATAATTTCTCACCAAAAATCCTCCGAAAAATATTATGAAGCAACCATAAAATTGAACCCTGTGAACTCATATTCCTAAAAAATTTATAAGTAAAATAAGAAAGAATAAAGTATACATGGTATTAGTTATTCACGATGTGATTGGGTATGTTCGTCTCTTAATTAAATCGTTTTTGTTGACCAATAAAACTACAATATTTATTAGACAATAATATACTTGATTCAAGTCATGCCAAGTCGAGCCATACGTTATTTCGATTTTGATCAATTACCCAATGAGCTTAAAAAATGTGATTGAATTCGATTCATTTGCAATTTAACCAAGCTAAACCGACTAGTTGTGTAACAAATCTCAATGACGGTAATAAACTATTATCGTGAACGTGCAATATAGTAAACAATTAAGAAAAAGAAAATTAAAAAAATAAGAACACAAGAGTTACGTAATTTAGTAAAAATTGTACCTACTTCCACAAGAAGGGCTTTTTCTTTATTATTGTTCTATCAGAATCCAAAGGTTTATAACATATTTATAGACACTAGATATTAACCATAATCTTGTTCCAACTAAGAAACCTAGTCGTAATAAATCTGATACATCAATTCCTAGTAAATTTCATAGCTTACCCAATCCTGATAAAACTTTTCTACTAGCTGTACATTGGAAATCCACATGTACCCATTCCCTGCCGCGAGACATCCCTTGTTGCGGGAAAATCCCCCATCCTCCATCACCCCATCTATTATTCGACCTCGACAAACAAACAATAGTATTGCTGAACTGATCCATTTACGTTTAAAAGGAGTCACATCCCTATACGAAAACAAAATCAAATGGACACTATCCACATTAAAGTTAGCAGGGCCTAGTGAATATGATTTACTCACTATTCCCAATAATCTCCACCTTGGAGAATAATTCACCACTCTGAAAAAAATACCATAACATGTCTCCACAGCAAACCCATAGGTTGGGAATGCCACATTTCTCAATAATGACAAATATTAACTGAGTTCAAGCAATGCATAAACCTGTTTGAAGGGATTGACCTTATCAACATGTTACCTGCATCATCACTTCCCTTGTAGCAATTGACTCTCTCACTTTGTGATACCTCACATCAATTAATGTGATTTTCCTTGACATCATACACATGATGCATTGCACTCTGACTATCACAGTGCAATCAAACTCCACCTTGCTTGAACCCAAGTTCTTTTACCAACTATCACCCATAACTCTTCCTTGGTAAACTCAGTCACTGCAAGGTATTCTGCCTTAGTTGTAGATAGATATACTAGCGATTGTAACATGGATTTCCAATATATTTGTCCTCCTACAAGTGTATGCACATACCTTATTGTAGACATTATGTCATCCAAATCCCTATCATAACCAACATGTACATGTCCCACAACTGAAATGCAATCTTGTTGTCTAGTAAGCACAATACCACGGTTTTCTCTACCTGTCAATTATCTTAAGATTCATTTGACTACCTTGCCCTGTTTTTCCAAAACAAAAAACTTGCAAGAATCCAACTTCCTTTGGTGTAGTTCCATTGTGCTACACTATCTCATATGCCTTAATCGCATATACCATGGCAAAGTGTCATTAGTTTCAGTCTCAGAAGAAATACGTGCAACAACTCCACCAACAACAGAACTCCCTTCTAACTTGTAGATATTCCCTACAATCTTCTGTTCTTTCATAATCACCATAAAACCTTTAGTTACCTTTAATACTCCATCTGCTGCATTGTAACCACAACCATTGGAGTTTAAAGTTCCCCAAAAATAAAAATTAGATTTTTCCTCAAATTTGGAACATGTCTGACATTACTCAAAGTTCTCATAACACCATCAAACATCTTTACCCTAATTGTGTCAATTCTAATGACTTTATATAATGCATCATTACCATTAGAGCGGTACTACAATTAACTAGCCTATAGGTGTTGAACCAATCTCAATTAGGAGACATGCAATAAGAGAATCCAGAAATCCAAAATCCAGAATCCATGAGTCTGCCATCTGATCAAATTTATTGAGACCAAAAGTACATCACCATCACCACAGCCTATGTCTTGCTCTGCTACATTTATTGTGTTTGATGGTCCCTCCTTTCTTTCTACTCTTTTACCCTTCTTCTTCTTAGGAAAATCCTTCTTCATGTGCCCTCTTTCATGGCACTTGAAGCACTTTATGCCCTGTTTATCCCCGCTTCTCCTACGATTCTTATTATCCTTTGCTAGGAGCCCTTCACCTTGTGTTCCTTCACTGATACTTTGTCTCCACTGATTATATGTTAGGGCTCTCGTAATCTCCTCAGCAGTCAATGTCTCTTTCCTACACAATAGAGTTGTAACCAAACTCTCATATGAAGCAGGAAAAGAAGTCAGAAGCATCATTGTCTGATCTTCCTCCTTGACCTTGATATCAATCCTCAACAAATTGTTGATAATCTAATTGAACATATTGATGTGTTGAGTCAAATCCAAATTGTCCACCATCTTAAGCCCATACAACTTTTACTTTACTATAGAGCTTGTTTGATAAAGATTTTGACATGAATCGACTCTCCAATTTCATCCACCTAGCTAAAGATAATTCTTCATCCATGACTTGGTATAGAACATCATCCGTCGGACAAAGACAAATCTTACTCACTGCCATCATCTAGAGATCTTCCCAGTTATCCGTTGATATTTTTTCTAGTTTTTTCTTTTTTTTCTTCCAACACATTCACCACTCCTTGCTGCACCAACAGATCCTTAACTCTTCTCTGTCATAACCCGAAGTTCACCATTCCATCAAATTTCACGACTTCATATATATTTGGCCAATGAAGAATTCTCTGCCATTGGATCTAGTAAGCAACAACTCTAATACCAGTTTGTAGTGAACGTGGAATATGGTGAACAATCAAGAAAAAAAATCAAAAAAATAAGAACACAAGATTTACGTGGTTCGATAGAAATCCTACCTACATCCACAAGAAAGATTTTTTCCTTAATATTGTTCTATCAGAATCCAAAGGGATGAAATGTATTTGAATAAAAGAACGAATTCAACTGAAGAACTACAATTGAAACAAGACTGGGATTTAAAAGAAGACTAAGAAAAAAACAAGATCTATTTTGATCCAAAAATGAAATGGGAACCAACAACAACAACAACAACAAAAAAAAAAAAAGCGAAACAAATATAGAAAGATTGAAAGTGAAAAAGAGTAACGCAACTGATTTGCTGATATGCTTGTTCTAAGAATTCATTACTATCTTTGATGTTCTCTATGAATTCTGATCTACAACATATTTATAGGCACCAATTAATTACTATAATTCTGGTTCAACTAAGAAACCTAGTCCTAGTTAATCTGATGCATCAATTCATGTAAATCTCCTACCTTACCCAAATCTTGGTAAAAATTCTCTACCAGATGTACATTAGAAAACCACATGTATCCATTCCCTGCCGCTAAGCATTCCTTGCCGCGGGATAATCCCCACATCTCTCAACCTATTATTCGACCCCCGAAAATTAAACTATAATACCGCCGAACTGTTCCACTGACTTTTTGCAGGGAACACATCACTATCCAAAAGCACAATCAAATGGACACTATCCACATTAAAGTTCGCAGGGCCTAGTGAACATGAGTCACTCATTATTCTCAACAATTATTTTAGATATGGGTCCTCATCAGGAAGGGCTAGACTCAAATCGCCCACAAGTAAACTGTTGTGTCTGCTCGTGGTTCGGGTGTTTTTAATATATATCTCATAAAACATAACAACAACTTATATTATTTGATTTTAGTGGTTATTTCTCAACTCATATTTTAGTCACAGTAAATCTATTAATCACAATAATTTGGAACACATTTAAGAATTATTCATTGATTCTCTTCGAAATTATTCAATAATTTACAAAAAAATTACTGATTTTTGATGAGCCCAAATTCAACTGGGTCAGGCCCAATAAATCAAGTAAGCTTAAGTCAGCTAAAAGGCAGCCCAAGTCCGGTTCATCAATCCGACCCAGTCCAAGATCCAAGGAGCCCGGGAAGATAAGAGTACGTGAGAGAGAGATTATCGGGATACACACTCACGAAGATCAATCCTACCTTAATTGTACTTACCTTTTGTAACTATCCTCCCCGAAGAAATAGTACCCTCACACTCACGTCACCGCCTCACGTCACCGCCTCCCCATGCCTATAAATTGTAAGTCCTCTTCACATGAGATGACACACCTTTGGTATCTCACTACACCTCTCTACACACATAACTTCTCTCTCCTAGCTATTATACCTCTCCCGGAGCATACCTCCCCTGGAGCTTTCTCTCTCTTACTCTATTCATCAATAAAGAGCCCCCGGCTACTGTTGCCATTTTCGAGAATGGAGTAGGTCACCCGGACTGAACTACTATATATCTGTGTGTTGACTCCATATTTATATTACTGCCATTGATTGCTGTATTTATTGTCCATTAATTACACCTTATCACACACTCGACTGTTGATCTTACACGAGACAATTTTGTGCATCATCAATTTTATTTTGTTTCTTTGAAATATAGTCGATCATGTGCTGTTAGTCAGGTCATAGCTATGAATCTGATCAACTTTTGCATTCAAATTGGTTTTTGGAATCTGTAGCTCTAGAGATTTGCAGTTAGAGGTAATTATGATCTAAAAATCATTTTCATTTTCACGTTCTCTTTTCCTTTTTGTCGTACTTATTTCTACAGATTTGTTCGTTTGTTATGTTCAGCAATAGAGGTGTTCTTTCGATCCTAGTCATGGAGGTTTCAATATGTTAATACTTTACTGTCAATTCATTGTTATTAAGATATGAGAAACAGATCATTTAGGGCCTGTTTGGTATGTGGGTTTGGGGGGGTTTTTGGAATATGTGTTGAGGAATAAAACCCCTCAAACCCATATTTGATAAATACACATCTAGCTCAGGGTTTGAAACCTAGCCCGATTTGAGCCCGGTCATGAAATCTAAGTTCATGGGTTCCATGAAACCCATGGGGGGTGGGTGGGTTTCATATGTGGGTTAATGAGTTTAACATCCAAATGGTATTTATACCCCCCATATATCCTATATACCCCATATTACCCTATTCACAAACATGTGTTTGGATTAAATTGGTTAAGGGATACAATAGTCATTTATAGATAAATATATTATCATAATAATCATATATCTCAGCGTATACCAAACATGGGTATGGACAACATTAAATGTTGAATCTCATCTTTGGGTTTGGAAGGGTTTGGACAAGTCAATCTAAACCCTTCCCAAAAAACATACCAAACAGACCCTTACTTCTGGTTCCTTTATGTTATTATTACTATTTGGGATCTCTGGAATGTGTTTCTGATTTGAGAAAATTGTTGAAATCAATTGAAATTTGATGGCCATACACGTAAATAATTGTGTACAATTTTTTTATATGAGTTCTTTGTCATTGTTTGCACTATAGGAAAAGAAAGAATACCCGGCGTTTTCAAGCGTCACAAATAGCCAAAAAACTGCCAGAGAAGTCGATCGCCTGCATTTTAAACAAGCGTCGCCTATACCGCTGGAGTAGACCTATGCATTGTCACTTTTGTTAGTGAACTCGGTGAATGTTGTATTTTACATATTCACTTGTAGCATGAATTAATCATGCTTTTTATATGAATAAACGATGAAATTAGAAGGCATAAGGTGGGAAATGATCAGTCATAGTCTTGTTTTAAAATGAGAGATAAATGTCTGTGAGTTACTAGCCAGATAACCGTCGATAAAGATAGAATCGTCGAAATTAGTGGCTATAAAAACAGACAATTGAGAAGTTAAAAGATACATTCAAACCCTCACAAGACCCAAGATTTGGACATTTTTAATAGTAGTTTTAGATTAGTTTTAGGGAGTAGTTATTGTTGTAATTAAGACTGTTAACTCAATCTTTTCTGTAACCAAAATCCTTTCGATTGAATTAATAAAGGAAATATCTTTTATTAATTCCTTGTACTATGTGATTATCCCCTTAAAATTCATCAAAGGAAGTCCTGAAACAAGGCAATTGAACTCATCACAAACAATTGCTTGAAAGATGTTTGTAGATCGAGTTTCCTCCGACGATAACAACAGATTTTGGTGCAACAAATGGTATATTTAAAGTTGAAATACTTCAACGTTGTTTTATTACAAGTTGTAATACTTAATTGAACATAGATCACAAATACACACGCAATAGTTATTACCAGTATGTACAACATTTCAATCATGTTCTATAGTCCACTTCGATCTACTGTAATATATCAGTATTTCCATTTTGGATTGCATTTATGTATTCACGAATACGATGAGTTGTTACACTGCGGTAGTCTAAAATGAGCCTCCGGAATTCGGAATGCTTTAAGGCATTTACCCTTCTTTTCAAATATGATCCAGCTGAGTAGTAGTCCCTCCGTGGGTCTTCATCAAGTTTCTGTATCATGAAGAGCAAATAATCTGCATGAGTATCCATAACCCTCTGAACCACAACGGGTACCTGAAACACATGTCCATCAAACCTATAAGAATTACGCGCTTTCCATAAGTGCCACAGAGTGAAGCATGGTAGCAGAACCCGCACGTGACCTGCAGAAGGAGCACAACGCCGCCAATGAAGCATCAAAGCAGAAAGAGACTGAAACGGCCAACATCTGATCTCAAACATCCGATAAAAGTGACCCCACACCTGAACTACAAGTGGACAATCCAAAAAAAGATGCCTAAGAGTCTCTACAGCCCTACCACACACACACCGGGATACTATATGAAAATCCCATCTCTCAAAGCCATCATATGTGGCTAGGAAACCATGAAACAACCGCCACATAAAGAAGGAGACTTGAGTCGGAATATGCCTCTACCAGACACAAGAAAACCTAGCCCGTACTGGAGCCACACCCCGAATATCAGCCCAAGCAATCCTCAAAGAAAAATCCCCATCCAAAGATAAACTCCACCTCATCTGATCAACCCCTGATGCGGAATCGGTATCTGCACAATCTGCTCAACCACTGAAGAAGGCAAAACCCCCAACAATCGTCCTCTGTCCCACTGCAGACTCGTCCAGTAAGCAGAAACAAGAACCCCAGAAGCTGCCCCTGGACACACTAAAGCAAACGGGTAATCCCCCAACCAACAATCGTACCAGAAACTGACCTCACCGGACCGTACTAACCATCTGATCCTCAGTTCAGCCACGGATCGAATCCCACACAACCGCTTCCAAAGAGGTGAAGATGGGTAACGAAACTCAATCAGCCCAGGATGGGTGAACCTACAGTACCTGACCCTCATAAAAGTGCACCAAAGTGACTGTTGAGCACGAATTCATCACTAATTCCAAATATTACTAATTCATCACTAATTCCAAATATTTAATGACAATAATTTAAATTTAGTCACTAATAATATAAAATTTTAGTGATAAAATTTTTTAGTTACAGCAAATATGCCCTGTTTTAAGCTGCAATCAGAGAGACTCCCTCTGGGCAAAAATTTATGGATTACCAGTATTTATAAATAACTTAACAAATTTAACGAACACAACATCGTTTCACATTCACCTCCACCATGTCACTTCTTCACATGTTAAATCTTCCCCCTAAAATTACTCGCACCGTCTCTCTCTCCCTCTCTCTCTCGATCGATCTCGATCTCTCAACTCCTTCGCCGTCACGATTCCCACTGGTTTGAAGACTTCCTCGAAGACACCTCCATCGCCACCACCACCATCATCACCGCCCTGGTTGTTGAGAAGGCTGAGCTCATTTCGAAAATCGTCGAGAAGAAGATTAAGGTGCCATCATCGTTGTCACTGCTTAGGTTAGTTTATTTTTGTTCCATTTTGTCAAATAAAGTATTCTTGCTATGTTTTGACTGGATTTCGTCCTTTGGATATCCTATATGTTTGCTTTAATTAATCTCACTTGGATTTACTCATGTTTGGATCTATCAAAGTTCCTATTATTCAGTGCATAATGGGAAATTTTCTAGAACTGTGAGGTAAATTTTCTAGAATTGATATAATACTCATTTATTTGATTGATAAGACCATTCACTTCATTAATTTTAGTGAAGATCTTGTTTGATTCGTCGAATTTTGTTAATTTTGGCATTTTAGTTTGACCTAGGGTTTGTGATTTGGACATCTTTCTTGTATGGGCAATGAAGGCTTTGATCTACTTGATTGGTTTCAGT
Source organism: Ilex aquifolium (assembly GCA_951799425.1). Classification (NCBI taxonomy): domain Eukaryota; kingdom Viridiplantae; phylum Streptophyta; class Magnoliopsida; order Aquifoliales; family Aquifoliaceae; genus Ilex; species Ilex aquifolium. Next base: position 8,168,832 of record OX637391.1, read on the forward strand.
TTAATAGGGATGATGACAATCTCACATCTATTATTTTATTATGAATTTTCAAGTTTTCTGTGAATTGAGAATCTTTTTATCCACAAGATTCCCGATATTTTTCTTGAAGTTTCCTTGGGCAGAATCAATGTTACTTGCACCTTAATGGTGCATTTCCTTTATCTATTCACCATTATAACTGTCTTCTCTTTTTATTTTAAATGCGGTACTTAGATCTCATACGCTCGTGTTCCAGTGTGCCTAACCCCTACAATTGTATTCTTGTGGAATTTTTTGTATAGTCATTAACAACAATATGTTTGGCCTAATGAACTTAACGTTACTGTTCTGAAAATCATACGTCTTTTGGTAAGCATTTGTGTTTGCAGTAGATAATTTCATTCATATATACTAGCTTAATGTCTAGTTCTTATTGTTTTTTTATATTTTCATTTTCGTCATGAAAGAATTTTAAGGGATTTATGAGTAGGAAAGGTGGAAACATGGCAACAGGCTTTAGGGATTGAAAAGGCTATGGAATCTGCCAGTTTATCCAGGTGACCTTTTCTTTCCTCTTTCAATGTAACTCTTCATGTATATTTTAGATATGTTCTTCAGCCCTTGTATGTAGCACCCTTGATTTTCTATTTATATGCATTTCTTGTGTGATAAAGCTCGGTTATGAAGTTATAGAAAAGGAGTAATATTATGCTTACCAAAACATTTATCAAAAAGTATTTTTATCAAATGAGTTGATAGCTCTACATCCAATCAAAATGTTTTTTATCAACATTTTTGGTGGGTCCAAGAATCGTCCAAGAATTATATGGAGCTGCCAACGTATTTGGTAAAAATATTTTTTTGTAAAATTTTTAGTATGCATAACATTTCCCAAAAGGAAAGTTGGTTGGCAGAAGACGAAAGAGGTGTCAAGAAACTATTATAGTTGTATCTTCCCGGTTAAAAACAAGGAGTTTTAACATTAAGTCGGCGACCTTGGAAAGTTTTGTGCTTCTTGTATGCGAATCCATATTTTGATCGGATGCATAATAAAATATATTATTCTGAACATGTCTATTCATTATAATGTTGTTGACTGAATTGTGATATTAGATTATTAACAGTTATTAAATTCTAAAAATTAACCAAATTATATTTCATTTGTCATGTTTGCCGGATGTCACGTGCAATGCATAACTCTTCAAAAGCCAAATGATCATTACATTTATTACTCATATTATTTTATTTTATGGTAATGCATTGTACACATGTACAGTTGAATGATACTATATCAAAACATTGTTTTCACGTTAATTGATTTGGAAATATATTTTTTTACAGTATCAAGTGTTGATTATACTATTGTTTCTTCATTGCCCATGTAATTTTTTTATTTATGTGAATAGGTGAATTGGAAAATATTCCATAAAAATAATTTATTCCAAAAATTTAATAATTTTTTTATTCATTTTAACGTTTTAGTCGCAACAATAAGTTGTCACTAAAAACATGTTTCAAATATTAGTGGTGATTTTAATTGTGGGTAAAATGTATACTTTTAGTTGCAATTAATTGTTGTAACTAAAAGTCAGATTTTAATCGGACTTTTAGTGGTGATGCAGTACATTTTAGTGACAAAATCACGTTAACTTGCTACTACAATAATTATTGTAGTTAAAGATTTCACATTTAGTGACATCTTTCATATTGCGGCTAAAAAATTTATTTTTAGTGGCAACAATTAAATGTCATAGCTAAATGATTTAGCCACACACATATTACCGCGGCCCAATGGCAATAAAAAAGTTGTCACTAAAGTATATAGTGACAATTTTTATACATTTAGTCACCATAATTTTCATGGTTAAAAGGCAAATTTCTTGTAGTGAAGGCTGTTAACTCAATCTTTTCTGTAACCAAAATCCTTTCGATTGAATTAATAAAAAAAATATATTTTATTAATTTCCTGTACTATGTGATTATCCCCTTAAAATTCATCAAATGAAGTCCTAAAACAAGGCAATTGAACCCATCACAAACAATCACTTGAAAACTGTTTGTAGATCGAATTTCCTCCGTCGATAATAACAGATTTTGGTGCAACAAATGGTATATTTAAAGTTGAAATACTTCAACGTTTTATTACAAGTTGTAATACTTAATTGAACATAGATCACAAATATACACACACATACACACACGCAGCAGTTATTACCAATATGTACAACATTTCAATCATATTTTATAGTCCACTTCGATCTACTGTAATATATCAGCATTTCCATTTTGGATTGCATTTATGTATTCACGAATACGATGAGTTGTTACACTCCGGTAGTCTAAAATGAGCCTCCGGAATTCGGAATGCTTTAAGGCATTTACCCTTCTTTTCAAATATGATCCAGCTGAGTAGTAGTCCCTCCGTGGGTCTTCATCAAGTTTCTGTATCATGAAGAGCAAATAATCTGCATGAGTATCCAATAGCAGATCTGACACTATTGGGTTGTGAAATTTACCTATTAACATGTTGACCACACAGATCTAACACTATATATAGGGCTTTCAATTCTAGACACGTCCCACAAACTCATCGTGAAATTAAAGTAGAATTAACATACATATGTTAATCTTAATTATAAGGCCAGGTGGTAAGTGGGCGAATTCGTTAGACCCATCAAATAAATTAGTTGACACGTTTATACATAGTTATAAATGGGTCGGTATAAGATGGCATATTTTGACACAATACGACTTTGACATGAGACAACACAATTATTGACGGTCCTAACTACTTGAATCCAAAAATTACAAGACCAATGAGAACGAATAATATATAAGTTGGTTATTGTTAGACATACATTACTCGTCGAGCAAGTAACATAAGAAGTAAATGAGCAGTTTTTATCATATTTATTTCTTAATATTGTATTTTATGCACATTTTTTTGTATCTAAATTAATTTTTTATTATCACAAATATTGACATGAATGGGACACAGACCGAAATGATATAACCTGAATATATGACACGACTCAAAGAAACCATACAAAAGTGAACGACTCGATTGACATTATATCTCTTGTCCCGTCTATCCTCTCCTCCCTAAATGAAAGGAAAGATAAATGCTATGCTTCCCATTTACTAAATTTTGTATCCCAAATCAGAGGGACCCACTAACTCTACCAAGCATTCAATATATAGGATTTTGACACATTATTTTTGAATACAAGATTTTATAAATAAATTTGGAAAGCACCGTTTTATTTGAAAGGAAAATACAAAAAGAAAAAAGAAAAAAAAATCAACCCTCATTTTTTTTGGGGGAGAGAGAGAGAGAGAGAGTTTGTTTTGCTTGGATAGTCTCAATGAAATGAGATGTATAGGAGGACAAAGACGACTCACCTTTCCCTTATTGTTGGTTTCATAATAAAACCATGGTCCAAAGTGGTAAAACATGAAGGAGCTGTTCTCCAGAGGCAGCCTTGGAATAGCATCGTCACTGAAAACAAACCTAAAATACCGTACGATGCCATACTCTTTAAACTTTCCTTCCATGAACTCTCCAAACTTTTTGTTTCCAACCATAGGCTGCCCAAATGTGTACACTGCCTCCAACCTCTTCAATATGTCCGATTCTTCGTGCAATACCAGCACCGCCGAAAAGAGAATTGCGAGTGCGCCGCCCAAGCTGTGTCCGGTCAGAATGAATTTCGTTCGAGGATGTTCCCGGAAGAACTCTGTCAGTTTTTCTCTGATGGTGTAGTAAGCTAACGGGCGATTATCATCTCTTTTGACATTTTTAGGCCATTTTCCATCCTTCTGTAACCCTAAGGCTTTCATAAAACCACTATGGACTCCTGCGGTGTCTTCACCGAACTTGCACTCAAAGACATCGATGTCGGTGCTCCATGCATCTACATCCAAGAGTTTGGTGCCTCTGAATGCCACCACGATCATATCATGGTTGGCAGTTTGAACATGAAACGTGAAGGCTTTTGTTGAAAGCTTCTGCTGATACTCTGCCAAGCATATTTGGTCCAAGGATAATTAAGGTCATAGATAAGCAAAGTCAGTTACTATATTAGTATATTAGTCATTACCCGTGTCTGAAGGCACTATATAACAAACAAAAAAGTCTTACACAATTGTCCAAATTCAAAAAGAATGGGCCAAAAATATTCATACAAATTTTTCTTTTAAAATGACTCGAAATATATCGCTGATCATATCCTCCATATTAGTAGAACTGTCGTAAAAATATATACAACTCTTCAAAACAACACCATATATACAAATGCCTCCGAAAAAAAAACAAATATTAACATAATCCATTGAAATTTACAATCTTTAAGTAATAAATAAAATTTTTCTCATTTATAAGACTCAAGAATTTATCACATTTACCATCACTCAATCCAATAATAGAATATAATTATAAACTTAATCACCATATTTTCAATCCACCCTATCTCCATGTAATATATATCTCAAGTAAAAAAAAAAAAAAAATTACTAACATAACACAATTAAATTCACAATCGTTAAGCGATAAATAAAATCAACCAAATCTTACTCATTTATAAAACTCATGAATTTATCACCACTATCACCATTCAACCCCAAATGGCACAACAAAATTATAAATTTAATTACCAAATTTTCAATCATTCACATATAAATATACACAGAAACATACTCTCACACATTTTTTTTTGGCTACCAACAAACCTTCCTAATTAATAATTGCTTTTATTAAAAATATAATAATTCAAGTTTTTATGATAAAATAATAATAAATTAATATCTAATTAAAAAATAGGGAAAAAAATACGGACTTCCCCTGAATTTTGACAATATTATGAAGACACCCCCTGATATTTTATAAATAACACGGAAATCCCCAAAATTTAAAATTTATTACACAGAGACCCCTTTGTCTCCCTTCCTTCAATATTGCTAACGTAAAGTGATGATTTTATCCCAAAAAAATTATTATTTTTATAATTGCCTTTCTCCAACTTGAGTACCCAAAAAATTTAAAAATTTAATAAAATAAAATAAGATTTGATTTAGTACCCAAAAAATTGATATAATTTAGTACCCCCAAAAAATTGATTGAATGAATTTTAATATTAATTTGACAAAGTTGAATATAAATTGGACAAAATTAAATGTCAATTTCTGACAAAAATATATATTAATTTATAATTTAAGGTTCATTTCGTGTTTAATATTATTTGTTGTTGATTAAACCAACATGAAATTGACCTTAAATTCTAAATTTTTTTGTTGTATATAAACTTAAAAATTTGTATTTTAACCCATATAATTTAAATACAGATTTTTTCATAGCATAGCGTATTCTCACTTACTATATAATTTAATTATTCTTTATTATTTTTACAATCAATTTCAATTTTGACTTCAACTTTGAATATTCGTAAAATTCAAGCAAAGTTAAGTTTAAACAAAAATATATACTTTATACTTGACAATCAAATTCAGCTAAATTCGAATTCTAATCATAATCACGTCAAACCGATAATTGAGTAAACCGGTAAAAAATTTTAACACGAACACGAACCATTTAATAAACAGGTAACACGACACGACTCGTTTAACCCATTTACAAAAAAATAAAAAAATATATTATTTTAATAAATTTTTACACTCCATTTATTTGCTTCCAACTGTACTTTCCTCAATTGAAGGAATTCCAGCCAACAGCTCACGTGAAAATCACACCACAAAGGTTGGTTAAAATGAGAAGTTCACTACCCTTTTTATAGGCAATTGAAGTCTCCCCTCTCCACTCCTTGTCGATGTGAGATTCAAAGAAAAGGGGCAAAAGACAATTCAATGCCTCAAGGCTCAAAACTTCACTTTCCTACTATTGATATGCTTATTTTTTTTTTTGTTGAAATGTTTTATTTATTTTTTTTTTCTTTACTCATTCATTATTTTATATATATATAATTTATTATTATATTAAATTTATTTAAACGGGTTGACAGGTCTCACCCGAATATGACCCGTTAATTAAACATATGTTAATAAACCTATACTTTGTTAGCGATTATCCTTGTTATTGTACTATTATTTTGTTAATTTTAAATTACGCGTTTGAACTGTTTATTATATAAATTGAATTATATATATAGATATAGATATATAAATATGACGGCATATGTTAATGAACTTATATTTTTTTTAGAGATAATCCTTATTATTAGAGTTTTAATAGATTTTAGATATATTTTATTTTTATTATATATATATATATATATATATATATATATATATATATATATATATATATATATATATATATATATATATATATATATATATATGTGTGTGTGTGTGTATAACCGTCCAAGTCAATCTCTCCCATGGTTTGAATGGAAATGAGGAGAGATAAAAAAGAATGTAGTAGAGTCCTGTAAGGATGTAGATATCTCTCCAATGGTTTGAATGGGGATGAGGAGAGATAAAAAGAATGTAGTAGAGTCCTGTAGGAATGTAGATTAATTAGAATCGTTGGATCAAAAACTTAAAAATGATATGAGCCGCGAAAAGCTAAAGACAAAGAAATCTAGCTACTTTATTATATAGATTACAGTCATTTTTTATAAATAATTTTTATTTTTCCTTTTTTCTAGTTTTCTTTTTTAAGAATTTTTTTTCCATAAAATCCATGTGTGTTGGTGTAAAATGGTATTTGTTAAAAATGCTTCGAATATTAAATATATAGATTAATATTTAGTGAACGTTAACCATGTTTTTCACCCTTCCCGTCAAAAAAATTACCATTTGCACGTAAACAACAACAAATTGAGAAATAAATTAAAAATCAATAATACTATACTGACCAAATTTAGGGACCAAATTTGGAGCCCAAATGACATGGCAGCTGACTTGGGCTTCTTTATTTGATATCATGTCATTTGGGCCCCAATAAAGACTCCAAATGACATGCTGCCATGTCATTTGGGCTCTAAATTTGGTCCCAAAATTTGGTCAGTATAGCATTACTCATTAAAAATTATTCTAAAACGGCATTAAACTCCAAACACGACAAAAAAAAATAATAATAATACACTGACCAAATTTTGGGACCAAATTTGGAGCCTAAATGACATGGCAGCTGACTTGGGCTTCTTTATTTGGTGCCATGTCATTTGGGCCCCAATAAAGACTCTAAATGACATGCTGCCATGTCATTTGGGCTCCAAATTTGGTCTCAAAATTTGGTCAGTGTAGCATTACTCAAAAAAAAAAGTGTTCTTCCTTACCATTCCAAAAATCTTTCGCTTCCAATAGCTTCATCTACAAGCGAGGAAAAAATAATTACAATAAATATGGAGTATTAAGGAAAATATATAAAATCTCATTTATATTTTAGATTTTATGAGTTCAATATTTGGTCAAATGAAATGTACTTGTGTAATTTGATGATTGTACTGAAATGGGGGCAAAATCCACATTGTATATGATTCTACATACCTTCCACTGTTTTTGAACAACATCTTCTATGAACGGTTTATTATTATATGCTATTTTGGAAGCAATTGCGCAGAGTGTCGGAAAATATCGGCTATCTTCGGGCTTGATGAGCAGGTCTAAATCCTTTCTCTCGTTTGCCTTTTTCATATTCGATAAATAATTGGGGTACTTCGTCCTCCGGGACCTCCATCATCCCTGCAAGACATGCATTCAGGATCAATTGTTCACTATTTTATGTCTCCCTATTTAAGTGTAATTTTTGAAATAAAATTTATCCTCGTATCATCGAGATTTTATTAAAAAAGAAAACTCGAGTCCAAACTCGTGTCACATATACCGATGTCTACAAACTGATTATATAAGTTATACTGTCACGAGTCTGACGAGCAAAGAAAATCATTGTTCAAGCTCGACTCTTTTATAAAATGAGCTCCACAAATGATTTTGAACTCTCGATCTATTAATTTCACAAATGAATGGACTTAAACGAAATCCCGATACAAATTACCAATGCTAACATGGTAAGAAAACAGACTGACTTTGTAATAAGTTTACTAAAAGCACACAAGTTTTTAATTACCTGATTTCTCAATTTGTTTTCCAACCTTTGAACTGGAAATGGTTCGCAGCGTCTTCCTCAACCCGCTACTTGTGGGTTCAGAAGAAGATGGTTTTCCGGAAATTTGTTGAATCAAAGGCATTTGATTATTGGAAAGCACGATCTGGAAGCCAAGGGAAGAAACTGGCTAGTTGAGAATTTTATGTCATAACAACTCAACTGCATAAACATATTTATAGACAGACATGCATGGTGGTAAGAATATCTTACCCAAGGAGCTAACGTGCCAAAATTTACATGTAAAATTAGGACTAATTATAATTTATTAAATTAATATATAATTTAATAAAGTTGAGTTCTAACAAAATAAAATCAATCCTTAAATAAAAATATCAACCCAAAACAACTCCATTTTGTTATAACATTTCATTTGTTTAAATTGTAACATTATCTTTATTTTATATAACTTTGACATAAAGAAATATATTATTTAGACTGATAGGGAAAAGCTGATTAGCGTTGTTGGATTTTTTTATATTGATGTTCAAGCACATACGGAATCGCTTGCCCAAATCAAAAGTTCATGAACTCGAGTGGGGTCTCTTTGGCATTTTGCAAAGTCCAAGAAAAGAAAAGAAAAGAAGATAGGTTACTCACATGTTCACTCCACTTTATTTCTTATACCTTTTCTGTCACTCCAACAATTCCTCTTCTTTAAATCCAGCAGTTTTCACGTGTTTAATTTTTAGGGTAATTGCATCGGAGGTCCCCAAAATATGAGATTTGACTTATTTTAGTCTTTAATATTTTAATTGTATCATTTTAGTCTCTGAATTATTGAATATATTTCTATGTGATCCCTCAAGTAAGAGTCTCGTTAATCCCGAAATGAAAGTCAAAGGAACTACAGTAACCCCACCAAATAAAAGTGGATAGATGAACTTTCATTCTAATTCACCAAAATCAATCTCTCCAAAATCGGAAAGAAAGTAGATGGAAAGTTAATTATTTATGTTGAAATGTATCTTATTTGTTTATATATCTTTTGTTATATACATATATTATGTATACATTAATTTTATATATAAATACAATGATAAAAATATGTATTTATATATTTTTTTAAAAAAATTTAAAAAAAATACAAAAAAATTTCATCTTACTTAGGGGTGGAAATTTTCGATTCAATACGGTGACACGACTTGACCTCGATAATAATTTTATGACACGAACTTGATTATAACTTGACACGAACTTTATTATAACTCGACACGAACTCGAAAATGACCTGACACAAGATCACGAAATATAAACGGTTCATATTCAGTTCAACCCATCAAACTCAAAATTGAAACCATCATCCCGTTTATCTAAGAATAAACACTATCTCTATTTTCTCGTTTGTATGGTAATACGAAATTAACACGTTTAACTAGTATTATAGACATAAAATGTTAATTATTTATAACTATTTATTAAACACTGACATAATTATTATATAAAAAAATATTTTTACTTATTATTATATTTATTTAAGTTAATTTTTAGTTTGTAGAAAAAGTATGAGCATGGATTCAATTAAGTGAAAATACAATATAAGCATTAAATTTTTTATTCAAAGTTTATGTGGGTCAACACGAATACAAATACGAACATGACGTGAAAATAAACAGGTCAACTCGACACGACACGATTAGTTAAATGAGTTGAATTAGATTTAACTAATGTTCGACACGAACCCGTAATGACTCGACACGAACCTGACACGACACGATTCGATTGTCACCCCTAATCTTAGCAAGTACAAAAAAAAAAATTAATTATTTTTATTTTTCATCCATCCTACCCTATGAAGCACGGATACGGATATGGGATACGGGTATGATACGATACGGATACGGCGATACGACAAAGTCTAAAAAAGTAGGATACGGGTACGGCCAAGATATGGCTATAATAAAATATATTTATTATTTTTATTATTTTCAACCAACTTAATACTTATATATTTTGGTAGTTCTTTAACATATAATAAGAAAAATTAGTAATTCTTTTTAGTTTCAAGAAAATATATATCGTATCGCTGTGGTATATTCACAAAGTAAAGTGACAAATTAAAGGAATCAAAGCTAATATTTACCTAGTATTTAGAAGTAATTTTGCTAAAATTATAATGTAATAACTTTATTTTATACTCTTTTGACATGTAATTGTAGATAATACCTAAAAAACACTCATGTACCTTTGAAGTAATAGGAATTTTTTGTTAAGGTATTGTATGGTATGTGAATTCAAAAAGAGATGTTAAAAGTTCAACTAAAAAATTATATATGTTGCTCAACTACAAAAGTATCCGTGAAGTATCCTAATATTTAATTATTATCGGATACGTAGAAGGTGTATTCGACGAATATCCGACGAGTATCCGACGAGTATCGTATCCGTAAAGTATTCGATACGGGTACGTCAACCTCAACGAAGTATCCGTGCTTCATAGATCCTACCAAATACAAAAGAAAAAAAGTGTATCATTCTTACTTTTCTTCATTGAATATTAAAAAATATATCATTTTTACTTTTCATCTCTCATTGTTTCTATACTTAAGGCCGTCATAAAACCACAATGGACTCTTTCGGTGCCTTGGCCGAATTTGCACCCAAAGATATTGACGTCGGTCCTCAATGCATGTACATCCAGGGGTTTGGTGCCTCTGAATACCGCCACGATCATATCAGGGTTGAGATTTTGATCATGAAGCATGAAGGCTTTTGTTGAATGCTTCTGTTGATACACTGCCAAGCATAGAAATAGAATCATCTTACATTATATTTTTTTACAAGTTGTCCAAGGATAATTAAGGTTCTTGAAACTATAATAAGCAAAGTCGGTTACTATATTACAGTCATTTTCTGATAAATTATTTTTATTTTTCCTTATTTCTAGTTTTTTTTTTTTTAAATTTAAAGCCACCCAATGTGGGTGGGAGATTTGGCAGGACCCATACCTGTATATATAACTAAAAGGAAAGAAGTACAAGGGATGAGCACATAGATTCAAGCCTCCATAAGTACAAAGTGGAAGGAAATCAAAGCAAAAGCAAAATGGTGACTCACCACAAAAAATGAGCAAAATAATTGAAAACATAAATGAAAATAAAACTCATGGACGAACGTGAGGAGTCTGTTGAGCGTCCAAGGCGAGGATTCCAACAATCCCAAAATGAAAGGATGACGAATCAGAAAATCGTTGATTGAGTTGCTGAGAGCAATCTCAATTAGTCATGAAGTTTGCAGCCTGATTCGCCTCCCGCAGGACATGGCAAACACGAGCCGAGAGAGAAGCACACAAACGCCGAATCCGAGCAAGCAGGTAAGCATAAACCCAGCATCCAGTACCCTGAGAAGAAACCCAAGAAACCACTGTAGCTAAATCTGACTCCACTACCAACTCTGAAGTTCCCAAATCTGCGGCCAACTCCAACCCAGCACAAACAGCATGCAGCTCCGCATACAGAATAGGCTGATGCCCCAGAAACAAGCCAAAAGCCCTGAGAACCCGACCCTGGTGGTCCCGAATAACACCCCCTGCCGCAGACAGCCTTGGATTGCCTTTAGAACATCCGTCAACACTAATCTTCAAGCAACCCGCTACAGGACGAGTCCAAGCAACCCAACGAAGAGGCCGAGGCCGAGGGACCAAGACCCTAAGAGAACCCACAAACTCAGCCGACTCATCCCGACGCAACTGACTCGGAGCAAGCCCAACCAACTGCATATCAGCCATAACCCTCTGAACCACAACGGGCACCTGAAAGGCCCGTCCATCAAACCTATAAACATTACACGCCTTCCATAAGTGCCACAGAATGAAGCATGGTAGCAGAACCCGCACGTGACCTGCAGAAAGAGCACAACGCCGCCAATGAAGCATGAAAGCATAAGGAGACTGAAACGGCTAACATCTGATCCTAAACATCCGATAAAAGTGACCTCACACCTGAACTGCAAGTGGACAATCATGAAAAAGATGCCTAAGAGTTTCTACAGCTCCACCACACAAACACCGGGATACCACATAGAAACCTCGTCTCTCTAAGCCATTATCTGTGGCCAGGAAACTATGAAACAACCGCCACATAAAGAAGGAGACCTGAGTCGGAATATGCCTCTGCTAGACACAAGAAAACCCAACTCGATCTAGAGCCACACCCCGAATATCAGCCCAAGGAGTCCTCAAAGAAAAATCCACATCCAAAGACAAACTCCACCTCATTTGATTCATATTCAGTGAACACACTTTTAATATTAACCATGTTTTTCACTCTCCCAAGAAAAAAAAAATTACCCTTTGCGCCTAAGTAAAAACTCATTGATAAATAAATTAAAAACTATGCTAAAATGACAATAAAAGTCCAAAAAGGATCGTTTAATGATCATGAACTCAAATAGTACAGTCTAAATTATATTGGGAAAAAAATATCGTGTGCTTTCTTACCATTCCAAAAATCTTTCGCGTCCAAGAGGTTCATATGCATGAGAGGAAAAAAATAATTATGATAAATATTAAATATTGGAGAAAATATATAAAATCTTAGTTATATTTAGATTGTATGAGTTCAATATTTTTGTCAAATGAAATGTACTAGTGTAATTTGAATATTGTACTGAAATGGGGGCAAAATCTACATTGTATATGATTCTACCTACATTAATCCATTGTTTCTGAAGTACATCGTCTATGAACAGGTTATTCTTATATGCCATTTTGGAAGCAATTACGCAAAGTTTCGGAAAATATTGGATATCTCCAGGTTTGGTGAGCAGGTCTAAATCCTTTCTCTTGCTTGGACTTTTGAGAGAAGACAAATATTTATGTTCGTATTCCTACGGGACCTCCATCTGCCCTACAAAACATTCATTCAGGATCAATTGTTCACTAATCTTTCTCATATAAACAAAGAATTTACAGGAACAAGTTATGGAAGGATAGCTGCAAGTTAAAGGCCACAATCATCAAGAACAGGGATGAAATTAGTTAGTATCGGTTTAAGGGCACGATGGTTGAATGCATAACCCATTCTTGATTGAAGCAATTATCAAATCGTAGTCCCCTTCCCCTTGCCCCCCAAAATAAAAAAAAAATTTAAAATTTTTTTAAAAAAAATTACCAAATCGTAGGAGATGTTTGTTGTTATTCAAAACAATGTGTATATAATTAGATTTAGGAAACTTAATAACTGTTGCAAATCTAAAGCATAAAGCCTATTGTTTAAAACAAAATAATGCACTCACACAGACGCAGAACAACAGCAACGACCAGAACCAGAAAACCAGAATAAATTTGAGTTATGTATCCACAGTCTCCTTAAGATAAATTTGTTTTGTCTCGGTACTTAAGGTTAATGAGTAATTGTCTCTCAAGATAGAACAGATTTACGTTCTTGAAGAAATAGCACTTGAATTTCCAAGACTCCAGCGAACACAACTTTGTGCCTTGTACTTGAACCGACGAAGAAGAACAACGATGTAACAATATGTATGCAGAGAGAGATGAAACATAATACAAAATACTGGACTTGAGAGATTTTTGTATGTTCAATATTTTCCAACGGTAGTGGAGACACCTTTTTATAAACTACATGTGCCTGTTCAATTAAACTAAACATGCAACGGATGTCACTGTTCATTATACATGTTTAGAGACACACTCTAGACAACGACAATTATGTAGCGCGTATTTTAAAAACTAATTTAAAAAATTATTGGATCAGACACTTCAAAGCGAAGGTAGCAAACCGCAAGACGAGACGACCACGCAAGGGAACAAAACAAGGGAAGGCGCTAGGCACCCCAAAGCCAAGATGCCAAGGCCTTGGGCCCCACTTGCTGGCTCCCTTGCTTACTTCGTCTACTGTTTCGATATGATCTTTTTTTGACTTAACTTAAAATCTAAAAATTCAGCCTAAATATTAGTAGATTTGAACAAATAATTAAATCATGATCCCATTAATTTTGATGTGTGAGTCAACAAATAATTAAATTATGGTCCCACAAATTTTAATGTGAGAATCTCATTTTTAATTTATTTTTCATAACCATTTTTTCCAACATTTGTTTCCAAGGTCTTTCTCACGCAGTTGGGTAAGGGGGAAGTAAAGGCTAGAAGCATCGGAAAGAAGTGCATAATTATCAACTGTCTGTTCATATGAATAATATTATTTGGACTTAAATTATCTTTGTTCTTATAATGGTCGTAGTGTTTTTGCTCACTTTTGTGATTCACTATTCTCTAACAATAAGGCCCGTGCTACTAGTGTTTAAGTTTTTATTTACCTAGTGCCTTTAGACACCGGTTATTTCTAGTATACATATATCTACGAACGACATATACAAATTAAATTGTTGCTAGTTTGACGAGTAAAAAAAAACATGGTTGAAACTTAGCTCTTTCCTAAAATAAGCTCTACAAATGATTTCTAACTCTGTTCATTTCACAATCCGGATACGAACTGATCCTGACTTATTCAAGAACAACTTAAAGTCATTTTGCAGATCAATGCTAACATGGTAAGAAAACAGACTTAACTTCGTAATAAGTTTACTAAAAGCACACAAGTTGTTACCTGATTTCTCAATCTTTTTTCCAATCCATGAACGTGCTATGGTTCTCTCAATTTTCGACATTTGATCATTGGAAGCCATGATGAAGCATAGGGAAGAAGCTGGCTAGTTGAGATTTTTATATATCATGATGACTCAGCTGCAGAAACTGTTACAATAACTGGCCACGAAGGCTTGGCCTTTCTGTGGAATGAAATGCAAGCCGCCACAAAAGCCTTGATACATGGCAACAAAGTCAACTTTGGCGGCTGTGTTGTAATTATTATTATTATTATTCCAAAATTCAAATTGTTTTTAGGATTGATCTCAAATTACAATTTAAAAAATCGTTTGAATTTTAATTTGTATCCCCAAAAATTAAAAATTTTAATTTGTGTCCTTAAAGATAAAAATTTATATCAATGCGCACTTCAAGCTAATAGCACTGTCTAAAACTAAATGAATTGATATATTACACCAACATTCCTTGAGAATTCAAATATGACTAAAAATATTCCCTCAATTGGACATTCAAATAATTCTGTTTAAATGATGTATTACATTGGATATAAAGAACATTATATTGGACATTCAAATGGTAAGTTTAATTTTGAATTTTAAAATATAACCAACCCACAAAATAAATGATAATATGAAATTATAATTTTTTATTATGATAAAATCATATTTTTTAACTGTTATATTAACAGATATCGACGACAATGAATTATGTATTACATGTGCACAAACGTTAAGAGGTATATGAGTAATATTCTAAATGTAAAATGATCCAAATAATTAAGTGATAAATATGAAGGGATCTAGGTATAATTTATCTATTTAATTTTAGACGACAAACAAATAGTTGTTAATTTTAGGTGTACATTGATATAAATTTCTATCTTTGAGAATACAAATTAAAATTTTTAATCTTTAAGGGCCCGTTCGCTTCGAGTATTAAATTTGGGTGGTATTAGACATCATTTTCATTCCACTCCTATCCAATGGTATATTATACCCGGTCTTAAACTATAATCTCATCATTCCCCTTGTTTGTTTGTCACAAACATTATTT